>SJYX01004325.1:0-118446 GCA_006410675.1 Oreotragus oreotragus
AGGAAAAATATTTGACCAGACTGTGTGGAAAATTTCCAAGGCTTTGAACGTGTTGCAGAAAGTATAAAGAACAGTGTCAAAAGCACAATACATATCACATGGGAAATAAGTGGAGAAGACTTTGATGACATGAGGTATGACATGGAGGAAATTTTGGCACAGAAAGCAATAGAACCCACCAACAAAGATTGGCCTAGATGGCAAAACAAGATGATGATGAAGATAGTGATGACAGCCTGAGAGTCTTGAAACTGTCCCTGTTACAGCAGGCTAAAAATCAGAATGGAACTCTGCCTTAAAGAACAATTATCAGTGACATGAGCAAATATTTGATCGAAGCCTCAAATTTAAGTGCTTAACTTCCTATGCCTTTGCCACCTATGCTGAGATGCTTTAAAGATCTGAGGCAAAAACCAAGGAGACAGGGCTAATCCAGTTTCTGGAGCCAGATTAGGAGGGAAAAGTGCCAACTCCACCCACACGTGGTGAAGCCAAACTTCTGAGGCTGAACTGACAGATGTAAACCCGCATCCCTCTTCCTCATCTGTCCCTTAGTTTTGTGGGGTAAACCCACAAAACATACCACATGGAAAATAAGTGGAGAAGACTTTGATGACATGAGGTAAGACATGGAGGAAATTTTGGCACAGAAAGCACCAACAAAGATTGGCCAAGATGGCAAAACAAGGTGAGGTTTTGACCATACTGAGTGCAGCATTTTCACAGCATCATCTTTCCATAGCACTTTCATAGTTCAACTGGAATTCCATCACCTCCACTAGCTTTGTTCAGAGTGATGCTTCCTAAGGCCCACTTGACTTCACATTTCAGGATGTCTGGCTTCAGGTGAATGATCACACCATCATGGTTATCTGGGTCATGAGTGGAGAGGTTTGACCATAGTGTGCACTGCATCACTGTACAGCCTGTAGCTCCATCAATAGGAAAATATTAGGTAATGCTTTTATAAAACTTTAAATGCTTAATTTAAAGTCACTTCCCAGTTTATATGCATGACTATACAGACTAGTATGTGTTTATGTATGACTTAGGGGAGAATTAAGGTACACAATCTGTTACTCATAACACAGTTAATACTCATTGAAACGTTTCATTATAAATACTGTATATATCATTATTTATAAAAATGATACATTCAATTGTATCTTTGAACAGAAACAGGTAACCTACAGATTCTCAGAAACATACAGGAACTCAACCCTGTACTTTTGTCAACTGTGTGTGTATGGTGATCTTACAAACATAATTACAAGGATAAGCTGTATTCTAGAAATTGAACATCATCCACACTATTTCCTTCAAGCTAATACGTATAGAAGTACTACCATATGTAATGCTTCTCATTCTCTCAGATTAAAAATTGTGTATACTGCAACTCTGGGAGGCAGTAATCCTCCTATTCTGTGGGGATCTTTTCACATTAATGGCATCTTTTAAGCATAAAAATTTTTAATTTTTATGAAGTCCTGTCTACCTGGTTTCTAATGTCCCTCGTGCTTTGGGGGTTGTATCTAATATAACTTTGTCTAACCCAAGATCACAAAACTTACTCCTGTATTCTTCCAAGAGATTTATTGCTTTAGTTCTTAAAGTCTATGACTTATTTCAATAAATCTTTATATGAGAATAGAAAAATAGATGTACAAATAAGACCCAATATTTGACAGCTGACCATTCTCAGTCTCATTTTCCTTGGACAGCATAGTTAAACCCAGTGATGACAAATTGGGATGTAGCCTTTTGCCCCATCCCTGGGATCTGAGTCTGGGGAAAAGGCTACCCCAGAGTTCTTCAGCAGTCTCTCTCCTCCATCACCCTGCTTCTCCCACTCTCCTCTTCACAGCTTACCAGCACCCCATACATTTGTTGATTCTGACCACTTTAAGGGTAACCAGGGAACTATTTTCTATTGTGTTAAATTGTTTAGTAAGGAGGTCTAAAATTGGTTAGCAGGCCAAATCCAGCTTAAAGACATATATTTTTGGACTTGAAAAGCATTTTCCATGAATTAAAATAGGTCACCAGCTTTTTATGATGATTTTGAAGAAATACACATTTGGTCATTGAGATGACCAAAATTTCTCATATACTCGGTCTTCATCCATAGTTTCTGGCTCGTTATCTTCCAAAACCCTGGAATTTCTGAAATAGTGATCAAGGTTTTGTTATAAGAAGGTGACTTTTAGAAGAAGCAAAAGATAGGTGCTGGTTGCCAGGAGAGCCAACCTTGTGACTACAGGATTGAACTTTCATTCCCAAGCCCCCTACAGCCCTCCTCCGTCCCACCTCTGGGGAGGTGCAGTGTTGTTGCAAGCTGAATCCCTCCTCAGTAGCCAACGATTTAATGAATCATGTATATGTAATGTTTCCATAGAAACCAAAGGACAGGGTTGAGAGATTCCCAGTTGGTGACACGTGAAAATTCAGGGAGAACTGTGCCTGTGGAGAAGTCATGGAAGCTCCACACTCCTCCATGCGTAGCCCTGTGCATCTCTTCCATCTGGATGTTCCGAGTTATACCCTTATGATAAACCAGTGATCTAGTAAGTAAAATGCCTGAGTTCTATGAGTCAGTCTAACAAATTAATAGAACTCAACTTATAGTCAGTCAGTCAGAAGCACAGGTAACTGGGATTTGGAACTGTATTCTGGAGTGCGGGTTGGTCTGGTAGGACTAAGTACTTAACAGGTAGAATCTGGTGCTGTCTGGGTAGTCAGAATTGAGTTCAATTGCTGGGCATCATGCTGTTGTCCAAGAATTGCTTGTTGGTATGGGGAACACTCAATATACCAGCACTTAAAAACTGAGAGATTGCACATAATCTATATTTCCAACTTCTTTTGAAAAAGTAGAGAATCTGCCAAGACCGGGCACATAATCCCACCAAGCAGAAATAGGCTGAAACTGAGGAATCCCTTTAAAGAAAGGTCTCCAGTTGGCCACAATAAAATCCCAATCCCCATTTCCCAGTTAATTATTACTGTGTTGTCTTGGCATCATTTACGGGATCCTTCCTGCTCTCATTCCCCAAAGTTTCTTCCCACTGTCCAATCTTGGGTTATCACATTTTGGAAACAGAAAAGATTCTCCTCTCTTGGGAAACATCAGATATTGGAGGCTTCTAGGCACCCCACTCCAGTACTCTTGCCTGGAAAATCCCATGGATGGAGGAGCCTGGTAGGCTGCAGTCCATGGGGTCGCTAAGAGTTGGACACGACTGAGTGACTTCACTTTCACTGTCATGCACTGGAGAAGGAAATGGCAACCCACTCCAGTGTTCTTGCCTGGAGAATCCCAGGGATTGGGGAGCCTGGTGGGCTGCCATCTATGGGGTCGCACAGAGTTGGACACGACTGAAGCGACTTAGCAGCAGCAGCAGCAGCTGACCTCTGCATCACTCTGGGGTGCTAGAAACATTCTGTATCTTGAGCTAACTGCTACCACTTCGTATAGTGTATGGGGCTTCCCTGGTGGCTCAGAGGTTAAAGTGTTTCCCTGCAATGTGGGAAACCTGGGTTCGATCCCTGGGTCAGGAAGATCCCCTGGAGAAGGAAATGGGAAACCACTCCAGTATTCTTGCCTGGAGAATCCCATGGATGGAGGAGTCTGGTGGAGAAACATTCTGTATCTTGACCTAACTGCTACCACTTCGTATAGTATATAAATACATACAAATTCATCAAGACACACATTCAAGATTTGTGTACTATAGTGTATATTATACCTAAACTAAAGCAAAGTATTAGAGAATGGATGGGTAGTTTCCTGCCAGACACTGAATATCTGTCTGCAATGACTGGAATTATAGCAGTTGTGTTTAACTGTGACAATGGGGTAAACTAATCAAACCAGACAATCTAATTTGCTAAAAAACGGCAGAGTAGAAAATGATTTATGTCACAGAAAACCATGAAGCTTCATGTGGACTCAGTGTTGAAATGATACATTTATTTCACAAACTTTATCAGCTTTCAGCAATCCCAGTGTATAATCATACAAAAGCTTCTGGATGCTAACATACAGCCTACAAAGCAGAATTAAATCACATCTTTGGACAAGAATTTTACCATAAACTAGTTAAGTTGAACATAAAGGAAATACAGTTAAAGATATATGTTCAATTGTTGTTCGATTGTTAAGTCATCTCAGACTCTGTGACCCCATGGACTGCAGCTCCCGAGGCTCCTTTGTGCTCCATTATGTTTCGGAGTTTGGTCAAATTCGTGTTCACTGAGTTGGTAATAGTATCAAACCATCTCGTCCTCTGCTGACCTCTTCTTCTGCCTTCAATCTTTCCCAGTTTGAGTATTTTTCAATGAGTCAGCACTCTGCATCAGGTGGCCAAACTAGTGGAGCTTAAGCAACAGTCCTACCATTGAATATTCAGAGTTTATTTCCTCACTATAGTCCAAGGGTCTCTCAAGAGTCTTCACTAAGTTAAAAAAAAAAAAACACACGCAAGTTTTTCTATAGTTAAAAAAAAAGTCCAGTTACTTTTTTGTGATCCTTTGTACTTTTCTTCTGTGACTACCCCTGGAAAATTGGTTCTCCTGGCTATTTTCAATCAGAAGCCAGAGTACATATTGCTTTAAATCAAACAGCACTGTATGTGAAGTCATGGGCAGGTACCCTTACACTCACAATGAAAACGCCCCTTTAAAAATGTCAGATTTAATTGCCAAAATTATTTTCAAAACAGCTAACAATAACAATTTTGTTTGGTTAACAGGTAACAAAACAGAAAAAGATAACAAAAACAGGTTAACAACTGTATTTTATACAAACCAGATTAGGTGGTTAAGGACAAGGTCAGATACTTAATTGTTGCAATCCTTTTTCTTTTCAAGGTCACGTTTTTCAGGCCTTTAAATGAAAAAGAAAGTTAGGGATTAAAAGAAAAATCAAAAGAGCTAAAATTGGGATTTAAAAAGCTCTGATATTTAATTCTCTCTAAAGATATAAATTCTCTTGAAGGAAAATGTAAAGGGCACATTGGAAGGCATATCTGAAAATTAAATTTTTAAGAGCCTCAGTGGCCAGTGGAGTCTCTAGCAAAAGGTGGGGTGGAGGGAGGAATAAGATATTTGGCTATTTATTCTCCTGGCTTCTCTCTGGATGGTCCATCATTCAAGTGAGGTTCAACTCCTAACACGAGGCCCTCTCTATCACCACTGCCATAGACTGCTCCCTGCTGTGGCCCCTCAGGTCTAGGGGTGGTGATGGAGCCTCATTACTACTTGCTAGGGATACCACACTCTCCCTAGCCCTGTGATTTTCCATTACATTGTGAGTTATTAAACTCTCCTCAAGATAGCATAATACGAACATGCCATTTGTTTCATGCTGGGTTTCCCTAAAACACAGAAGATTTCTTATTTTTGAAAGGCTATTAGCTCTAAGAAACCAAAGCATTAATACAGAATACAGTGAGACGATTTTCATGAGTGACTTAAACAAGGTGAACTTGCCAGGCTGTCACTTGCTCCTCTGCTTATCTTCAGAACTGTGGTAATAGTATTTTCTGGAACATGCTGTCTCCAAGTAGAATGTCTAAGCATCAACAGGGATTATTTTAAAAGCACTCAAGGAAGCTAGAAGTAAAAATTATGCCAACTGAAACTATCTGTGCTAGAACCTAAGGCAGAAGAATCTCTGCCTTTTAGTCTAATACTTAATCCAGAAAGTAACTTTCATAGTAACACATTCAATAAAGCCAACAGACACTGTTTATTAATATCAGAAACAAGCCTTGGAAACCACAATTAAGCCCAAAGAATGCTAATGCTGTATGTAGTCTAAAGCAGTATTTCTAAAATATAGGTTGTAACAGATTTTGCAATCAATTCAATGGGTCATAACATTTTTTCAAATGACACATACTAAATAATTACATAGTAATGGACATAGAGTTCATCATACAAACCTACATTACGAGTACACGAAGTACTAATAACACATACTCTTATTGTGAGTGGCAATCCTTTTCAAACAATATAATGATGTGAAGGATAACGGCATGTTATTTCAGCCAACAGCATCTTCAGTCCTCACAAAACATACAGTTTATGTTGTTCCCCTGTACAAGCACATTAACAGTTGAAATAGGGAATGCCTTGGCAGCCCCATGGTTAGAACATGTTTCATTCTATTTCATTTATCTTAAATGGTGACTGCAAATGACAGCTTAAAAAGTACTGGCCTAGGGCGTTAACAGTCAGTATGGAGGACTCTGCTCCTCTCACAGCTGCCTTCCTCGGTGTTTACCTCACTTCCACTGTAGTGGCAAGCACTCAAATCCTATTCCTTCTTAGGTTCCTGTGTAACTGTTGCATGACTTCCACCACCTGGTGCTCCAGTGGGAAATAAATATTTGGATGAAGAAGCAGATAAAAAGTATGGAGCAGGGACTTCCCTAGTGGTCCAGTGGTTAAAACTCAGGGCTCCCAATGCAGATCCCTGGTCGGGGAACTAGATCCTATGTGTCACAACTAAGACTCAGCACAGGGAAATAAATGTTAAAAAAAAAAAGTACGGAGCAGATGTGAACAACCCTTCCTCACGTCCCTGCACTCACCGCCATGACACCCTAAGGACAGCTTCACTGCAAACATCTCTGGCCCATGGCCTGAGTGCCATGGAAGCAGCTGAGCGAGCATGGCAGGGAGTTGGAGGTTCACACCACCCCAACCTCCTCACCCCTGCCAAGTCCCCCAATAGGACAGAGTAGCAGCCACCACCAGCAGCAGCTGGGAAACGCACCCTGCCCCGTCTACCTTCCCTCACCCTTTCACCTCCCTGCTCGGGTTTCCAAGAATCACCTCTCAAACTAACAACCTATACTCAAACCTCCCTCTCAGGGTCTGCGTTTGGATCAAAGCACACCAGTGTACACGGTGTTGTTTGGAACCAGAACCGCAATGAAGAGGAAGGTCTGTCCTATAAAAACTGATAAACTGACAGGAAAACCAATGATTTTTTTTTTCCCTAAATGTAAAAAACTCAAAACAAAACTATACTGTTCTGGGGGCTGGGGGAGAGGATGAGGCAACAAACTAACTGAAGGGTCAGCGAAGCTGTTATAGGTGACTTGCTTTACCTCCAACATGAGAGCTCTACCCAGAAGTCAGAGGCTGATAAGGGCTGTGATAGGTGCCGCCCATGCCCACCTCTCTGGAGGCTAGTGTCCTGTGACTCCCCATACTTAACTGTTTGCTTTACTTCTTAGATACAAGTTATGAAGGAAAAAAATGTTTACTGCCTGCGAAGAAAAAATTCTACTATTCAGCTCAAAATAACTCATATATGACAGAAAATATGAAGGGAGAAAAACTATTCTGTACATGACACTGTGTTAATTATTTGGAAGTTATCTTTAACCTTTTTCTGTTCTAATGAAATACTCAAGGGTCAAAGAAAGTACTCAACCCAAATCTTTATTACAGATTATGATCAATTACTAATGTTTTCATTTAAAAATACATTTTAAACACGAAGTCTACTACATGTTGAGCTCTGCAGCCAACACTGTCAATCAGGACTTTTATCAGAATCAAACAAGAAACCTATGGCTAACTGTTCTCTGCATCCTCCATTTTGACAAGTATTTCAGCAAAGACAGAACAGCAGGAGAATTCCTTCTCTCAGGAAAGGAGTCAAGAGAGCTACAGGTAAACGATGTCCTTGTACTGAAAACAACTTCTCCAACAACTTCTCCAGGCACACCTGGACCTGAGCCTAGACTACTCACCCTGACCCAGCAGGAAGCGATGGCACTGCTGAAGGGACATCAGCTTGAGGTTTGTCTTTCTCATCTTGCTTGAACACAGATTTCGCTTCTTGAGATGTTTCACCCACTTCCTTAGTTACGCTGCACAAAGGAAGGAGACATCAAGTTTACAAGAGGTATAAAAATAAATAAAATCTTTAAAAAGGGCCCAAATAACAAGGATAACCGCCGGGCTTTCTGGAAATTCTGACTGCTGAATCTTATGATTAAAGTTTACTATAACACTTCTAGACAAATTCCCCTTATTAATTTAACAAATGAAACAACAGCAGATGGAAGTCTGACATCTTTATAAAATCCCCTCATGTGTGTCACATGACAGTTATCACTGAATCACAGCCCACATGTGTCACTGATGTGAGGACTGAAGGGCTCTCCCACTGTACCTCACATGCTCATTAGTGCTCATGCTTAAGTCAAAGTGGGAACAGGGACGTGGAGTAATTGGGAGAAACACACTGGCATTATTTCAAGGAGAAAAGCAACAGTATAAACAATTAGGATAACCCTAAAGAAGGCTCCTGTTCTGTACCTAAAACCACCCAGAGATGAAACAAAATTCCTTAAAACTAGCTACATAGATAGTGATTTAGGAGTGAAAGAAAGTTACCCTATTGAGAACCCTGTCCGATTTCAAATCTAAGAAAACTGCCCTCAATAAAACTGAGTCCTAAAGGATCAAATGAAGATATGAATTTGATGCCAGAAATTTCAGATAAAGAGGGGAAATGCCTTATGTCTGCCTTGGGTTTCCCAAGTCAATAAAAACATCTGAGAATTCCGTTTAAATGCCAATCTGTGTGCTGGACGATCCAAGATTATGATCATTGTGTTATCCTGAGTGATCGAAGAGGTCATTCAGAATTATGAGACAATCCTATAAATTCCAGATTTCCCAAGAATAAAAGTTCTCAAAGTCTTACACTAAGAATCTTCACTGGCAGGGACTTCCCTGGTGGTGGAGTAGATAGGAACACACCTGTCAATGCAGGGAACATGAGCTGGAGCCCTGGTTCGGGAAGACGCCACACAGTAACTAAGCCCATGTATCCTAACTATTGAGCCCAAGAGCCACAACGACTGAAGCCCACACGCCTAGAGCCTGTGCTCCCCAACAAGAGAAAGTGTTAGTCACTCCCAAGAGAAGCCGCCACAGCGAGAAACTCAAGCGCTGCAATCACAGTCTAGCTGAAGTCCTCAACTAGAGAAAGCAGCAATAAAGACCCTGCACACCAAAAAAACAAATAAACAAACTGGAAAAAACCCACGAATTTTCACTGGGAAAGACTGCTTTAATCTTGAAGGACGACTTCAAACTGTGAAACAAACTGCTACTCCAACTCAAGTTCTTCTGATGGTTCAGTGTTACTGGCAGCATTAAGTACAAACTCGGAAGAGTCTTCTCTAATTTATATGTATCAAAAGAACTTAAGTTGGAAAACTTTACTGGAAAAGATTAACTGAGTAAAAAAAGGTCTAATGAAAATAAAAGATTAAATTCATTGGAACACTGAGAACAATTCTAGTTCTGACATTTTTTTGTTTCATTTCTCTTAAATGTTGCCAACAACAGCTTAAAAAGTACTGTCCTAGATTATTAATAAGGTCAGTCTGGAGAACTCTCCTCCCATTAATCTGCTCCTCTCACAGCCGCCTTCCTTGATGTTTACCCCATTTCCACTGTGGTAGCAAGCACTCAAGTTTTGTTCCTTCTTAGATTCCTGGGTAACTACTACATGACTTCCACCACCTAGCTGCTCTGGTGGGAGACAAATGTCTGGATGAAGCAGCAGATAAAAAGTACAGAGCAAATGTGAACACAGCCCTTCCTCACGTCCCTGCACTCACTGCTACAACACCGAGACAGGGTCACTGCAAACACCTCCAGCCCATTGCCTGAGTGCCATGGAAGCAGCTGAGCGAGCATGGCAGGGAGTTGGAGGATCAGTATCCCAACCTCCTCACCCCTGCCAAGTCCCCCAACAGGAGAGTAGCAGCCACCACCAGCAGCAGCTGGAAAACACACCCTGCCCTGGCTACCTTCCCTCACCCTTTCACCTCCCAGCTCAGGTTCCCAGGAATCACTTCTCACATGAATGACCTGCACTCAAACCTCTCTCTCAGGATTTCCATTTGGTACAATGAGCAGCAGTGTACAGTGTTGCTAAAAAAAAAAAAAACACACGCAAGTTTTTCTATAGTTAAAAAAAAAGTCCAGTTACTTTTTTGTGATCCTTTGTACTTTTCTTCTGTGACTACCCCTGGAAAATTGGTTCTCCTGGCTATTTTCAATCAGAAGCCAGAGTACATATTGCTTTAAATCAAACAGCACTGTATGTGAAGTCATGGGCAGGTACCCTTACACTCACAATGAAAACGCCCCTTTAAAAATGTCAGATTTAATTGCCAAAATTATTTTCAAAACAGCTAACAATAACAATTTTGTTTGGTTAACAGGTAACAAAACAGAAAAAGATAACAAAAACAGGTTAACAACTGTATTTTATACAAACCAGATTAGGTGGTTAAGGACAAGGTCAGATACTTAATTGTTGCAATCCTTTTTCTTTTCAAGGTCACGTTTTTCAGGCCTTTAAATGAAAAAGAAAGTTAGGGATTAAAAGAAAAATCAAAAGAGCTAAAATTGGGATTTAAAAAGCTCTGATATTTAATTCTCTCTAAAGATATAAATTCTCTTGAAGGAAAATGTAAAGGGCACATTGGAAGGCATATCTGAAAATTAAATTTTTAAGAGCCTCAGTGGCCAGTGGAGTCTCTAGCAAAAGGTGGGGTGGAGGGAGGAATAAGATATTTGGCTATTTATTCTCCTGGCTTCTCTCTGGATGGTCCATCATTCAAGTGAGGTTCAACTCCTAACACGAGGCCCTCTCTATCACCACTGCCATAGACTGCTCCCTGCTGTGGCCCCTCAGGTCTAGGGGTGGTGATGGAGCCTCATTACTACTTGCTAGGGATACCACACTCTCCCTAGCCCTGTGATTTTCCATTACATTGTGAGTTATTAAACTCTCCTCAAGATAGCATAATACGAACATGCCATTTGTTTCATGCTGGGTTTCCCTAAAACACAGAAGATTTCTTATTTTTGAAAGGCTATTAGCTCTAAGAAACCAAAGCATTAATACAGAATACAGTGAGACGATTTTCATGAGTGACTTAAACAAGGTGAACTTGCCAGGCTGTCACTTGCTCCTCTGCTTATCTTCAGAACTGTGGTAATAGTATTTTCTGGAACATGCTGTCTCCAAGTAGAATGTCTAAGCATCAACAGGGATTATTTTAAAAGCACTCAAGGAAGCTAGAAGTAAAAATTATGCCAACTGAAACTATCTGTGCTAGAACCTAAGGCAGAAGAATCTCTGCCTTTTAGTCTAATACTTAATCCAGAAAGTAACTTTCATAGTAACACATTCAATAAAGCCAACAGACACTGTTTATTAATATCAGAAACAAGCCTTGGAAACCACAATTAAGCCCAAAGAATGCTAATGCTGTATGTAGTCTAAAGCAGTATTTCTAAAATATAGGTTGTAACAGATTTTGCAATCAATTCAATGGGTCATAACATTTTTTCAAATGACACATACTAAATAATTACATAGTAATGGACATAGAGTTCATCATACAAACCTACATTACGAGTACACGAAGTACTAATAACACATACTCTTATTGTGAGTGGCAATCCTTTTCAAACAATATAATGATGTGAAGGATAACGGCATGTTATTTCAGCCAACAGCATCTTCAGTCCTCACAAAACATACAGTTTATGTTGTTCCCCTGTACAAGCACATTAATAGTTGAAATAGGGAATGCCTTGGCAGCCCCATGGTTAGAACATGTTTCATTCTATTTCATTTATCTTAAATGGTGACTGCAAATGACAGCTTAAAAAGTACTGGCCTAGGGCGTTAACAGTCAGTATGGAGGACTCTGCTCCTCTCACAGCTGCCTTCCTCAGTGTTTACCTCACTTCCACTGTAGTGGCAAGCACTCAAATCCTATTCCTTCTTAGGTTCCTGTGTAACTGTTGCATGACTTCCACCACCTGGTGCTCCAGTGGGAAATAAATATTTGGATGAAGAAGCAGATAAAAAGTATGGAGCAGGGACTTCCCTAGTGGTCCAGTGGTTAAAACTCAGGGCTCCCAATGCAGATCCCTGGTCGGGGAACTAGATCCTATGTGTCACAACTAAGACTCAGCACAGGGAAATAAATGTTAAAAAAAAAAAGTACGGAGCAGATGTGAACAACCCTTCCTCACGTCCCTGCACTCACCGCCATGACACCCTAAGGACAGCTTCACTGCAAACATCTCTGGCCCATGGCCTGAGTGCCATGGAAGCAGCTGAGCGAGCATGGCAGGGAGTTGGAGGTTCACACCACCCCAACCTCCTCACCCCTGCCAAGTCCCCCAATAGGACAGAGTAGCAGCCACCACCAGCAGCAGCTGGGAAACGCACCCTGCCCCGTCTACCTTCCCTCACCCTTTCACCTCCCTGCTCGGGTTTCCAAGAATCACCTCTCAAACTAACAACCTATACTCAAACCTCCCTCTCAGGGTCTGCGTTTGGATCAAAGCACACCAGTGTACACGGTGTTGTTTGGAACCAGAACCGCAATGAAGAGGAAGGTCTGTCCTATAAAAACTGATAAACTGACAGGAAAACCAATGATTTTTTTTTTCCCTAAATGTAAAAAACTCAAAACAAAACTATACTGTTCTGGGGGCTGGGGGAGAGGATGAGGCAACAAACTAACTGAAGGGTCAGCGAAGCTGTTATAGGTGACTTGCTTTACCTCCAACATGAGAGCTCTACCCAGAAGTCAGAGGCTGATAAGGGCTGTGATAGGTGCCGCCCATGCCCACCTCTCTGGAGGCTAGTGTCCTGTGACTCCCCATACTTAACTGTTTGCTTTACTTCTTAGATACAGGTTATGAAGGAAAAAAATGTTTACTGCCTGCGAAGAAAAAATTCTACTATTCAGCTCAAAATAACTCATATATGACAGAAAATATGAAGGGAGAAAAACTATTCTGTACATGACACTGTGTTAATTATTTGGAAGTTATCTTTAACCTTTTTCTGTTCTAATGAAATACTCAAGGGTCAAAGAAAGTACTCAACCCAAATCTTTATTACAGATTATGATCAATTACTAATGTTTTCATTTAAAAATACATTTTAAACACGAAGTCTACTACATGTTGAGCTCTGCAGCCAACACTGTCAATCAGGACTTTTATCAGAATCAAACAAGAAACCTATGGCTAACTGTTCTCTGCATCCTCCATTTTGACAAGTATTTCAGCAAAGACAGAACAGCAGGAGAATTCCTTCTCTCAGGAAAGGAGTCAAGAGAGCTACAGGTAAACGATGTCCTTGTACTGAAAACAACTTCTCCAACAACTTCTCCAGGCACACCTGGACCTGAGCCTAGACTACTCACCCTGACCCAGCAGGAAGCGATGGCACTGCTGAAGGGACATCAGCTTGAGGTTTGTCTTTCTCATCTTGCTTGAACACAGATTTCGCTTCTTGAGATGTTTCACCCACTTCCTTAGTTACGCTGCACAAAGGAAGGAGACATCAAGTTTACAAGAGGTATAAAAATAAATAAAATCTTTAAAAAGGGCCCAAATAACAAGGATAACCGCCGGGCTTTCTGGAAATTCTGACTGCTGAATCTTATGATTAAAGTTTACTATAACACTTCTAGACAAATTCCCCTTATTAATTTAACAAATGAAACAACAGCAGATGGAAGTCTGACATCTTTATAAAATCCCCTCATGTGTGTCACATGACAGTTATCACTGAATCACAGCCCACATGTGTCACTGATGTGAGGACTGAAGGGCTCTCCCACTGTACCTCACATGCTCATTAGTGCTCATGCTTAAGTCAAAGTGGGAACAGGGACGTGGAGTAATTGGGAGAAACACACTGGCATTATTTCAAGGAGAAAAGCAACAGTATAAACAATTAGGATAACCCTAAAGAAGGCTCCTGTTCTGTACCTAAAACCACCCAGAGATGAAACAAAATTCCTTAAAACTAGCTACATAGATAGTGATTTAGGAGTGAAAGAAAGTTACCCTATTGAGAACCCTGTCCGATTTCAAATCTAAGAAAACTGCCCTCAATAAAACTGAGTCCTAAAGGATCAAATGAAGATATGAATTTGATGCCAGAAATTTCAGATAAAGAGGGGAAATGCCTTATGTCTGCCTTGGGTTTCCCAAGTCAATAAAAACATCTGAGAATTCCGTTTAAATGCCAATCTGTGTGCTGGACGATCCAAGATTATGATCATTGTGTTATCCTGAGTGATCGAAGAGGTCATTCAGAATTATGAGACAATCCTATAAATTCCAGATTTCCCAAGAATAAAAGTTCTCAAAGTCTTACACTAAGAATCTTCACTGGCAGGGACTTCCCTGGTGGTGGAGTAGATAGGAACACACCTGTCAATGCAGGGAACATGAGCTGGAGCCCTGGTTCGGGAAGACGCCACACAGTAACTAAGCCCATGTATCCTAACTATTGAGCCCAAGAGCCACAACGACTGAAGCCCACACGCCTAGAGCCTGTGCTCCCCAACAAGAGAAAGTGTTAGTCACTCCCAAGAGAAGCCGCCACAGCGAGAAACTCAAGCGCTGCAATCACAGTCTAGCTGAAGTCCTCAACTAGAGAAAGCAGCAATAAAGACCCTGCACACCAAAAAAACAAATAAACAAACTGGAAAAAACCCACGAATTTTCACTGGGAAAGACTGCTTTAATCTTGAAGGACGACTTCAAACTGTGAAACAAACTGCTACTCCAACTCAAGTTCTTCTGATGGTTCAGTGTTACTGGCAGCATTAAGTACAAACTCGGAAGAGTCTTCTCTAATTTATATGTATCAAAAGAACTTAAGTTGGAAAACTTTACTGGAAAAGATTAACTGAGTAAAAAAAGGTCTAATGAAAATAAAAGATTAAATTCATTGGAACACTGAGAACAATTCTAGTTCTGACATTTTTTTGTTTCATTTCTCTTAAATGTTGCCAACAACAGCTTAAAAAGTACTGTCCTAGATTATTAATAAGGTCAGTCTGGAGAACTCTCCTCCCATTAATCTGCTCCTCTCACAGCCGCCTTCCTTGATGTTTACCCCATTTCCACTGTGGTAGCAAGCACTCAAGTTTTGTTCCTTCTTAGATTCCTGGGTAACTACTACATGACTTCCACCACCTAGCTGCTCTGGTGGGAGACAAATGTCTGGATGAAGCAGCAGATAAAAAGTACAGAGCAAATGTGAACACAGCCCTTCCTCACGTCCCTGCACTCACTGCTACAACACCGAGACAGGGTCACTGCAAACACCTCCAGCCCATTGCCTGAGTGCCATGGAAGCAGCTGAGCGAGCATGGCAGGGAGTTGGAGGATCAGTATCCCAACCTCCTCACCCCTGCCAAGTCCCCCAACAGGAGAGTAGCAGCCACCACCAGCAGCAGCTGGAAAACACACCCTGCCCTGGCTACCTTCCCTCACCCTTTCACCTCCCAGCTCAGGTTCCCAGGAATCACTTCTCACATGAATGACCTGCACTCAAACCTCTCTCTCAGGATTTCCATTTGGTACAATGAGCAGCAGTGTACAGTGTTGCTTGGAGTCAGGGGTGCAAAGATAAGGAGGGCCTGTGCTGAACAAACTCATAACCTGACAGGAAAAGCGATTTTTTTTTTTTTTTGTAAAAACACAAAACTTCACTGCTTCAGAATGAAAGGGTGAAGCAACAAACCGACTAAAGGATCAGTGAAGCCCTATAGGTGACTCGTTCCACCCCAACCACCACAAAGAAATAAGAGAGCTCTGCTCAGGAGTCAGAGGTGATCAGTGCAGTAATGGGAGTGGTCCATGTTCACCACTCTCCAGGAGAGACCCCTGACTCCTACTTAACTGTCGGCTTTATTTCTTACATGTAGGTTAAGAAGAAAGTTAAGTTTTCCTTCCTCCAAAGAAAATAATTCTCATGTACTATGGAAAATACGAAGGGAGAAAAACTATTAAGTTCTTGACTATGTATTCATAAAATTATTTCTAAGTCTGTTTTGACCTTTTTCTGTTCTGATGAGCTCCTTACAGGTGGAAGCAGGTAGTAAGACCAAATCTTTATTATAATTATGATGAACTGCTGACATTTTCATTCAAAACTTACTTTTTAAACGTGAAATCTTCGGTACACTCAGCTCTGTGTCAACACTGTGAACCAGGAATTTTCTCAGAATCAAACAAGAAACCTATGGTTAATTTAATTCTGCACCCTACCTAATTGCAAGTATTTCAAAAAAGGCAGAACAGCAGCAGAATTCCTTCTCTCAGGAAAGGAGTCTCCTGGAGAAGGAAATAGCAACCCAGTCCAGTATTCTTCCTTGGAAACTCCACGGACAGAGGAGCCTAGCAGGCTACAATCCACGAGGTCACAAAGAGTTGGACACAACTTAGCAACTGAATATGAAATAGGTAAACCATATATTAGTCTCCCCAGTGCCTTGTTTTCCCTATGGGAAATGATCTCCTGGTGTTCTCACACTGGTTGCATGCCCTCTGTACTTAGTGTTGAGTTGCTCGGGTGTGTCCAACTCTTTGTGATTTCATAGTCTATTCGTGGAATTCTCCAGGGAAGAATACTGGACTGGGTAGCCATCCCTTCTCCAGGCATCTTCTCAAACCCAGGGATCGAATTTGGGTCTCCAGCATTGCAGGCAGATTCTTTACAGTCTGAGCCACCAGGCAAGTCACTCACCTCTATGCACTTAATAGTAATACAAATCTAACCACTTCATTATATAAATCTCTTCAAAAGCTTCAAGTACTTTGGTGTTTTGTTAAGAGTGTCTTCTTGCAGACTCCTGGACTCTTCTCTAACAATGTGGGTTCGGTGTTCTCTTGGCCTAGGTCTCCACTGCTGTCCTGAAGGCATCCTGTCTAGTGTTGCATCTTCTGATTCCTAGACCTCATGTATAAATTTGTTTCAAAAAAGCATTTTTTTAAAAGAGGATATTCTCCAGTATTTTTCCAATAAAAAGAGTTTGGGAGACGAAAAACAAGAAAAAGAGTACTAACAGGTACAGGTAAAGGGCGACATCTTCTCCAACGTCTCAGGTATGCCTGGGCCTGAGGCTAGACTACTCACCCTGACCCACCAGGAACTGAGGACACAGTTGAAGGGACGTTAGCCTCAGGTTTTTCTTTCTCATTCTGCTTTAAGACGGATTTTGCTTCTTCATTTGTGGCATCCTCTTCATTAGTCACTCTGCACCAAGGAAGGAGATATCAAGTTTACAAGAAAATAAAAAGAAACAAAATCTAAGAAAAGGGCATAAGTAATAAGAAAAAAACCACTGGGATTTCTGTAAATTCTAGCTGCTAAAACTTCATGGTTAAAGTTCACTCAAACAGTTCTAGAGAATAGTCCCTCTCTCTGCAAAGATCAAAGACAATGACTAGCAATGAAAAGACAGAGGGCAACTAAAAATAAAGTAAAAATAATTTTAAGAAATATCTTCACTGACTACCACTGCTATAAGCTCAAAGGATGAATTCAAACAAAGAAACAAAAAAAACATTGTTACTCCCCTACCTAAGTTCTTGTGACGGATCAGTATTACTCAGAGCGTAAAATACAAACTGCTGAACCTCACATTCAAGACCACCAAAAATCTGGTTCTACTCTCTATCAGGCTTAATTTCTGTGCCCCTCTATTCTCTTAATCTCATGAATCTATTTGTCACCTCCACTGTATAATCATAAGGTATTTGATTTAGGTCATACCTGAATGGCCGAGTCGTTTTTGGTATTATCTTCAACTTAAGCCTGAACTTTGCAATAAGCAGCTTATGATCTGAGCCACAGTCAGCTCCAGGTCTTGTTTTTGCTGACTGTACAGAGCTTCTCCATCTTTGGCGACAAATAATATAATCAATCTGATCTCGGTATCGACCATCTGGTGATGTCCATGTGTAGAGACGTCTACTAGGTTGTTGGAAAAGGGTGTTTGTTATGACCAGCCTGTTGTGGTGACAAAACTCTATTAGCCTTCGCCCTGCTTCATTCTGCATTCCAAGGCCAAACCTGCCTGTTATTCCAGGTATCTCTTGACTTCCCACTTTTGCATTCCAATCCCCTATGATGAAAAGGACATCTATTTTCGGTGTTATTTCCAAGAGGTGTTGTAGGTCTTCATAGAACCGGTAAACTTCACCTTCTTCAGCATAAGGAGTTGGGGCATAGACTTGGATTACTGTGAGGTTGAATGGTTTGCCTTGGAAACGAACTGAAATCATCCGGTCGTTTTTCAGATTGCACCCAATTATTGCATTTCGGACTCTTTTGTTGACTATAAGGGCGACTCCATTTCTTCTAAGGGATTGCTGCCCACAGTAATAGATATAATGGTCATCTGAATTCAATTCGCCCATTCCCGTCCATTTTAGTTCACTGATTCCTAAGATGTCGATGTTTATTCTTTCCATCTCCTGCTTCACCACATCCAATTTACCTGGATTCATAGATCTAACATTCCAGGTTCCTATGCAGTATTCTTCTTTACAGCAACGGAGTTTACTTTCGTCACCAGAAACATCGACAGCTGGCTGTCCTTTCCACTTTGGCCCAGCCGCTTCGTTCTTACTGGAGGTGTTAGTATCGGCCCTCCGCTCTTCGCCAGCAGCATGTTGAACACCTTCGGACCTGCGGGGCTCATCTTCCGATGTCTTGCCAGACAGCCTTCCCTGTTGTGTGAGAAACCTGCATGGGGGTCAAGAAATAGAATTGGATGGACACAGAACAACAGATGGGTTCAAAACTGGGAAAGGAGTTGTTGTTTAGGCCCTAACTAGTGTCCAACTCTTGTAATCCCATCAAGCTGGCAGGAACTTCATCTGTTCTTGTTTAGCTCTGCCTTACAGATCTATTCTCATATTATAATTTTAAATAAATGAGCAGGAGGAAACTCTAGGTATGTGCCTCTCATCCACAACAACCAAGAGTATTAAGCTTTTATTGTTTTTCTAAACTAGTAAAAAAAAAAAAAACCAAACCCTATGAATCAACAGAAAAAAATAACATTAAGATGAGAAAATAGTGTAAGAATCAAACTTTTCTCTAGTACTTTTATTTGTGACCTGACTTCAAAGGTTTTATTGGGGCTTATACTTCAAAGTTAAAGGAAGTTATAAAGGGAAAAATAGCTAAAGTCACCATGCACAGCAAAAATTAAGTCGAACCAAGCATTTAATGCTTAACTCTTACATTTTCTTGTTTCCATTCAGTCAACCATCTCATACTACCCCCAAACTACTACCATATGTGAAAGAACCATTCTCATGTACCCTGACACAGGAGCCACTGTTTTCCTTGGGGCTTCCAAGGTGGAACCGGCCCTGCCAACGCAGGAAACATAAGTGACTCGGGCTCGATCCCTGGTCAGGAAGATCCCTGGAGGAGGACATGGCAGCCCACTCCAGTATTTCTGCCTGGAGAATCCCATGGTCAGCGGAGCCTGGCGGGCTACAGTCCATAGGGTTGCAAAGACTAAAGCACTGTTTTCCTTGAGTTCAAGTGTAAGTCTTTCAAAACATTAAGAGAGGTTGTAACGAGAACAGATATCTAACACCAGTGAGAAAGATGTTTCTTTTTAGGTGGTCCAGGGTTAAAAATCCTCCGTGCAATGCAGGGGACAGTGGTTTGAACCCTGGTCTAGGAAGATACCACATGCTGCAGAGCAACTAAGCCCGTGTGCCACAACCACTAAGACTGCGCTCTACAGCCAGAGCTCTGCCTCAGAGAAGCCACCACAGAGAGAAGGCCGCACACCACACCAGGGAGGAGCCCCTGCTCACCCCAACCAGACAAAGCCCGAGTGCAGCGAGGGAGACCCAGGGCAGCCAATGAACACAGCAATCAGTGAACAAGAGACACGGTAAGAGAGAGCTGTGCTGTTTTAAAGAACTAGTTTTGAAGCTTGTGACTGTCATGTTACCTGACTTCTTCACCAGCAAGAGGTGATTCGGTGAGTTTAACTTCTTCTGCTTCTTTAGGTTTCTCCAGCTCTTCCGCTCTGACCACACGACTTGCACCTGTCTCTTCAGTCTCCTCTCCTGTCTATGAAAATGTAATAAGTTGCACATTTGGGTGAAAACTGAAAGATCCACCCAAATATATTGTTTCCAGCTAGTCTTAACATGTATTTCCATCTTTAAGTACTCACTGAAAACTGATTTTCTCTCACAGAGAATGCTTTGCTTTTCACTTAGTAGAGTTACTATTAAAAGGCAGTTACTTTGATTTTTGCTGAAGCCTCATGCCTCACTCTGTAAATTGAGAAAATCTACCTAGGGAACTTCTGGCATTTATGAGGAAACATGCATCTTATTCACCTATAAACTTACTTTGGTTTGTGTACTCAGAGGCAGTTCTGATTTTGGTTCTACATCACTGACGGAGCTGGCCAGCACTTCATCCTCCTTTTCCCTGGCATCCTCTGACTCAGCGCCTTTTTCCTGTTCTGCAGCTGCATCTTCCTTCTCACTAATATTCCCTCCAGGTTCCCTGTTGGAATCCTCCTCCTCCTCTTGGTCTAGTGAGAGGCGACCTTGTTTTCTCTTCCTAATCACCAACAGTCATAAAGAAGAAGAGAAGACAAACAGGCAAGATAATTTGTTATCCCCTCCTGAATTCCAAACATAATGTTGCAAACCTAAGAAAACTCTTAAATTGGGGACTAGTGATTAACATGCATGATATAGTGAGTGGGAGAGATAAGCTGTGATTTTGTGGAAGGAATAAAAAGAACTGGATTCCTACTGTAAGCATTTTCCTAAAACACTTAGAATCAAATATACTGTCCTAAGTTAGGATCAGCTATTTTTACCAAGAAAACACCCAAAAATCACCTTACAAAATCAACTGGTTCAAAAATAGAGCTCTAAGAACAAACAAATGTCAGCTATTTGTGACTTTTTAAAAGTCATTTCATTTGAAGGACAGAGAATGAAGAGAACCTTAGATTTATACACACTGCTTTTGCCTAGAGTTCTGAGGGGGTGAGGTATAGGGAAGGCTTATATCTTCTGTCTGAAGATAGGAAAGATGGAATACTAAAAAACTCAAGGACAAAAGCACTGGGCTCAAGACTTAAAAGAGTAATTGCTTAAGACTATTCTGGCTACAAGGGAATGTAATATTCAAAATCTTTTTTTTACAATCTACTTTTTGTTTCAGTGCTCAGAAAGAAAAATCAGTTAGAGAATAAAAGACAGATCTGATTATAAATGTACATGTGTACAAAGACACACAAGCAGTGCAGCCAAATAAAAAGATTTTTAATTGAAATTTCATTTTAAATCAGGTGCACTTATTAATTACAGAGTTTTTTAAAAAATTAAAGCTCAAGAATTCTTAAAGCTTTCCAGATAATAAGAATGTAATTCCAAAATACCACAAAGTGTTCCCCTCAATGAGAAAAAGGTTAAAAACACTGGCAGCAAGAAATATATCATCAGATCAACCCCATCAATCTCAATGGTTTTAACAACAACCCCTGACTTCAGGGCCTTGAGGGCAGCATCACCTGGCCAGAACGCTCTCAGCCTTTCTTTTTGTCCCTTTGGTTTTCTGTGTCTCTTCTTCGCCATCCACTTCATCTTCCTTCACTAATTCATTTTTATCATCTTCATGACACTCTCCACCTGAAATTATGTAACAGGGTGATCAGAAAGACAGGAATAAAGGTTTTTCACACTGAGATGACACATTTTCATTAAGAAAAAAAAAAAGTGTAGTACTTTCCCTTGTTCTTCACCAGACTAAAATATCATTTTCTGAGGGCTGTCCTTTTTGTTTCTGAAGACTAGGCTACGTTCCCATTCTAGGCCTCCAAGACAGTCCATGTTTTTCTCCTGAACTCACTCCATTTATACTTAACGTCTGCAATTCCTGCTGTGCTCCACATACTATGAGGACACAGCTGCACAAGTCTTCAGCAGTATATGTTGAATGAATAAACAGAAATTCCAAATCTACTACTGTACTTCTCAAAAAGAAACTGATGTTTCCACCTGATCTTGGACATCTTTCAAACTAACCAAAAGATACCTTGTCTTATCAATAAGAGGTTTAGAAAAAGGCTTAAAGACTTCAAGTTAGACATAACAGAAAGAAACACATCAATTTCCCATCTTCAGACACTGACATTCAGGGTCCCTAACAAGAGTATTGTTTGGATGCCCAGTCTGACCACATTCTGTGGGTAACAACCAATAGATCCTGGTACACACACAGATTCTACCAAACCACCAGATTTTGTTATTACTTCACTTAAGCTTTTACAGAAAGTATAATATACCCAAAAGCACACAATGTAACGTAGAGATCAATGAAATTACACAAAGTGAACACACCTGTATAACTAGATCCAGCTGAAGAAACGAAACATGACTAGCACTGCAGAAGCTCCCTGGGCCCTGCTGCCAATCACTAGCCACCACCCACAGCCCACAAGGAATCACATTCTGAAATCTAACATCAAGGAATAGTTTCATCTGTTTTTGAGTCTTAAGCAAAAAGCCTACAATATGTACTCTTGCCTCCAGCTTCTTCCACTCAACATTCTAAGTCATGCTTCCTTACATGGAGCTGTAGCTTATTCATTGTCGTCCCTAAATATTATTTCATTGTATGACTATTCCACAATTATCCATTTCTGCATTATGGATATTTGGTTTGAGACCATTACAAAGAGTAGTATTTTGAATATTTCTCCAGATCCATTTAGTTTTTAAATGTTTAACTCACGACGAACTAGGACCATGAAACACTTGAGGAAAGCCTCTAATATCAAAGGCAAGACTGAAAACAAACAGAAAGGAAATCAGAGGAAACAAAATAAGGAGGAAAAAAAAAAACCACCCTATATAATTAATCTCCTCAGAGGCAACCACAAAAAAAAGATGACTAAAAAAAATTAAAAAAAAAAAAACTNTTTGAACCCTGGTCTAGGAAGATACCACATGCTGCAGAGCAACTAAGCCCGTGTGCCACAACCACTAAGACTGCGCTCTACAGCCAGAGCTCTGCCTCAGAGAAGCCACCACAGAGAGAAGGCCGCACACCACACCAGGGAGGAGCCCCTGCTCACCCCAACCAGACAAAGCCCGAGTGCAGCGAGGGAGACCCAGGGCAGCCAATGAACACAGCAATCAGTGAACAAGAGACACGGTAAGAGAGAGCTGTGCTGTTTTAAAGAACTAGTTTTGAAGCTTGTGACTGTCATGTTACCTGACTTCTTCACCAGCAAGAGGTGATTCGGTGAGTTTAACTTCTTCTGCTTCTTTAGGTTTCTCCAGCTCTTCCGCTCTGACCACACGACTTGCACCTGTCTCTTCAGTCTCCTCTCCTGTCTATGAAAATGTAATAAGTTGCACATTTGGGTGAAAACTGAAAGATCCACCCAAATATATTGTTTCCAGCTAGTCTTAACATGTATTTCCATCTTTAAGTACTCACTGAAAACTGATTTTCTCTCACAGAGAATGCTTTGCTTTTCACTTAGTAGAGTTACTATTAAAAGGCAGTTACTTTGATTTTTGCTGAAGCCTCATGCCTCACTCTGTAAATTGAGAAAATCTACCTAGGGAACTTCTGGCATTTATGAGGAAACATGCATCTTATTCACCTATAAACTTACTTTGGTTTGTGTACTCAGAGGCAGTTCTGATTTTGGTTCTACATCACTGACGGAGCTGGCCAGCACTTCATCCTCCTTTTCCCTGGCATCCTCTGACTCAGCGCCTTTTTCCTGTTCTGCAGCTGCATCTTCCTTCTCACTAATATTCCCTCCAGGTTCCCTGTTGGAATCCTCCTCCTCCTCTTGGTCTAGTGAGAGGCGACCTTGTTTTCTCTTCCTAATCACCAACAGTCATAAAGAAGAAGAGAAGACAAACAGGCAAGATAATTTGTTATCCCTTCCTGAATTCCAAACATAATGTTGCAAACCTAAGAAAACTCTTAAATTGGGGACTAGTGATTAACATGCATGATATAGTGAGTGGGAGAGATAAGCTGTGATTTTGTGGAAGGAATAAAAAGAACTGGATTCCTACTGTAAGCATTTTCCTAAAACACTTAGAATCAAATATACTGTCCTAAGTTAGGATCAGCTATTTTTACCAAGAAAACACCCAAAAATCACCTTACAAAATCAACTGGTTCAAAAATAGAGCTCTAAGAACAAACAAATGTCAGCTATTTGTGACTTTTTAAAAGTCATTTCATTTGAAGGACAGAGAATGAAGAGAACCTTAGATTTATACACACTGCTTTTGCCTAGAGTTCTGAGGGGGTGAGGTATAGGGAAGGCTTATATCTTCTGTCTGAAGATAGGAAAGATGGAATACTAAAAAACTCAAGGACAAAAGCACTGGGCTCAAGACTTAAAAGAGTAATTGCTTAAGACTATTCTGGCTACAAGGGAATGTAATATTCAAAATCTTTTTTTTACAATCTACTTTTTGTTTCAGTGCTCAGAAAGAAAAATCAGTTAGAGAATAAAAGACAGATCTGATTATAAATGTACATGTGTACAAAGACACACAAGCAGTGCAGCCAAATAAAAAGATTTTTAATTGAAATTTCATTTTAAATCAGGTGCACTTATTAATTACAGAGTTTTTTAAAAAATTAAAGCTCAAGAATTCTTAAAGCTTTCCAGATAATAAGAATGTAATTCCAAAATACCACAAAGTGTTCCCCTCAATGAGAAAAAGGTTAAAAACACTGGCAGCAAGAAATATATCATCAGATCAACCCCATCAATCTCAATGGTTTTAACAACAACCCCTGACTTCAGGGCCTTGAGGGCAGCATCACCTGGCCAGAACGCTCTCAGCCTTTCTTTTTGTCCCTTTGGTTTTCTGTGTCTCTTCTTCGCCATCCACTTCATCTTCCTTCACTAATTCATTTTTATCATCTTCATGACACTCTCCACCTGAAATTATGTAACAGGGTGATCAGAAAGACAGGAATAAAGGTTTTTCACACTGAGATGACACATTTTCATTAAGAAAAAAAAAAAGTGTAGTACTTTCCCTTGTTCTTCACCAGACTAAAATATCATTTTCTGAGGGCTGTCCTTTTTGTTTCTGAAGACTAGGCTACGTTCCCATTCTAGGCCTCCAAGACAGTCCATGTTTTTCTCCTGAACTCACTCCATTTATACTTAACGTCTGCAATTCCTGCTGTGCTCCACATACTATGAGGACACAGCTGCACAAGTCTTCAGCAGTATATGTTGAATGAATAAACAGAAATTCCAAATCTACTACTGTACTTCTCAAAAAGAAACTGATGTTTCCACCTGATCTTGGACATCTTTCAAACTAACCAAAAGATACCTTGTCTTATCAATAAGAGGTTTAGAAAAAGGCTTAAAGACTTCAAGTTAGACATAACAGAAAGAAACACATCAATTTCCCATCTTCAGACACTGACATTCAGGGTCCCTAACAAGAGTATTGTTTGGATGCCCAGTCTGACCACATTCTGTGGGTAACAACCAATAGATCCTGGTACACACACAGATTCTACCAAACCACCAGATTTTGTTATTACTTCACTTAAGCTTTTACAGAAAGTATAATATACCCAAAAGCACACAATGTAACGTAGAGATCAATGAAATTACACAAAGTGAACACACCTGTATAACTAGATCCAGCTGAAGAAACGAAACATGACTAGCACTGCAGAAGCTCCCTGGGCCCTGCTGCCAATCACTAGCCACCACCCACAGCCCACAAGGAATCACATTCTGAAATCTAACATCAAGGAATAGTTTCATCTGTTTTTGAGTCTTAAGCAAAAAGCCTACAATATGTACTCTTGCCTCCAGCTTCTTCCACTCAACATTCTAAGTCATGCTTCCTTACATGGAGCTGTAGCTTATTCATTGTCGTCCCTAAATATTATTTCATTGTATGACTATTCCACAATTATCCATTTCTGCATTATGGATATTTGGTTTGAGACCATTACAAAGAGTAGTATTTTGAATATTTCTCCAGATCCATTTAGTTTTTAAATGTTTAACTCACGACGAACTAGGACCATGAAACACTTGAGGAAAGCCTCTAATATCAAAGGCAAGACTGAAAACAAACAGAAAGGAAATCAGAGGAAACAAAATAAGGAGGAAAAAAAAAAACCACCCTATATAATTAATCTCCTCAGAGGCAACCACAAAAAAAAGATGACTAAAAAAAATTAAAAAAAAAAAAACTATTAGAAACCTCTTAAAAACTACCAACATGACAGCAGTTTAGGGGAAAAAAAAACAAAAAAGAAAAAACAAAGATGATGTGAATGAGCCAGCCATAGCAAAATCTGTGAAATCAGCATTTGAGGTCAACAGAATAGTCAATACATGGGTTCTAAAACTAAAGCAAAGTTGGAATCCTAGACAGCAAATGGACATGAGTTTGAGTAAACTCCGGGAGTTGGTAATGGACAGGGAGTCCGTGGGGTCACAAAGAAAAAGACGTAACTGAACTGAATTGAATATAAATAGAGTATAAAAAGGCAAAACTACAAGGAAAAACAGACAACTAAGGAAAATCACTGTCGGTAAGGGTCAACAGAACACAGGAGAACACAGTGGGATAGGCAGGGGCAGAAGCAAGAGTTCTCTGTGTTTACCTCTCTGCAGAATTCAGAAAATCCCTTAAATTAAGCAAAGTTTAAATAAGCAAACATGATCAACATGATAACACAACACACTAAGAAAGGGCACTGGAGACTAACGTCTCCACGGACTTTACAGTATTTTGACTGCATCAGTTCAGTTCAGTTGCTTAGCAAAATACATTCTAGAGACCAAAAAATGCTCTATTCCTATTAGTAATATCAGTGTTGGTATTTTGAAAGTATTTCAAAAGAAATATTACAGGTAAAAGCAAGGAAGTTGTTCTGCTAATCATATTAGGAATACAGACCTTCAGCATATGAGAAATGACACACAATTATAAAACTACCTTAATGAAATTAAGTGAAAACAAATGTTAAAACTGAATTTAAAATTTAGAACTCTTTTTAAGGTAAGTATTTTCTAGCTCTGTTTACTGAAACAGAATAGAAGCAATACCACTCTAGTTGTTCAGTTACCAAGTTCTGTCCAATGCTTTGTGACACCATGGATTGCAGCACAGCAGGCCTCCCTGTCTTTCACAATCTCTCGAGTTTGCCCAAGTTCATATTCATTGAATTGATGATGTCATCCAACTATCTCACCCTGTCGCCCTCTTCTCCTGCCTCAATCTTCTCAGCATCAGGGTCTTTTCCAATGAGTCAGCTGATCGCACCAGGTGGCCAAAGTATTGGTGGTTCAGCTTCAGCATCAGTACTTTCAATGAGTATTCAGGATTGATTGGTTTGACCTCCTTGCAGTCCGAAGGACTCAAGGGAGTCTTCTCCAGCACCACAGTTCAAAAGCACCAATTTTTTAGTGCTCAGCCTTCTTTATTTTCCAACTCTCACAGAACTGAAACATTTATCTTTTTTCCCTCTACCTGGCTGATCCTACCAGTACCATATGCTTGTCTCAAAGATTAATCCATACATAAGCACGCATGGTCAGTACAATGAAACTGCAAAGAGCTCACTGAATCAGTTATGGCTTCTTTGGTCGCTTGATTATTACAACTGGGTTACAAGTAGTTACACTAATCATTGTTTAAATTCGTTCTTTGTTTTCAAATTGTGCTTTGTGTCCCCAGTTGCACTGTCATTGTCAATGTTAAAAGCTGCATTACTTATATCCTATCTAATTAATAAGAATGCTGTCTCCTGTAATAACCAATGTGTAATCAGGCCTCAAACAAAACTTCTACGGCTAAACATTTTGAGAAAATCACATTTATAAACATAAAATAATTGTAATAGCATAATTCTAGGTATGATAAGGAACAACAAGGAAAAATGTCTCCTAGATTATAGTCAAGACAGAATCCAGAGAAATTTTAATTATTCATGGAGCCTGGTCCAAAACACCTGGAGGGGCACATCAAGAATTTTTGTCTAAACTGGGATGAGCCTCCCAGTGTTGTGGAACAAAAGCTGTTTATGGAAAATCTCCCAAATATTGGTCAAATTCCTGATCAAGAGGGGAAGACCTGAGAAATGAAATCAGCAATTGCGGCCCTTCAATGTGAGTAAATGAGCCCCAAGGAAGAGGAATACCTAAAACCTAGCTGGCATCAGACTGCAAAGACTCCTTTTGGTGAACCCTGAGGAAACTGGGAATACAGGATTACAGGCTCCCAGAGAGGTGATGGACCTACCAAGGAAATAATTTTAATGAGCCCTGACTCTTGCATTTCCCCATACATAGAAAAGTGCTGAATTTCTTAAACTGAGATACTGTCTCTTGGATCTGAAGTTCAGTATCTCTAAGTCAACAAGTGTAAAGTAGACACTTTCCAAAGAGGAACAAAAAGAAGATAAATCTCAACATTCAGAACACTGGTGCTAAAGGTAGACACTCCAGCAAGATCCACTGACAAACAGAACACACGCTCTTTCCAAGAGTCTGTGGAATGGACCCTGACAGCGGGGAACTGTTGCAAAGAAGCCAATTCTAACTCCTTAATCTTGGAAACTGTTTCTTTGACTTCCTTTTCGTTGTTTTTGTTATTACAATCATATCCTAACAGCCTACCTCAGAGGACCCTAGAGTTGGACTGACTGAGCCACGAACACTTTCACAGGACCCTGCCTGCCCCTCTGCCTATTAAACTAAAAAGCTTTCGATCTGCTCATAGAGATAATGTGACCCCACTCACCTGTGAATAGCTTAAAAAGAAGAGATGAATACACCCTTCCAAAGGCTGGCCCTTCCCAGAGATGTTTTTCAAGACTGAAGACCCTTTTTACTTTACTTCCTCACTGCCTCTTCCTATTCTGTCCTTTGGCTTTAGTTCCTCATTGCTTCTCTCTGTCTCTCTCTCTCTCCGATTTTATAAGAAAACCTGGCATCCAGACCCCAACAAATTAAGTTACTTTGACAAATTAAGAATGCCAACTTTTAAAGTTGTACTCCTTGCCTCAACACCTCATCTCTTGGATTCATTGGCCTGTCCTTTGACAAGCAGAGCGAGCTTGTACTCACTATCAGATTCTTTACCATTGCACCACCTGGAAAATCTGGAATTTAAGTCCATCCCAGCTACTATTTAGGTGAGTAACTTTAGGCGCCTCAGTTTCTTCATCCGTAAAATGGAGAGCATAAAAACATGGACCTGGTAATGTTACGTGATTGAGCTAGTAATGAAGTAGCAATGTCAAGTCCTTAAAACACACAAAAGGCATCTATGAAAAACCTACAGCAAACATACAACGAACGGTAAAACACTCATGTTTTCTCCTTAAAATTGGGAACAAGGCAAGGATGTGAATGGTCGCCACTTCTATGCAACACACACTGGAACTGTACCCAGTGAAATAAAGCTACCAAAGAAAGAAAAAGTATGCCTACTGCAAAAGAAGAGATCAAATGGTTTCTATACACTCACAGTATGATCTATCTTCTGGGGTAGGGAAGGGTAAAGGTGGTCTTGGAACTGTTAATTTTAGTGGTAGTTACATAAATCTAATAAGCATTTCTCAAAAACTCACATAACACTGTAAAAGTAAATTTTACTGTACAAAAGTTAAAAGTAGAACTATTTAGGGCATCATTATTATTTGACATTTATGAAATGTATTTATTGAGAGAGATACACATTCCATAGACAGAATGCCAACCATCTCCAAAGGAGAAAGGGGCCCCAGGTAATGGAGCCATCTTGGAAAGCAAGAGCGGTCTTGGGAGAAATCCACAGGGTGCGGGCCATCTCAGAAGGCAAGAGGCCTGAAAGCATTAATAATATCTATAGGGCATTAAGACACTGCACTCATGAAACAGAATATGATGTTATATAGAAGTTTTCAAACAAAAAAAGTTTTCAAAAATTAAAAATATCCAAGGGCTATATCTTGATGTTCAACCCTGGTTATGAGGACAACAAGAAAACAGAGCACATGATTCCCAGTGGCTTCTGGAAGTCTCTGGTCTACAATATCAAACAGCTTGAAGGGTTGCTGACATGCGACGAATCATACTGTGCTGTGACTGCTCCCAACACCTCCTTTAAGAACCTCAAAGTAATTGTGGAAAATCAGCCCACCTAGCCATCTAAGTCACCAATTCCAATGCCAGGCTGCACAGAGACGATATTTACGGATAGCTTACGGAAGGAGGAAAAAACTCAAAAGAAAAGCGGAATGTTAAAATACTGAAATATTCTCATGAAACCAAAAAAAAAAAAATTAAAAGTTAGAAAAGAGGATAAAAATAGAAAAAACAAAGTACAAATCCATAAGAGAACATAAGAGTCAATATATAAATAATGATTACTGAAAAAAATGAAGACAACTGTCCCTCTCCAAATTTAAAAAGTTACAGAAGGATGTATATCACTGCGAAATATCAGAAACAAAGACAAGGTTCTATCTATCACCTTTCAGAAACAAACATTTTATATAAGTGAGTAAAAACTATCAACAAGAGACTTTTTAAAATAAAAACACTGGAAACCTAGAAAATAATGGGACAAAAACCTTCAAAATTCACATTAAAAAATTATTATAGAGCACAAAATTCCATACCAAACTACTAATCATGCCTGAGGGTCACCTGGTTATTTTTAGTGATGGTCTCCAAAAAAAAAAGATTCCATCATGCATTTTTGTTGAAAAAGTCATTTGATGATTTATCCTCATTTTGGTGGAACAAGCCAAGAAAGAAGACATCATGGGACCCAAGAAACAGGGAATCCAAGAGAAAAGGAAGATAAATGGAACATCCAGAGAGGTGGTCATGATGATAGATCTTAGGTTTAAAAATGATTAAAAAAAACAACAACAACAACAAGCCAAATTGGAGCAGGTCAGAAACAAAGAGGGACTTCAAAAAAAAGGATGATTAATAAATCTAAATATGTTGGGAGGTAACTTAAACAATTGTCAAAGTTCAGAATCGAATCAGTAGTAAGTATATAGATGACTAAGCAACAACAAAATGAAAATTATTCACTACAGAAAAAACCAGTGGGGTAAAAACCAGTAACACCGCGGGATGTTTACAAAGTCATTACAAAAAAAAGGAGGAAATACTTAAATAGTCTAACCCAAACTGAAGTAGGAACATTGGCAGGCTGGGGAGGTGGGAAGGGTCTGAAGGTGAAAAAGTGTGTTGGTAGAGAGGGGAAAGACTGAAGGAGACGTTAAAAGAAGACCTAACATGAATAGGTTAAGTCAACAGTCGACGGAAACACCAAATTTTACAACAAGAAAACAGTTCCTTCTAGGGAGGACTGACAGGGATGAGAAGTGATGGAAATGGTTGTTTCAAAATAAGCCTTTCAGAAATATCTGACTATTTTTAAGCAGGCTCATGGTAACTTCGATTAAAATGAAAACTAGTTTTAAATGATCACTATGGACGATATGGAAAGACCAATGCTGGTGCAGTGAATCTTAGTGATTATGGGCTCCCCTCCTCGACGCTCAGTGGGTAAAGAATCCGCCTGCGACGTGGGAGAACACTGGGGACTCCGGCTGGATCCCTGGGTCAAGAAGATCCCTTGGAGGATATAATGGCAACCCACCACCCTATTTCTGCCTGGTAAATTCTACGGACAGAGGGGCCTAGGGGGCCACAAATAATGGGGTCCCACTGAGTCGGACCCACTTAGCTATTAAGCACACACATAAATAAATGATAATGGTAGCTCAGTAAGAGCGAGACTGGTGAGGGAGTGATCAGAAATGAATCTTATTTGCAGACTCAAACAGAATTTAATGACTGGTTAGAGCAAAAGTGAGAATAAGGACAACTGCCAAGGGTTTTTTGTTTTGTTTTTCTCCTGAGCAACTGGGCGGGTAAATACATCTTAATGAAATGGGGAGCCTGGGGAAAGCTCAGGATGGCGAAGGGGTAGCATTTTGGCCCGATTCTGTTTTAAAAGCATATACAAAAACAAAACAAAAAGGTCTGAAAGGAGAACTATGAGTATAGAGGTTGCAAAGAAGTAAAGGACATCACTATGTGGACTTTTAAACCAGATCCCTTTTGAGGACAAAGTGAAGACATATTATCTAGGACGTGATGCTAGCTAGCAATTCCTTGGGGACGGAAGGTCTGGGGATAAGACTGCCTTTCAGAAGAGTTCAGAGTCGCTAAGGGTACGCGATGTCGCCGTCCGACTCCGAGGTAGGGTTCTCGCGCTCCGAATGGGGAGACGGCCGAAGCCAGGCCCCGAGAAGCAGCTGCGCGAAACGTCGCCGAGCCCAGGGGGCCGCGCTGGGCGGGCAGGCGGAAGAGGACGCCGAGCCGCTCGAGAACACGCCCGCCAGGCCAACGCACAATCGGCAAAGCGTGCCTCAAGCGAGGCGCTGGGCGGGGCAAGCCGCCGTTCGCCTCAGGTAGAGTCGCTCACCCAACGGCACGCAGTCCTCGTCCTTCGAAGTGGAAATGTCTTTGGAGTCGAATTCCTCCATGTCGCTGTCGCACGAAGCCCACAGGGACGCAGCAGGGATTTCCAACAGCAAAGCTCCAGGAGGGACCGGAGACTCGCAGCGTGGTCGATGGCGCCTGACTCCGCAACTNAAAAAAAAAAAAATTAAAAGTTAGAAAAGAGGATAAAAATAGAAAAAACAAAGTACAAATCCATAAGAGAACATAAGAGTCAATATATAAATAATGATTACTGAAAAAAATGAAGACAACTGTCCCTCTCCAAATTTAAAAAGTTACAGAAGGATGTATATCACTGCGAAATATCAGAAACAAAGACAAGGTTCTATCTATCACCTTTCAGAAACAAACATTTTATATAAGTGAGTAAAAACTATCAACAAGAGACTTTTTAAAATAAAAACACTGGAAACCTAGAAAATAATGGGACAAAAACCTTCAAAATTCACATTAAAAAATTATTATAGAGCACAAAATTCCATACCAAACTACTAATCATGCCTGAGGGTCACCTGGTTATTTTTAGTGATGGTCTCCAAAAAAAAAAGATTCCATCATGCATTTTTGTTGAAAAAGTCATTTGATGATTTATCCTCATTTTGGTGGAACAAGCCAAGAAAGAAGACATCATGGGACCCAAGAAACAGGGAATCCAAGAGAAAAGGAAGATAAATGGAACATCCAGAGAGGTGGTCATGATGATAGATCTTAGGTTTAAAAATGATTAAAAAAAACAACAACAACAACAAGCCAAATTGGAGCAGGTCAGAAACAAAGAGGGACTTCAAAAAAAAGGATGATTAATAAATCTAAATATGTTGGGAGGTAACTTAAACAATTGTCAAAGTTCAGAATCGAATCAGTAGTAAGTATATAGATGACTAAGCAACAACAAAATGAAAATTATTCACTACAGAAAAAACCAGTGGGGTAAAAACCAGTAACACCGCGGGATGTTTACAAAGTCATTACAAAAAAAAAGAGGAAATACTTAAATAGTCTAACCCAAACTGAAGTAGGAACATTGGCAGGCTGGGGAGGTGGGAAGGGTCTGAAGGTGAAAAAGTGTGTTGGTAGAGAGGGGAAAGACTGAAGGAGACGTTAAAAGAAGACCTAACATGAATAGGTTAAGTCAACAGTCGACGGAAACACCAAATTTTACAACAAGAAAACAGTTCCTTCTAGGGAGGACTGACAGGGATGAGAAGTGATGGAAATGGTTGTTTCAAAATAAGCCTTTCAGAAATATCTGACTATTTTTAAGCAGGCTCATGGTAACTTCGATTAAAATGAAAACTAGTTTTAAATGATCACTATGGACGATATGGAAAGACCAATGCTGGTGCAGTGAATCTTAGTGATTATGGGCTCCCCTCCTCGACGCTCAGTGGGTAAAGAATCCGCCTGCGACGTGGGAGAACACTGGGGACTCCGGCTGGATCCCTGGGTCAAGAAGATCCCTTGGAGGATATAATGGCAACCCACCACCCTATTTCTGCCTGGTAAATTCTACGGACAGAGGGGCCTAGGGGGCCACAAATAATGGGGTCCCACTGAGTCGGACCCACTTAGCTATTAAGCACACACATAAATAAATGATAATGGTAGCTCAGTAAGAGCGAGACTGGTGAGGGAGTGATCAGAAATGAATCTTATTTGCAGACTCAAACAGAATTTAATGACTGGTTAGAGCAAAAGTGAGAATAAGGACAACTGCCAAGGGTTTTTTGTTTTGTTTTTCTCCTGAGCAACTGGGCGGGTAAATACATCTTAATGAAATGGGGAGCCTGGGGAAAGCTCAGGATGGCGAAGGGGTAGCATTTTGGCCCGATTCTGTTTTAAAAGCATATACAAAAACAAAACAAAAAGGTCTGAAAGGAGAACTATGAGTATAGAGGTTGCAAAGAAGTAAAGGACATCACTATGTGGACTTTTAAACCAGATCCCTTTTGAGGACAAAGTGAAGACATATTATCTAGGACGTGATGCTAGCTAGCAATTCCTTGGGGACGGAAGGTCTGGGGATAAGACTGCCTTTCAGAAGAGTTCAGAGTCGCTAAGGGTACGCAATGTCGCCGTCCGACTCCGAGGTAGGGTTCTCGCGCTCCGAATGGGGAGACGGCCGAAGCCAGGCCCCGAGAAGCAGCTGCGCGAAACGTCGCCGAGCCCAGGGGGCCGCGCTGGGCGGGCAGGCGGAAGAGGACGCCGAGCCGCTCGAGAACACGCCCGCCAGGCCAACGCACAATCGGCAAAGCGTGCCTCAAGCGAGGCGCTGGGCGGGGCAAGCCGCCGTTCGCCTCAGGTAGAGTCGCTCACCCAACGGCACGCAGTCCTCGTCCTTCGAAGTGGAAATGTCTTTGGAGTCGAATTCCTCCATGTCGCTGTCGCACGAAGCCCACAGGGACGCAGCAGGGATTTCCAACAGCAAAGCTCCAGGAGGGACCGGAGACTCGCAGCGTGGTCGATGGCGCCTGACTCCGCAACTCCCCCCAGCCCCGCAGCGTTTGCGCAGGCGCAGAGCGTACCACGTGATCAAAAGGCAATACTTCCGGGCCAAAGGCTCCGGCTTGACCCTGCTGGGGCGGTTGGAAGAACGCGGGCTCCGGCCTGAAGCGGTGCATGCTGGAACTTGTAGTGCTCAGAGCTCAGCTGTTTTGATCTGTTTATGCTTAAGACTTGTTTTGCCCATGTGAATACAGATTACCTTCGCTATTCACAGGTTGGTATTTTTAAATTGGCTTGTTATAACTTATTGTAACCCCTCCAAATCAATATTCCATGTGATTTCTAGGGTTATTCGCGGACATGCGCAAAGTGAAAATTTAACCAGCGGTGGGTTGTACCGAAGATGGATCCCACAATCCGCTGTCTTGCTTCAGCTCTTCTAGTGTAAATAAATATCTTCACAGCCTCTTCAGTACTGCGATTTTTTCATTTTTATACTTTCTGTCGGTGATTTCGCTGTTCAGAACGACCGCCGAGCTTATTCTGTAACAGCAGGATGAGCACAGCCCTTACCCGGCACCTTGTTACTAGGCAACAGGGCTTAGTCGGCCATTATCAGTACCCCAGCGGGCGCCAACCACAAATGACCGTCAATCAGGGATCTGTGGTTGTCCTGCCCTTCTATTGGTCAGTGCTGCAAGTTGGCCTCGCCCACAAGTAACTGTCAATGAGACCATTAGGAAAGCGATTCAGCCGAGCGTCAGTGGTGTGGTCATCAGGTGGAGAGTGAGCTTAAGTGGCGGGTTCAGGCCTTCTCCTGGCGGCTGTCCAGCTCCCCCCGCCTTGGCCCAAAGGGTGAGCTGGAGGGCTCAGGGAACAGCCTGGGGAATATGTCTAAAGTGCTCCAAAGCCCTCACTAAGGCCCTCTACTAGTCTTGGCCCAGCCCTTGTGGCAACGTGAATCTCTTCCCCCATCCCTGTCTTTGTGACCTAATAGCAGTGGCTGTCTAAGAGCAGTGGCTGTCTGCCTGGGCCGCAGTCTGTGAGACCTGGTCTCCTATCTGGATGGCCTAAAGCGACCTGAGGGCCAACTGGGCTTGAGCACATGACTCCCCAGGGATGACCAGCTGGGCAGGGTGTGGGAACCTGGCCCTGGAGGCAATGCGCCTACTCAGACCTGCCTCCTCCTAGCCAGGACTGGGAAATAGCAGGGTGAAAGCTGCACCTTGGGACCTTACCCTTTCTTGTCAAGGCAGAGAATAACATTCGCTTGGTAGTAATTTACAGGGACATCCTCACCTGACCATGACCTGGCTTAAGACAAAGGATCTAAGAAGTTTGCAACAACTAACCTCACCCCTCTCTCACCTCGTTTTTAAAGGATCTTGCCGACAGCTTTCCATAACTTTGGGGTTCTTAGGACATAAGCCACCCATTTTCTTGAATGTACCTGTATGAAACCTCTGTTCCAAGCTCTAATGTTTCAGTGTCGCAAGGCCTCTCTGCATCTGGCACATGGAATTGCAATTTGGTAACAGTGCTGTGGTGCTGGCTTAATGTTCCTAAGCACAAGAAGGCTGTGGTGTGCTTTACGAAGAAAAATGTGCGTGTTAGATAAGCTTTGTTCAGGTATGAATTGTAGTGCTGTTGGCCTTGAGTTCAATGTTAATAAAAATTTTGGTACATCAAGAAAATGGAAAGGGAAATTTGCCAATCCAGACATGAGGCTGCTCCGCAAAGTGCTAAAGTGACATCCAGGATGCACGAGGAAGATATGGAAAAGCAGCTGCTTGTGGAATCATAAGATGACAACTGATTATAAAAGGTGTGGTGGCAACCGCTGTTGTGAGGCTGAAAGCGAACGAAATTTACTGTCATGTTACCCAAGGTCAGAAAAATGTGAAGCCCTCCTCTGCTAGCGCTGGCTGACTTGCACATTTCAAAAGGTGACAAGATATGAATAGTGTTAAGCTTGCAAGTGAGGCAAGTTCTGCAGATCAAGAGGCTGCAGAAGAATTTAAACAATACTTGCTAAGTGATATACAGGAAAAGGGTTATGTGGAAGAGCAGGTTTTTAGTGCTGTTGAAACTGGCTTATTTTACAAGGACATTTGCAAAAAGAACTTACATAAGGCAAATGGCCTCCAAAGCCCCTGGCTTTTAATCATTCCAGACTTATGCAAACCTACTTTTGTGCACCAATACCAAGAGTGACTTTTTTCTTTTTATTTTTTAAATTAAGTATGATAAGTATGAAAGTATGATAACAGTTGGAAAATACAGAACAAACTTACATATATTTCCACTATTAATATATATTACAATTGTTTTTAAGTAGATGAATTAAGAATTGGAATTTCAATATCAAACTCAAAAATTAATAGAAAGAATATATAGGAAAGACAAGGATATAGTAAATGAGAAAAGCACTATGAGACTATTCAACATAATTAAGATTTATACAATTTTCACACAACATTAGGATACAAATTCAAGATCCCATATACTATAAACTAAGAAACACTGGAACATATCCAAGGACATAAAACAAGGTGCAGAAATTTAATGGTCCAAAGGTACTAAAATCATACACAAGTCTATTCTCTTATCATTGTGGAATTGTGTTAGAAATCAATATCAAAAGGTATTTAAAACCCACATATTTTCAACTGCAATGTGGTATTTTTCAAGAGACTTTTTTAACTTAGCCATTGAAAGCTTCGATAGAAGACTGAAAAAATACAGAGGGTGATTGCAGGGAAGCATTTAAATGAGAAATTAATAGCAAAATTGGAAATTAGTATCAAAGATGCTTTATCCCATGCATTTCAAAATTAAATGTCCACTTTTAAATGATAGATGTATCTAAGATGCCATACAAGGAAAATTAGAAAATATTGATTTTACAATAAAAATGAAGAGAATTTACCAGAATTTGTTCCCTGCAGCTGAAGCTGCTCAATGCAATTAAATACAATGTGGAGTCTTGAATATGGTATGAAAAAAAACAATAGACAGTAACATGAAATTTTGTGAAATTTGAAAACATGTACAAAATATAATAGCATGTTAACTTCCTGTTTTTTTTTTAAAAAAACATACAATTTCTTATAAGTTTCAAGCCTCAATTCCTTGTTAAATCACCAAGATAATAAACTTTCTAGCCTGTTAACAGTAATACTAGATGCCAAAATACATGGAACTATATCAAAGTTTTGACTGAATGTAAATTAGAAATCTAGCATTCTATTCATACCAAGACAAACAAGTGGAATCAAAATGTGATAAACTTTTAGCTAAAAAGTCTTATGTTTTCTAAAATATGTTATACATACTATATATATATGTATATAAAAGCTTTTCTACTATGCTTCATGAACTTTGAGAGAAAACAGCAACAAGAGATGGAGGAACTGGGAACCATAAACAAAATGAAAAGGGGGCACTGAATATGAAACACAAAATGTGAAATATACTAGATAAATCATCATATGTTTTTAAACATGTCCAGTTGTTTTTAAACATGTCTGCTCATTAGAAACACATCTGAAGCTTTGGAGACAAAAATCAATGCCTGGGCATTTCTATTTTTCAAAAAACTGCAAGATAATTCTGGATTTTAAAAAGTGATTTCACGTTTTTCTGTTAAATGGTAGTTTCAGTGATAAGTCTATTTTCTGTTGACCAATCACAATACAATGGTATGAAGCAAATTAGTTACATAATCACAAAAGTAAAAGTTGTTTTTCAGTTTTCAAAATAGCTATACAAAAAAGAAAGGATACTTAGAATTGCGAGCCATAATGGAAACGATTAACCTAACAATATAAAATTATTACATATAATTTGGGGGTTTTAGTAGAGTGATATGTTAAGTGGAGTTTCACATGCACACGTTTTCATCCAACCATCCAGTCTGTCTCTATTTTTTGGTTAGTGTATTTTAACTTATTTACATTTACGATAACTACAATTTATATTTAAGGTTAAGTTATGTAATCAAACCCGGGTTGCTTTCAAAGTTAGATTCCCTGGGGATACCCAGTCCCTTGGCCTGATCCCCATTCTGGGAAGCCTGCCGTGGGGCTCAAAACCTTTACAATAGTGGGAGAATATCTTTGGTATTACCATTCTCCAGTATCTGGGTCACTCAGCTGGCGGGTATGAAATCTGATTTTATCATGATTGCGTAACCCCTACCATCTTGTTGGGCTTCTTTGGACTTGGAGTACAAGGGCAATTTCAAGTGCAAACCCCTACTGGTGTACAGAGCTTCAAGTTTACAAGCACTTAACCTTAACCGGACAAGTGTGAACCATTTGCAGTCCATTGGAGGTGGAACAAAAAAAGGTTGGATGACATCTGATTCCACAGCTGTTTCAAACCAGAAGTTGAATAGTAACTCTAGGGCAACTTTGGCTTCAAGATTTTGTTAAATTTTGGATAAGGCCCTAGTCCACTGCTATGAAGAACTAAAAAATGCCCACCCCAATGTAGTTCTTTTCATGCTCCCAAATACTAAGTCTCTCATCCAGCCTCTGGATCAGGGCATAAATGTCTTCAAGGCACAGTATACAAGGGAGCTTTGAAACAAGGCTTTTGAAGCTCTCAAAGCCAACAAGGAAACTACCGTGATGGACTAACTACTGGAAGTCAGTCACTATACACAATGTGATTAGGTTGGCACAGCCTGGGACACCAAGCATAAAACTGTTGGAAAAATGGTCAGGCTGTGTGGAAAATTTAGGCTTTGAGGGTGCTGCAGAAAGAATGAACAGTGTAAAAATCATAATGGATGCTGCACGGCAAGTAAGTGAAGGCTTTGGTGACATGAAGGAAACTGTGGAGGAAATTTTGGCAGAGAAAGCAATAGACAGTGATTATAGTCAGCCGAAGAGTCCAGAATTGTCCCTCTTATAGCAGCCGAAGAATGGAACTCTGCCTTGAAACAAATTTTCAGTGACATGAAGGGTGTAACCCTATCCTTGATCCTCAGGATAGAATGATTTAAAATTGATCCTCAAATTTAAATCATTAACTTCCGGTGTGTTTGCCCCTTATGATGAGATGCTTAAAAGACGTGAGGCAAAAAGCCAGATAGACTGGCCGTTTCTGGAGCTAACTTAGGAGGGGAAAGTGCCAACTACATCAAGCCAGAGCCAAAGCTCGGAGGTTGCACAGATGTCAGCCTGTCAATCTCTTCCTCACCTGCAGAATGAGCTGCACCTACCTCTGCAGCATGCTAGGCTTCCCTGTCCTTCACTATCTCCTGGAGCTTGCTCAGACTTGCATTCACTATCAGCGATGCCATCTATGTCGTTCTGTCACCCCTTTCTCCTCTTGCTCTCAGCTTTTGCCCTGCTTCATTTTGTACGCCAAGGACAAACATGCCTGTGTACTCCAGGTTCTCTCTTAACTTCCTACTTTTGCACTCCAATCCCCTATGATGAAAAGGACTTTTTGGTGTTAGTTCTAGGTCTTGTAGGTCTTCATACAGTCGTTCAGATTCTTCGGCATTAGTGGTTGGGGCGTAGACTTGGATAACTGTGAAGCTGACTGGTGTGCCTTGAAAATAAACTGAGATCATTCTGTTGTTTTTGAGATTTCACCCAAGTACTGCGTTTCCGACTCCTGTTGACTATGAGGGCTACTCCATTTCCTCTAAGGGATATTTGTCCATAGTGAACATAATGGTCATCTGAACTCTCCCATTCCTGTCCATTTTTGTTCACTAATTGCTAAAACTGTCGATCTTCAACCTTTAACCAGCCTCCTGCTTGACCATGCCCAATTTACCTTGATTCAAGGATCTAACATTCAAGGTATATATATACAATATTGTTCTTTATAGTGTCACTTTACTTTTACCACCAGACACATCCACAACTGAGTGACGTTTCCGCTTTTGCTCATACTCTTCTTTCTGGAGCTATTTCTCCACTCAACAAGTGGTGAGAACCAAACCTCTGAGGTTGAACTGATGTATGTCAACCTGCCACTCTCCTTCATCTGCAGAATGAGTTCTACCAACCTCTCCCTTGGTTTTGGTGGGGTAAGCCAAGGTTGAAAGGCAGCCTGCAGCTCCATCAACAGGAAAATGTTAGGTAATGCTTTATAAAATGTTAAATCTTCAATCTTTCCTTTCCCAAGACTTTATTTGTATCACTATACAGACTATGTCTCATGCCTGGAGAATCCCAGGGATGGGGGAGCCTGGTGGGCTGCCGTCTATGGGGTCACACAGAGTTGCACAAGACTGAAGTGACTTAGCAGCAGCAGCAGTTGACAAATATATTAAGTCCAGAGTCCCACAGGTACCCAACCCTGTATTTCCACTAACTGAGTATGTGTGGTGACCTTATAGACTGGAACTGTTTCCTGCTGTTCCTACTGTTGTTTGTGGTGGGGGGAATACTCAATATATAAGCATTTAAAAGTTGAGTGTTTTCCAGTAATCTAGATTCCCAACTTCCTTTTAGAAACCAGAGAATCTGCCAACACAGGGCACATAATCCCACCAAGCAGAAACAGGCTGAAACTGAGGAATCCCTTTAGACAAATGTCTCCAGTTGGGAAAAATACAAATCCAAACCCCCTGTAAGTTTCCTGGTTCGCTATTATCCTGTTGTCTTGGCAATAATTTATGGAGTCCTTCCTACCAAACTCAACATCTTTACCATCTTATCCACCATACTCTCTGTGCCCTGTCCAACCTTTAGTCATCACCTTTTTAGAAATGAAAAGATCCTGTTGGGAAACATGATATTGAGGCTTCTGGCTGAACTCTGCATCCTATTAGGGTGCTAGAGACATTCTGTATCTTGATCAAAGGGCTACCACTTCACATGAGTAAAATTTCATCATTTAAGATTTGTGCACTTTACAGTATACCTAAAACCAGAAAAAAAAAAAGAGAGAGAACTGAAGGGCAGCATCCTGCCAGACACTGTCTATCTGCATTGCCTGGAACTGAGGCTGTAGCTGTTTCCTTGTAACTGCGGGATAAGCAACCAAATTGGACCCACCATTCAAGTTGCTGAAAATGGCAGAGCAGAAAGAGATTTCTGGTGTCACAGAAACTGAGCCAACCTTGGTGCCTCCTCATGTGGACCTACTACTCAAACGGTACCTTTTTTTCCCACAAACTGTTATCAGTTTTCTGCTATCCCAGCGTGAAATACAAAAACTTTTGATGTTTACAGTCCAGAAAGCTGAATTGATAAGACACAAGAAGTAAGCAGTGTTTAATCAGATCTTTGGAAAAGAATGTTACTATAAACTAGTACGCTGAACCTAAAGGAAATACAAAAACACATTTTACAACTCTTTGCGATCCCATGGACTGAAGCACACCAGGCTCCTCTGTCCTCCACTGTATCTCCTGATGTTTGCTCAAAGTCATGTGTACTGAGTTGATGATGCTATCTAACTATCTCATCCTCTGCTGGCACATTCTTCTATTGCCTTCAATTCTTCCCAGTATCTCAGTCTTTTCCAATGAGTCATCTTTTCAAATCACATGGCCAAAGTATTGGAGCTTCACTTCAGCAACAGTCCTTGCAATGAATATTCAGCTGATTTCCTTTTGGATCAACTGGTTTGATCTCCTTGCGCTCCAAGCACTCTCAAGAGTCTCCACTAAGTTATAAAAAAAATAAAATAAAAAGCTTAAAAAGTTAGAAAACCATATTACAAATATTAAATTCACTGGCCACTGAAAAAGAAAAAAACAGTTCTACTTCACAGAATTGAAAGTAATTCTTTATTGATAAACATTTATACCAGAATTAAAAACGTCAGTAGAAAAATAAAATTGAAATAATTTCCCATGGTACAAACATTTTATCATTTTGACTATATCATTTAGTGAAATAAACTAACTGAAAAGTTAAGTGACAACCAGCCAAACAGACTACAGAAAAAAGAAACGCAGGTACACAGAACCTTCTGCATGTGGACAGCTAATGGCACCAGGACTTCACATCCCGGGAAATGGTCTCCTAGGAAAGGCTGGGTATGCACTGCAGTTGTAATAAGAACTTCATTCAAACCAGAGGAGCTTTTGGAATCAAAAGAAACATACAATTTAAAAACTTAGGAAACATAAAGGCTTGAAGATAACTATTTACATGAAACTTTTCTCCCTACTTTATTTCCTAAGTAATGTTTTCCTGTTAAAAAAACATTAATAATAGCATAATTAGACATTTTTATCTTGGAAGATTCATCACTCATTTGTATATGGATGAAGTTAACATGAAACACATTTACTCTAAAACTTCCATCTTAATCCAGAAATCAGCTTTTTAATGGTTAGGGTTACTTCCTTCCAAGTCATAAAAAAAGGAAAAATGGACATACAGCTGGGGAGAGGTGGCTGCATACCTTTCTAGAATAAAATCAGTAGTTGGCAAAACTCCCAAAAGCTATACGTGAAAAAATATTCAAAATAAATGCCAGTATTTTTTTGATCTGAGCAACCACCTCCACATGGCTACTCCAAAGGCTCAGCAATAAAGGAATTCACCTGTTATGCAGGAGAGTTGGGATCGATTCTAATTAACTGGAAGATTCGCTGGAGGAGGAAATGGCAACTCACTCCAGTACTCTTGCCTGGAAAAATCACATGGACATAAGAGTCCATAGGGCCCCAAAGAGCCAGACACAACTGAGCATGCATAAAAAGCAGCAGCCTCAAGTAACTGTTTATTGGGGATCAGAAATAAAAATAAACCCTAAGAGGAAACAAACATTTCTTATCATTCAAATGATGGATCAAACATTCAATAACTGCATGATCCATTTTATATTTGAAGGTTTTGAAAACAGAAGATAATCAAACAAGAAACAGATTAAAAAAAAAAAAGGATAACTTTCCAAATGCACTCCTTTTAGTATCTAGGCATTAAAGGAAAAATAAACATTTAAGTCATAGATTAGTATGTTCAAAATTAGCATGTAGCGGTAGTAGTCCACTAAGTCAAGTTCAGTTTCTGACACTGAATCAAAAAATAAATAAATTTTAGGGGAGAATACTAAGAGACATCTTTCAACAGAGATGACTAAAATCATTTCATACTACAAATTTCTTACTGAAGGCTTATTTTTCAAATCCTACCTCACCGAACTGAAAAATGGACTCTTAAACTAAAGACACAAAAATTTTCTCAAAAGAATGATTTGATATTTGAGTATTGGAGAGTAATCTTGTAGAATTTATGAAGATATTTGCCTGTATCCAACTCTTATAATTTTCCACCTATCTGAGTATATCTATCAGTATTATTTTGATAAGTGGTCTAATGGCCTAGTAGTTCAAAGGAAATACCTACTTACTTTATGTGATACTTTGTAATTTTTCTCTGTGATTGGCAGTGGTGGTTTAGTTGTTAAGTCGTGTCCAACTCTTACGACTCCATGGACTACAGTCCTGTGAGGTTCCTCTGTCCATGGGATTCTCCAGAAAAGAACACTGGAGTGGGTTGCCATTTCCTTACTTTGTAATTTTTCTCTGTGACTATTCCTGGTAAATCGATCCTCCTAGCTATTTTTAATCAAGAAGCCAGAGTGTATATTGCTTTAAATCAAATACCACTGCACACGATCTCATGGGCAGTTTAGTTTTACACTCACAATGAGAACTTTCCTTTAAAAATGTCAGATATAACGACCAGAAACTATTTTGAAAACAGATAAAAACGACTGTATTTCATACAAACCAGTTCAGGTGTTAAGGATAAAGTCAGATACTTAATTGCTGCAATCCTGGTTCTTCTGAAGGTCACAGTTTTCAGGCCTTAAAATGAAAAAGACAAGCATTAGAGGAAAAATTACAAGAGCTTAAATTGGGTTTGAAAAAACTAATTCTTTCTCATCAAGGATAAAAATTCTCTTCAAGGAAAATGTAAAGGACCCAGAGGAAGGCATATCTGAAAATTAAACTTCAGGCACTTTCTGGGAGTCATAACCAAACAATGTAAAAGGTGGCTGAAGACCCACCACTAGGTAACCACATTAAGACTAGGAAATTAATAACCACTAATTCTAATTTATACCGCAAGACCCAAGAGTAAACCAAAGTCACTTAAAAAAATAACAGAATGTTTACAGTAACTTTTCACATGTCTCAATGAAGCAACTAAAAACATGAAAATGAAAAAATATTTTACTGCATTAAATAATTCTTTTAATAAATCAGATGTTTCCTATAGATTCTACCCCTGAAAACTTTCCATACCATTTGTGTGCAGCCTGCACCACATACTGATGTCTGCACTGATAAAATGTGTGCAACACACCTCAGATCAACTGAATTTTTCTTGACCTTGTTGTTTCCCAAGCAAAACTACAACTGTGCAGGTAAAACTACAACTGTGTAGGTAAAACAAATGATCGGGTTTATTGAGAAATTCAAAGTACATGTATCATAGTGTGATCTCTCCCCATTTTCATTTACAAACTGTGAAGACTTTTTGACTCAGGAAGACATTTCCTTGTCCTCTGTTAAGTTTCTCTGTAGTTTTCACAGAAGCTGATTTTCCTTGAATTTCACTTTACTCCTTCAAGGAGTGAGTTCATTAATCTACTTAAAGATACGTCACTGGCTGACCCAACTAGATTCCCTCTGTCGGTCTCCATGCTGCCCCAGATGTTGTCCTGTATGGACCACAGACTCTTCTTGATCCAACCTTAGTCAGGCATCTTAACCAAGTCTCAGGCTTGGCCACCATCCCTGTTGGGCCTGTTTAGTTCAGTTTTAACAAGCATCCTGCTAAATCAGTTTAAACAGAATCGCCCACCCTTGATATCTGATCACTATTGGTTTCTGAACAATTTCCTCATTTCTCACCTTTGATGTTAAATTGATACAGGCACTATGGAGGACACCATGGAGATTCCGTAAAAAACGAAATATAGAACAACCATGTGACCTAGCTATCTCATTCCTGGAGATAGATCCAGAGAAAACCATAATTCAAAGAGACACAGGCACCCCAACTGTTCACAGCAGCACTATTTACATAGTCAGGACATGTAAACAACCTGTATGTCCATCAATAGAGGAATGGATAAACAAGATGGGGTATATATGATGCAATATTACTCAGACATAAAAAATGAACAATCGAGTCACTTGTAGGGATGTGGATTGAGTTAAGAGTATCATACAGAGTGAAGTGAGATAGAGAAGGAAAAATATGACATGTACTGTAAGTGGAATCTGAAAAGAAATGATATAAACTTACATTCATAGACTTCAAAAAAGCTTATGTTGTGAGGGTTTGAGGGGGTGTGATGATTGAGGAGAAGGGATAGTTAAAAAGAGTTTGGCATGGACATATACACTGATATTCTAAAAATGGATAACCAACAAGGATCTGTTATAGCAAATGGAATAATGTTCAACACTGGAGCAGCCTGTATGAGAGGGGAATCTGGGGAACAACGGACACATGGATATGTACGGCTGAACCCATTCTCTGTTCCCCTCATAACACTGTTTATTAATTCCTGTATCACAATACAAAGTCAAAAGTTTCAAAAGAAACAGGACTATTAGCTCTAAGAATGTGACACATGAAATACAGAATGCAGTAAGATTTTCATGAGTGACTCAGTGACTTAAACAAGGTAAACTTGCCAAGATGCCACTTCTCCTTCCTCTGGTTATCTTCAGAAGTATGCTCACAGTATTTTCTAAAACACACTGTTTCCAAGTAGAATCTTTAAGCATCAAAACATTATTTTATGAAACACTCAAGGAAGCAAGAAGTAAAAATTATGCGACGTGAAACTATTTTCTTAGAGCAAAACACATAGTGAATTCTTGATACAACAAAATGAAACTAATCTGAAGTTAAAGATTCTGGTGGATGCCTGTTGCTATGCCATGAGTCAGTCTCTAAGATGTAAAGAACACAATCAATCTAGTGAATGAAGAACTTTTCCTGCTCTGGTTGTTCTTCATTGCTCAGACGAATCCAGCTCTTTGCAAACCCATGGACTGCAGCACATCAGGCTTCCCCATCATTCATCATCTCCTAGAGTTTGCTCAAACTCATGTCCACTGAGTTGATGAGGCCATGCAACCATCTCATGCTCTACGGTCCCCTCCTCCAACCACCTTTGATCTTTCCCAGGATCAGGGTCTTTTCCAAGCACTCCTCTCTTCACATCAGGTGGCCAAAGTACCAGACCTTCAGTCTTACATGAATATTCAGGTTGATTTTCTTTAGGATTGACTAGTTTCATCTCCTTGCTGTCCAAGGGACTCTCCAGAGTCTGTCTTCTCCAGTACCACAGGTCAAAAGCATCAAGTCCTTCGTATTCAGCCTTCTTTATGGTCCAACTCTCACATCCGTACATGACTTCTGGAAAAATGATAGCTTTGACAATGTGGACCTTTGTCAGCAAAGTGAGGTCTCTGCATCTTACTATGATGTCTAGATTTGTCATAGCTTTTCTTCCAAGTAGCATGCATTTTTTTAATTTCATGGCTGCTGTCACGTCTCCAGTGATTTTGGAACCAAAGAAAATAAACTGCCCTGTTTCCATTTTCCCCCCATCTATTTGTCACAAACGGATGGGACCAGCTGCCATAATCTTAAGTTTTTTGAATGTTTTCACTCTTCTTTCACCTTCATCAAAAGGCTCCTTACTTCCTCTTTGCTTTCTGCAATTAGTGTGGTGTCATATGCATATCTGAAGTTGTTAATATTTCTAACAGCAATCTTGATTCCAGCTTGTGAGTCAAACACTCCGGCATTTTGCATGCTGTACTCTACATGAAACTAACTATACTAGAAACCTAAGGCAGAAGAAATTGCCTTTATTGCTATCTAGTACTTAATCCAGAGGTAACTTTCATAGTAACACTTTGAATAAATGCAAGACACACTGTTTTATAATACCACTTACAAGCCTGTTAATCCAGAGAGAAGCCAGCAGAAGGCTAATTTCTTATGCAGCCTAGAGCACTATTTATCAGATACAGGTTGTAATAGATTGTGACATCAATGAATCATAAAAATTTTTCAAATGACACATACTACACATGATAATTACATAGTACAGACATAAAATACAGGTCATTATACATACCTATATTAATGAGAAGAGTAAATCCTAATGACATGTATTCCTTACTGTGAGTGGCAATAAATAAAGTTTGAAAGCTACTCATCTGAAGAGAATCCCAATCAAACAATATAATGATTAGAAGGCTATATATATGTTGCTTCATTCTATTTCATTTCTCTTAAATGATGACTCCAAACGACAGCTTAAAAAGTACTGGCCTAGAGTGTTAACAGTCAGTCTTGAGAACTCTGCTCCCGTTACTCTGCTCTTCTCACAGCCGCCTTCCTTGATGTTTACCCTATTTCCACTGTGGTTGCAAGCACTCAAGTCTTGTTCCTTCTTAGATTCCTGGGTAACTACTACATGACTTCCACCACCTAGCTGCTCCGGTGGGAGACAAATGTTTGGATGAAGCAGCAGATAAAAAGTACAGAGCAGATGTGAACACAGCCCTTCCTCATGTCCCTGCACTCACTGCCACGACACCCTGGGAGAGCGTCACTGCAAACACCTCCAGCCCGTGGCCTGAGTGCCATGGAAGCAGCTGAGCAAGCATGGCAGGGAGTTGGAGGATCAGTATCCCAACCTCCTCACCCCTGCCAAGTCCCTCAACAGGACAGAGAAGCAGCCACCACCAGCAGCAGCTGGAAAACGCACCCTGCCTGGGCTACCTTCCCTCACCGTTTTCTGCCCCCGGCTCGGTTTCCAGGAATCACCTCTCACACTAATGACATACACTCAAACCCCTGTCGCAGGGGTCAATGCACACCAGTGTTCACAATGTTTTGAGCCAGGGCTGCAAAAATCAGAAAAGCCTGTCCTCTAAAAACCGTTAACCTGACAGGAAAACCAACTTTCTTCTTTAATTAAAAACGTAAGAAAAAACTTCACAGATTTGCAGGGGAAGGATAAAGCAACAAACGGATTGAAAGGTTAGCGAAGCCACTACAGGTGACTTATTGTACCCCAAACACCTCAAGAAGAGAAAGCTCCGCTCAGGAGGCAGAGGTGATCTGCGCTGTGATGGGAGTGAGTGGCCCATGGTCACCGCTCTCTAGGTGAGTGCCCTGACTCCGCCTACTTAACTGTCACCTTTACTTCTTACATGCAGTTTTAAGAATGAAAATTTTCCTTCCTCCAAATAAAGAATTCTAGTTTTCATCTCTAGATAACTCATGTACTATGGAAAATATGAAGGGAGGAAAAATTATTAAGTTCTTGACAATGTGTTACTAAAATTAACTGTAAGTCATCTTTGACCTTTTTTTTCCTCCCTATGAGATCCTCGGGGTGGAAAACAGAGTCACTGTCCTGAAAACATCTTCTCCAACGTGGCAAGCACACCTGGGCCTGCGCCTAGACTACTCACCCTGACCCAGCAGGAAGTGATGACACTGACAAAGGGACACTGCACTGAGGTTCTTCTTTCTCATCTTGCTTGAAGACGGATTTCCCTTCTTGAGAAGTTTCACCCATTTCCTTAGACACCCTGCACCAAGGAAGGAGACACCAAGTTTACAAGAGGAATAAAAAGAAACAAAATCTAAGAAAAAGGAAAAAATAATAAAGAAAAAGCAACTGGGCTTTCTGTAAATTCCTGCTGCTGAGTCAAAGTCTCCTGTAACACTTCTAGACAAAGACATTTTCCCCTTGTTAATTTTATAAAGGAAACAACAGCAGATGGAAGTCTTATGTCTCTCAAACCCCCTCCATTACTTCTGTCACATGACCATCACCCTGAATCAGAGCTCACGTGAGATCACCAAAGTGAAGACTGAAGGGCTCTCCCACTGTACCTCATGCGCATATTAGTGCTCATGCTTAAGTCAAAGTGGGAACATGGACATGGACTGGGAGAAACATACTGGCATTATTTCAAGGAGAAAAGCAACAGTAATAAAAATTTAGAATACCCTAAAGACGACTCCTGTTCTGTATGTAAAACAACCCAACGATGACACAAAATTCCTTATGGTACAAAGAGTTAATCATTTTGAATGAAGCATTTAACAAAAGAATCTAATACAAAGGTTAAACTGATTTCAGCCACAAGCAGCCTAACAGAATCTACAAAACAGAAATGCAGGTACACAAAACTTTCTGCATGTGGACAGCTAATGGCACCAGGATTTCACATCCCAAAAAATGGTCTCCTAGGGAAGGCTGGTATGCACTGAAGTTATAATAAGAACTTTATTAAAACCAGAGCAGGTTTTACAATCAAGAGCTAACCACAATTTAAAAACTTGGAAAACCTAAGGGCTTAATGGTAACTATTTACATGATCTCCCTAGCTTAGCTAGTGATGTTTCACTTAAAAAAACTAATGAGTAATAGCACAAATAAACATCCTTATCTTGGAATATTCGTTGCTGATTTGTATATGGATTTATTTTTACATGAAATGCTTTTCCCTAAAAATCCCATCTTAAAGAATCCAGAAATCACTTTTTATGATTAGGGCTACTTCCTGCTCATTAAAAGAAAAAGGAAAAGTCAACACACAGCTTGGGGGAGGGGGCAGTTTGGACAGATCTCTGGCCAAGTCATCTGTTGTCAAAATATCTCAGAAGCTATGTGTGAAAAAATACAATGTTCAGGGACTTCCCTAGTGGTCCAGTGGCTAAGACTCCTCACTCCAATGCAGGGGGCCCAAGTTCCACCCCTGGTCAGGGAACTCGATCCCACATGCTGCAACTGAGAGTTCACATGCCCCAACTAAAGATCCTGTGTGCTGCAACTAAGACCCAACACAGCCACCAAAAAAAAAAAAAAAAAAANGGGCTTTCTGTAAATTCCTGCTGCTGAGTCAAAGTCTCCTGTAACACTTCTAGACAAAGACATTTTCCCCTTGTTAATTTTATAAAGGAAACAACAGCAGATGGAAGTCTTATGTCTCTCAAACCCCCTCCATTACTTCTGTCACATGACCATCACCCTGAATCAGAGCTCACGTGAGATCACCAAAGTGAAGACTGAAGGGCTCTCCCACTGTACCTCATGCGCATATTAGTGCTCATGCTTAAGTCAAAGTGGGAACATGGACATGGACTGGGAGAAACATACTGGCATTATTTCAAGGAGAAAAGCAACAGTAATAAAAATTTAGAATACCCTAAAGACGACTCCTGTTCTGTATGTAAAACAACCCAACGATGACACAAAATTCCTTATGGTACAAAGAGTTAATCATTTTGAATGAAGCATTTAACAAAAGAATCTAATACAAAGGTTAAACTGATTTCAGCCACAAGCAGCCTAACAGAATCTACAAAACAGAAATGCAGGTACACAAAACTTTCTGCATGTGGACAGCTAATGGCACCAGGATTTCACATCCCAAAAAATGGTCTCCTAGGGAAGGCTGGTATGCACTGAAGTTATAATAAGAACTTTATTAAAACCAGAGCAGGTTTTACAATCAAGAGCTAACCACAATTTAAAAACTTGGAAAACCTAAGGGCTTAATGGTAACTATTTACATGATCTCCCTAGCTTAGCTAGTGATGTTTCACTTAAAAAAACTAATGAGTAATAGCACAAATAAACATCCTTATCTTGGAATATTCGTTGCTGATTTGTATATGGATTTATTTTTACATGAAATGCTTTTCCCTAAAAATCCCATCTTAAAGAATCCAGAAATCACTTTTTATGATTAGGGCTACTTCCTGCTCATTAAAAGAAAAAGGAAAAGTCAACACACAGCTTGGGGGAGGGGGCAGTTTGGACAGATCTCTGGCCAAGTCATCTGTTGTCAAAATATCTCAGAAGCTATGTGTGAAAAAATACAATGTTCAGGGACTTCCCTAGTGGTCCAGTGGCTAAGAGTCCTCACTCCAATGCAGGGGGCCCAAGTTCCACCCCTGGTCAGGGAACTCAATCCCACATGCTGCAACTGAGAGTTCACATGCCCCAACTAAAGATCCTGTGTGCTGCAACTAAGACCCAACACAGCCACAAAAAAAAAAAAAAAAAAAAATACAGTGTTCAACACAAATGCCAATATTTTTCCATGTAGGCAACCACTCACAAATAAGAACCTTTTTGAGATGAAATATTAAAAGAAAAGAATTCTTTTCAAACAATATAATGATGAGAAATCTGAAAACATGCTTTTCAGCCAAGAGCCTATTTTATGTCTCAGCACTCACAAAAAATATAGTTATTCTATAACCCTCTACAAACACAACAATTGAAGTGGGAAATTCCCTGGCCGTCTACTATATGTTCTGCTCTGTGGCCAACAATATAAACCAGGACTTTGTCAGAATTAAGGAAGAAGCCGATGGCTAATTTTTCTCTGCATCCTCCATTTTGGCAAATATTTCAGCAAAGATAAGAACAGCAGCAGAATTCCTTCCCTTAGGAAAGGAGTCATGAGAGCTACAGGGAAACAGCATCCTTATAATGAAAACATCTTCTCCAACATGGCAGATACAGCTGGGCCTAAGGCTAGACTACTCACCCTGACCCAGCAGGAAGTGATGGCACCGCTGAAGGGACATTGGACTGAGGTTCTTCTTTCTCATTTTGCTTGAAGACTGATTTCCCTTCTTGAGATGTTTCACCCACTTCCTTACAAACCCTGCACCAAGGAAGGAGACAACAAGAATACAGGAGGAATACAAAGAAAGAAAATCTAAGAAAAAGGCATAAATAACACAGAAAAAAAAATTCAATGGGCTTTCTATAAATTCTTCCTGCTGAGCGTTATGATCAAAGTTTCATATAACACTTTTAGATAAAGACATTACCCCTTACTAATTTAACAAATGAAACAACAGCAAATGGAAGTCTGATGTCCCTCAAATCCCCTCCATTACTTCTGTCACATGACCGTCACCCTAAATCACAGCCCACGTGAGATCACCAAAGTAAAGACTGAAGGGCTCTCCCACTGCACCTCACGTGCACATTAGTGCTCACGCTTAAGTCGAAGTGGCAACAGGGAGGTGCAGTAATTGGGAGAAAGACACTGGCATTATTTCAAGGAGAAAAGCAACAGTATAAACAATTTGTATAAACAATATAAAAACAATATAAGCAATTCTCTAAAGAAGGCTCCTCTTCTATACCTTAAACAACCAGAAGATAAACCAGCAGTGATTTGGGAGTGGAAGAAAGCTACATGACTGAGAATCCTGTCCAATCTCAAACTGAAAAAAAATTCCCTCAATGAAACTGAGTCCTAAAAGGATCAAATAAAGATATGAATGATGCCAGAAATTTCAGATGAAGAAGGGAAATGCCTAATGCCTACCTGCATTACCAAGTCAGTAAAAAATATCTGAAAAATTTTGTTCCAATGCTAATCTGTTGGAGGGTCCGAGATTATGGTCACTGTGTTACTTGGAGTGTTCAACAGGTCATTCAGAATAATGAGAGACAAATCCTATAAATCCCAGATTTGCAAGGAACAGAAGTCTCTCTCTTTTTTCTTGTTCCTTCTAGGGTTCTTGGGACGACAACTAAATTTTCTCATTAAGAACTATCTCACTTCTGCTCACCCACACAATTGGCACAAAATAAAGAGTTTGAGAGGTTTACACTAAGAATCTTCAGTGGCAGGAACTTCCTTGGTGGTAGAGTAGATGGGAATTGGTCTCCAATACAGGGGACATGGGTTTGATCCTGGGCCAGGATGATTCTACCTGCTGGGCAACCAAGTCCAGGCACTGCAACTACCGAGCGCAGAGCCACAACTACTGCAGTTGTGGAGTACTGAAGCACTGGAGCTTCAGTGCACCTAGAGCTCGACCTCTCCGTGGCAATGAGAACGCCATGGACCGCAACTACAGAGTAGCCTCCTGTCTCCACAACTACAGGAAGCCCTTGGGCAGCAATTAAGACCCAGCACAACCAAGAACAAAATGAAAAGAAAAAAAAACAGAATCGCCACTGGAAAACAATGAAGGGTGAGTTCAAACAAACATGGCTGAGTATTACTCAGAGAATCAAATAAAAACTCTATAAAGCCTTCTCTATGTTATATATATAAAAATACTAAGTCTGAAAACTTTATTAGAAACGACTATACTAAAAAAAAAAAGAAACGACTATACTCACTGGCCACTGAAAAAGAAAAAACAGATCTAGTTCACAGAACTGGTAGTAATTTTTTTCCTTAACATATATTTTATTGAAGTATAGCTGACTTACAATGTTTCAGGTGCACAGCAAGGTGAGTCACTTGTACATGTATACGTATATTATTTTTGAAATTTTTTTCCATTATAGTTTATTATAAGATATTGACTATAGTTCCTTGTGCTATACAGTAAACCCTTGTTGCTTGTTGCATATCTGTTTTTTAAATTAGAAACCTAACATTACAGCCATACTATGCGGATGACACCTTTAAAGCAGCTCTGAATGTAGAACTCCAAGGCACACCTATGGTCTCTCCGCATAATGCACTGTATGTGCTCAATCCTCTCTGACATTTTCAATCCCAAGAACTGCAGCCCACCAGGCTTCTCTGTCCATGGGATTTCCCAAGCAAGAATACTGGAGTGGGTTGCCATTTCCTTCTCCAGAGGAAGTAATTCTTTACTGATAAACATTTATACCAGATTTAGGAATGTCAACAGAAAAATAAAATTTAAATAATTTTCTATGGCACAAAGATTTGATCATTTTGACTGCACCATTTAGTGAAAGAATCCAATACAAAAGTTAAGCTGATTTTAGCCATAAGCAGCCTAACACAGTCCACACAACAGAAATAAAGGTACCAGGAACCTTCTGCTTGTGGACTACTAATGGTACCAGGACCTCACATCCCCCAAAACTGTCCCCTATGGAAGGCTGGTATGCACTGCAGTTATAAGCAGCAGCAGCAGCAAACCGACTGAAATGTCAGTGAGTTACCACTGGGTCACATGTGCCTCAGAGGGTGGAGGCGAGCAGTGCTGCGCTGGGCGCAGTCCGCGTTTCCCGCTCTCGGTGAGGGCCCTGACTACTCCTGCCTGCCAGCTTTACTTCTTGCATGTAGGCTAAATAGAAATTACTCCTTCCTCCAAAGAAAGAATTCTTGTCTTCTCAGGATAAATGATGTACTATGGAAAATATGTAGGGAGAAAAACTATTGAGTTCTTGATAATGTGCTAATAAAACTGTAAGTCAGCTTTGACTTTTCTCTATTCCTATGAGATCCTTATGGGTGGAAACAAGTACTTCACTCAAAATTTACTAAAAGTTCTGATGAATTGCTGATACTTTCATACAAAAATTATTTTTTTAAATTAGAGCTACTACCTGTTCAACTCTGTCTAACAATGTAAATCAGGACTTTTTCAGAATTAACCAAAAAAACTGTGGCTAATTTATCTCTACACCCTTCATTTTGGCAAGTACTTCAGCAAAGGCATTAACAGCAGCAGAAAGAATCCTTCTCTCAAGAGAGAGGCATGAAAACTATAGGCAAATAGCATCCTTGTACTGAAAACATCTTCTCCAATGTGCCAGACACACCTAGGCCTGAGACGCAGTACTCACCCTGATCCACCAGGAACGGATGACACATTTGAAGGGACATTAGCCTGCGGTTTGCCCTTTTCAGGTTGCTTGAATACAGATTTTGCTTCTTGAGAGGACTCACCCACTTCATTAGTCCCCCTGCATCAAAGAAGGAGACATCAAGTATATAAGAGGGTAAATAAAAAGAAACAAAACCTATGAAAAGGGCATAAAAAACAAGGAAAAAAACACTGGGCTTTCTATAAATTCTAGTTGCTGAGTTTCATGTTTAAAGTGCACTATAATAGTTCTAGAGAAGAGTCCCTCTCTCTGCAAAGATCAATGCCAATGAGCAGCACTGAAAACCCAGGGCAACCAAAACAAAAATAATTTTTAAAAAGTATCTTCATGGGCTATGACTGCTTTAACCAGAAAAGATGACTTCAAACAAAGAAACAAAAAAACATGGTTACTCCCCTACCTAAGCTCTTGTGATGGATCAGTACTACTCAGAGCGTAAAATACAAACTGCTGAACCTCACATTCAAGACCACCAAAAATCTGGTTCTACTCTCTACCAGGCTTAATTTCTGTGCCCCTCTATTCTCTTAATCTCATGAATCTATTTGTCACCTCCACTGTATAATCATAAGGTATTTGATTTAGGTCATACCTGAATGGCCGAGTCGTTTTTGGTATTATCTTCAACTTAAGCCTGAACTTTGCAATAAGCAGCTTATGATCTGAGCCACAGTCAGCTCCAGGTCTTGTTTTTGCTGACTGTACAGAGCTTCTCCATCTTTGGCGACAAATAATATAATCAATCTGATCCCGGTATCGACCATCTGGTGATGTCCATGTGTAGAGACGTCTCTTGTGTTGTTGGAAAAGGGTGTTTGCTATGACCAGCCTGTTCTGGTAACAAAACTCGATTAGCCTTCGCCCTGCTTCATTCTGTACCCCGAGGCCAAATTTTCCTGTTATTCTGGGTATCTCNCCGGTATCGACCATCTGGTGATGTCCATGTGTAGAGACGTCTCTTGTGTTGTTGGAAAAGGGTGTTTGCTATGACCAGCCTGTTCTGGTAACAAAACTCGATTAGCCTTCGCCCTGCTTCATTCTGTACCCCGAGGCCAAATTTTCCTGTTATTCTGGGTATCTCCTGACTTCCTACTTTTGCATTCCAATCCCCTATGATGAAAAGGACATCTATTTTCGGTGTTATTTCCAGAAGGTGTTGTAGGTCTTCATAGAAACGGTAAACTTCAGGTTCTGGAGCATAGGGAGTTGGGGCATAGACTTGGATTACTGTGAGGTTGAATGGTTTGCCTTGGAAACGAACTGAAATCATTCTGTCATTTTTCAGATTGCACCCAATTACTGCATTTCGGACTCTTTTGTTAACTATGATAGCTACTCCGTTTCTTCTAAGAGACTGTTGCCCACAGTAATAGATATAATGGTCATCTGAATTCAATTCGCCCATTCCTGTCCATTTTAGTTCACTGATTCCTAAGATATCGATGTTTATTCTTTCCATCTCCTGCTTCACCACATCCAATTTACCTGGATTCATAGATCTAACATTCCAGGTTCCTATGCAATATTCTTCTTTACAGCATCGGAGTTTACTTTCTTCACCAGTCACGACCACATTTGAACGTCGTTTCCACTTTCGCTTAGTCGATTCATTCTTANTTCCATCTCCTGCTTCACCACATCCAATTTACCTGGATTCATAGATCTAACATTCCAGGTTCCTATGCAATATTCTTCTTTACAGCATCGGAGTTTACTTTCTTCACCAGTCACGACCACATTTGAACGTCGTTTCCACTTTCGCTTAGTCGATTCATTCTTACTCGAAGTATTAGTAACTGACCTCTGCTCTTCCTCAGTGGCATGTTGGCCACCTTCTGATCTGGGGGGCTCATGTTCCGGGGATATACCAGGCCTTCCCTGTCTCCTGAGAAACCTGTATGAAGGTCAAGAAGAAACAGAACCGCACATGGAACAACTGACAGGTTAAAGTTGGTAAAAGGAGTATAACAAGCTGTATATTGTCATCCTGCTAGTACAAGTCATATGCAGAGTACATCATGTGAAATGCCAGACTGGATAAATCATAAGCTGAAATCAAGATTTCCAGGAGAAATATCAACAAGCTCAGAAATACATCTACCAGTCTAATGGCAGAAAGTGAACAGGAACTAAAGAATCTCTTGATGAGGGTAAAAGAGGATATGAAATAGCTGACTTGAAACTCAACATTAAAATAACTAAAATTATGGCATCCAGTCCTACCACTTAATGGCAAATAGAAGAAAAAAAGGTGAAAGCTATGATAGATTTTATTTTCTTGGGTTTCAAAATCAATGTGGATGCTGACTGCAGCCATGAAATTTAAAGATACTTGCTTTCTGGAAGGAAAACTATAAGCCTAGATAACATATTAAAAAGCAGAGGCATCCCTTTGCCAACAAAGGCCCATGTAGTCAAGCTATGGTATTTCCAGTAGTCATGCTTTGAGAGCTGGACCATAAGGAAGGCTGAGTGTCAAAGAATTGATGCTTTCGAATTGCAGTGCTGGAAAAGACTCTTAAGAGTAGCTTGGACAGCAAGGAGATCAAAGCCATCAATCCTAAAGGAAACCAGTCCTGAATATTCATTGGAAGGACTGATGCTGAAGCTCTAATTCTTTGGCCACCTGATATGAACAGGTGACTCATTTAAAATGACCCTGATGTTGGGAAAATGAAAGACACAAAAAAGGAGAAGCAGGGGGAGGGGGGCCGTAAAGCAGATGAAGAGATGTTTCGATAGCATCACAGACTCAATGGACATGAACTTCAGCAAAGTCTGGAGACAGTGGAGGACAGAGGAGCCTGGCGTGTGACAGTACACTGGGTTGCAATGAGATGAACATGACTTGGCTGCTGAACAACGTAACTATTCTAGGTACACTTCTCAGTAAAGAGAGAAGAATTAAACAAAAGAGGGAGAATTTTTATGATTATAAAATACTATTCCCCAAATATTCACTTTTTCCTTCTTGCCCAAGAAGATACTTCCTCACACCCTCAACGATGCTGAGCTTGGATATACGACTTACTTCAATGGTCAATGACATTAACTGATGTGACAGGAAAAGAAGCTTTAAATGCATTTGCGCTGTTCCACCTGCCCTTGAATATCTCTCTTCAGCCATAAGAATATGCCTCAGGAAGCTGCAGGTCCCAGATGGCTGACAGATACATGCTGCATGTCTCAACCCAACCAGCAGTTAGGAGACAAGCCTAGACTAGCTGAACCCTCGATATCTAGAAACACAGGTGTAACAAAAAAATGCTTAGTGGTATACCACTATGTTTTGGGATGGTCTGTAGCATTCCTGTAGCAACAGCTAACACATTTATAACCTACGAGTGAAAACACTAATTTCTAAGGGGCTAGGCTACTTTTTCTCATCCAGAGATGATGTAGCACTGCTAGAGAGAATCCTTTAGTAAATTCTATTTCCCAAAGATAGTTGCCATAAATTTCCCAACTCCCATGTTCTTCCAGAATCTAACACTACCCCTATGAAAGTAAGAGTATATGTCACCCCTGCCCCCCAAAACTAATTGGACTTTGTGGCTGCCACAATTCACAGGGTTCAGTGGGAAGGGCACTAGGTGATTTCTAAGACTTGCTAAGAAAAATAACAGCTTTCAGGTGATTCTCTTCTCAATAACGAACCTCTAAAATCCCCGTTACGACAGAAAATGTATCTGCCTTGAGGCCACAATGCTGGAGAACACACGAGAAGACCGAGAGAGAGATACCTAAGGTGCCTGTTCCAGATCCCAAGTCTTGAGTCTTCCTAACCCAAGCATCAGACATGAAAGTAAATAAATGTTCAAGATACTGCCAGACCCAGCCACTAACAACTACAAAAGGGGCTCTGTACAAGAAACATTAAGCTAAGTCCAGCTATGCCAGAACTACAAGAAACTGTAATAGAACATGCTCTTAAGCTGCTAATTTTGGGGGTGATTCTTTATATTGCTATAGAAAAAAAACAAAATGAACATACGTCCACTTTGAGGCTTAACGCAGGGTACAAGAATACTGGCTTAGAAAGCTGCTCTAAATCTCCTTGCCCTGGGCAGAATCTAGAGACCAAAGATGGTTCATGAAGAACAAGTGGAATCTTTCACTTGGAAATGATGGAATGAACACATTCTTTACTCTCCACTCTCTACCAAAACCCTACCAAATAGTGGTAATAAATTTACAGAGGTAGAACTACACAAGGGTAAGAATAGGTGTAACAGGAAAATGATGTCAATTAAAATTTTTTTGAAGGTAGAAAGCAAACAGACAAGTTAAAAGTTGCCTGAGGTGTGTGCTCTGCTCTCTCAAGCTGTAGCCACGTGGAACGGCCGATAAACAAACCATATCCTACAAAGGCTGAGGAAATTGAGATATCAGGAACCTCTGAAGGTGGAGGAAACGAGTGGGGCTAACACCAACTGACTGTTCCTATCAGGAGCACCCTGGTCCCCGATTCCCTGCTCTAGCTCGTACCACAGGCTACTGATCCCAATCAACCAACAGAACCCGTTTCTCTTTGTAGAAATGAAAACCACAGAAGTCCTAGACTCAAAGGTCAGTGCTGATGGCACAAGTTTCATTCTCAAAACAGACAAATTAAATGAAAATGTATCTCCTCACTCTTCATGGCACAGCAAGTCTAAAGTCTGTGTGTTTCCTGTGTGTCTGCATGGCTGAGCAGTAAGACAACATGCTACCTAACCTGTACTGGACTCTTCCGCAACAGTGAGAAATAAATGTGTATTATGCTGCTGACTTTCAGAGAACTTTCACTTGGCATAGGATATAACTCCGCAATGTGTGTGTTGACAATAATAAGAATATATTACTTTTGAATATAAAATATGTGAGAGTGTGTATATTTATGGGAAAAAAAATTATTTTCCTCCTTTATATTTGTTTCTTTGATAGACATGGGGCTGCCCTCTAGTGACAAATAACAAACAGCACGTTTTCTGGATACTCACGTGGTATTTAAAATCACCATACATTTGTTTTTAAAAAATGAAATGGGGGGAAATTTTTTTAAAGGAAAAAAAATTGTGTCAACTATAAATAAATATTAATAAGTGCATGAAATTTGACTTGATCAGAAAATTTAAGGATTTCTCATAACAAAAGTTATTCACCATCCTTTATCACTGTCAAGTCAATGGTAAAGTTATAATAAATCTTCCTTAGATATCCAATGTGATACATGAGAAATAATACAAACCAAGAAAGATTTCCAATATTGAACATTGTATTCCTAGAGGCAGAGTTAACTCTTTCCGTGTATTTTTTGTAGGACTTCCAAACATTAGAGGCTCACCATCAGTGTTCTACCACCCTCTGCTGGACAACTCAATAGTTCCCAGTGATTTCTGGCAGCAAAATACATTCCTAATTTACATCAAGATTTAATAGGTCACAAAAATGATTATACGGGAAAAGACTGTCTTTGTAAGGGAGAATCCTGACAGATACCAGCTAAGCAGTCTAACTCATCAACACCAATGTCGGGTGGTAATGATGTGATATATGCTGAGGACAAAGCATCATCAACGTAGTATTGATGGTCTAAAGTGATTAACATGGAGCTAACCATGAGGATATAATGGTCATCTGAGTTAAATTCACCCATTCCAGTCCATCTTAGTTCGCTGATTCCTAGAATGTTGATGTTCACTCTTGCCATCCCATTTGACCACTTCCAATTTGCATTGATTCATGGACCTGACATCCCAGGTTCCTATGCAATATTGCTCTTTACAGCATCGGACCGTGCTTCGATCACCATCACATCCACAACTGGGTATTGTTTTTGCTTTGGCTCCATCCCTTCATTCTTTCTGGAGTTATTTCTCCACTGATCTCCAGTAGCATATTGGGCACCTACTAACCTGGGGAGTTCNCTTGCTTCTATCACCAGTCACATCCACAGCTGGGTATTGTTTTTGCTTTGGCTCCATCCCTTCATTCTTTCTGGAGTTATTTCTCCACTGATCTCCAGTAGCATATTGGGCACCTACTAACCTGGGGAGTTCCTCTTTCAGTATCCTATCATTTTGCCTTTTCATACTGTTCATGGGGTTCTCAAGGCAAGAATACTGAAGTATTTTGCCATTCCCTTCTCCAGTGGACATCAAAATAGTGTTTCCTAAATAATCTTCTTTCAGCCTCCCACTTGTCACTGTCTAGGTATGCAGGCACAATCAGCATTATCACAGTTTTGCTAGGTAATTTAAAAATTGATGTTTAATTCCATAAAAGCAAATTAATGATCCTTTTCACTGGACAGTGCTGACACCAATGATACTTCTGTAAACTAAGACTCTCCCCACCAAAGTCTTTTTTTTTTCTTTACACTTTTAACTTACATATGTAGGGCACCCACAGAAGCTATATCTTCTCTTGTACTGAGTAGATAATGTATCAGACAAAATAACCTTTTTCATTAAAGTCATTAGTTTTATATCTCTTCATGAGGACAAATTGTTAAAACATTTGTGCTCAGTTGCTCAGTCGTGTCTGACTCTTGGAGATCCCATCGACTGTAGCCTGCCAGGCTCCTCTGTCCATGGGATTCTCTAGGCAAGAATACTGGAGTGGGTTGCCATTTCCTTCTCCAGGGGAATCTTCCCGACCCAGGGATCGAACCTGCACCTACCTGCGTCTCCCACGTTGGCCACTCCAGCACTGTGCCACTCAAGAAGCCCTAAAAACATTTTATTAGATAAATTAAGCTTCTTTGGTGGTTTATAAGATTGATGGTATTTAATATTACATGTTATTTGGAAATTGATGCTAGGCACAATTGTTTTACTCTCATCTTTTTTATTTTAAAGCCTATCGGGAACCTGACTATTCATATCAGATGGCTGTACGTTTTACCACAAAATCTTGTGTAGGAAAATATAATGATCTGCTTTTTCGAGTCCTGAAGAAAATCTTGGATAATTTAATCTTTGATTTGTCATGCCATATCATAGAACCATCATATAAATGCCATTTTGTTAAAGTTCCAAAACATGGCCTCATTCATGAGCTATTTATAGCCTTTCAAGGTAAAAAATTTTAATATTTCTTTAAATTTATGAGTTTAATCTTATTACAGAATTAATTACTATATTAATATGAGAAATAAGTAGTAGGCTTTAAATGCTTGTTAAGCACTAAAATCTATTGTTGTTCTTGGCCTGATTGTGGTTTTAAAAATTAACACATTAATTGTTTGCCTTCAACTATGATATATTGTTGCCTATTTTTGAGAAGTCAATAGCATTTTATAAATATGGCCTTTAACCATGCAGCTAATATTTAAGTTATAACTTCTTATAGAATTTTAAATTGTATTTTTGAGAACTTGACAAAAAGGGGAAACCAAACCAAATTTATTTCTATTCATTTTAAAGCCTTGTAGTTACCTCCATTAGCCCCCAGATGGAGTGAAATCATAATGTATAAAGTATTCAAATTGTGCACCTTTCTGGGATTACATAGATTAAACACATGCACACATGTATACTGAATTCAGCATTTGGAACGTTATTGGAATGTTTGGAACTTTTTGGAATTTTTTTGTGAAGATGTCATTTTTCTCCCCCCTCCAGTTAATCCTTTTGCACCAGGGTGGAAAGGTACATGCAATGAGTCTACTGACTGTGAAGATACCACTAATCATAATATCCTCCAGGTGAGAATTTCAGTGTAGGGGGAAAGTATTTGAATAGTAAAGCTGTTTAAAAACTTAAGCATGAAATATTACTGATATTACTTTAAGTTTTATAAACTGAGATTGTGAGAGTCTTAGCTATTTTTAAATGTTTTGTCTTGGAATAGTGTGTTTGGAATATTATATAACTCCCCAGGTTAATATTATATATTTTTCCTATGATAGAAGAAGGATGGATCACTGGTCTTTGTTCTCCAAATGTAACCAAGCAGCAGCTTGAAAAACAGTCTTACAGGGCTTCCTTGGTGGCTCAGTGGTAAAGAATTCACCTGCCAATACAGGAGACATGGGTTTGATCCCTGATCCAGGAAGACTCCACATGCTATGGATTCTGAAAGAAATGGGCATACCAGACCACCTGACCTGACTCTTGAGAAACCTATATGCAGGTCAGGAAGCAATAGTTAGAACTGGACATGGAACAACAGACTGGTTCCAAATAGGAAAAGGAGTACGTCAAGGCTGTATATTGTCACCCTGCTTATTTAACTTATATGCAGAGTACATCGTGAGAAACGCTAGGCTGGAAGAAGCACGAGCTGGAATCAAGATTGCCGGGAGAAATATCAATAACCTCAGATAAGCAGATGACACCACCCTTATGGCAGAATGTGAAGAGGAACTACAAAGCCTCTTGATGAAAGTGGAGAGTGAAAAAGTTGGCTTAAAACTCAATATTCAGAAAACAAAGATCATGGCATCTGGTCCCATCACTTCATGGGAAATAGATGAGGAAACAGTGGAAACAATGTCAGACTTTATTTTGGGGGGCTCCAAAATCATTGCAGATGGTGATTGCAGCCACGAAATTAAAAGACGCTTATTCTTTGGAAGAAAAGTTATGACCAACCTAGATAGCATATTCAAAAGCAGAGACATTACTTTGCNAGGAACTAAAAAGCTTCTTGATGAAAGTGAAAGAGGAGAGTGAAAAAGTTGGCTTAAAGCTCAACATTCAGAAAACAAAGATCATGGCATCTGGTCCCATCACTTCATGGGAAATAGATGAGGAAACAGTGGAAACAATGTCAGACTTTATTTTGGGGGGCTCCAAAATCATTGCAGATGGTGATTGCAGCCACGAAATTAAAAGACGCTTGCTCCTTGGAAGGAAAGTTATGACCAACCTAGATAGCATATTCAAAAGCAGAGACATTACTTTGTCAACAAAGGTCTGTCTAGTCAAGGCTATGGTTTTTCCAGTGGTCATGTATGGATGTGAGAGTTGGACTGTGATGAAAGTGGAACGCCAAAGAGTTGATGCTTTTGAACTGTGGTGTTGGAGAAGACTCTTGAGAGTCCCATGGACTGCGAGGAGATCCAACCAGTCCATTCTAAAGGAGATCAGTCCTGGGTGTACTTTGGAAGGAATGATGTTAAAGCTGAAACTCTGGTACTTCAGCCACCTCATGTGAAGAGTTGACTCATTGGAAAAGACTCTGATGCTGGGAGGGATTGGGGGCAGGAGAAGAAGGGGACAACAGAGGATGAGTTGGCTGGATGGCATCACGGACTCGATGGATGTGAGTTTGAGTGAACTCCAGAAGTTGGTGATGGACAGGGAGGCCTGGTGTGCTGCAATTCATGGGGTCGCAAAGAGTCAGACACGACTGAGTAACTGAACTGAACTGAACTGAGGCCTCTGCACCACAATTACTGAGCGTGTGCTCTAGAGCTTAGGAGCTGCAACTACTTAGCTCATGTGCTGCAACTACTGAAGCCCCTGCGCCCTCGATCCCAAGCACCACAAGACAAGCTACCACAATGAGAAACCCATGCACTGCAACTAGAGACTAGCCCCTACTCTCTGCAGCTGGAGAAAAGACTGCCCAGCAATGAGGACCCAGCACAGCCAAAAATAAATTCATTGAAAAAAATGAACAGCCCTATAAAATAAGTAATGAACAGCCTTATAATCATGTCATTCTAGGTTAAAACATTGGTTTTTCCAAAACTGTGTCTTTATTGATCATGATAGTTGCTCTCTCCTCTGCCTTATTTGAGGCTCAGGACATAGTCTAAAAAAATACCTTCATTCTCCTCCTCTAGTCCTTAAGCCCATACCCTTAACATTGTATATGGTTTATGGGTTATTATTAGTTACTATTTAAGCCCTGTGCTCAAAAAATAAAATTTACACCATTCGTCTGTAATGCTAATTAAAGTTTTGGTTTCCATCTTGATTGGCTCTTTGGAGTTGGAAACTGTCAACTCCCAGTTGTCTACATATGGGATAGACATGCTGCAAATAATTCAAAACAAGTGCTTTTTAACCTCATTTTAATTCTTAACTGTTGTACATAAAAATTGACAATAATTGATGAGTTCAGGCTAAACTAATTTTGGTATTAACAAGCAACTTTTCAGGAATTCATCTGTTGTGTAAAGCAGTGCCATGCTTGTATTACGTTTCATTACCTCTGATATAGGAGAAGAAATTTGGTTCACAGTTTAGTAATTGTACTTCTCTCTGGTGTTTTAAAATCTTAGGCAAGAAATCGAATAGAAGAATTTTTCCGGAGCCAAGCATATATTTTCAACCATGATCTAAATAAAACTCTACCAGCCATGCATTTTGTGGATCACAGTTTTCAAATAGTACGTATGGATAGCTGTCGTCCAGGCTTTGGAAAAAATGAAGGTCTACACAGCAATTGTGCTACCTGTTGTGGTAATTATAAAATACACATATCTAGTTATTTAGGTTATATAGTCAGAATTCTCTTAGCATAATTGAATATTTATAGTGATTTTCTTACCAAAGAAATGTATTTAGTTAAAGGGAAGTAAAAATTCGAAGCCCAAATTTCTAACATAGTTATCTTCATGTATATTAATTCTGCCTAGTATAATCTTTTGTATTACAAAATACCTCTATAGCATTCTGACTTGAGATACTGTACTATGAAAGGAAACAAAATGGTCCTGCCTAGAAATTAGAAATAGGAATTAGAAAACAAGAAATAGGAACTCATAAATGGAGCAATGCAGAAGTTATTGGAAGATGCTACTAAGGGAAAAAGTAGCTAATATTCTAACTTTCTTTTACAGTGCTACCTCAGATCATCAGATAACAATATTTAAAACTCATAAATGGGGAGTTCCCTGACAGTCCAGTGGTTAGGACTCCACTTTCACTGCCATGGCTCCGAGTTTAATCCGTGATTGGGGAACTAAGATCCTACAACCTGCTCAGCAGAGCCTAGGAAAAAAACAATTCATAAATAATCTTCCACAGTTTAATTGGTTGAATGTTACTGGTAGTAGAACATAGATATAGAATGTCAATGGTGTGACATGGATGGCAATTTGTATAAAATACCTTTAACTGAAATGATAATAATCTGCTCCATTGTATTTTCCTCTGCAGTGGTTTGTAGTCCTGGGACTTTTAGTCCTGATGTTGATGTTACATGTCAGACCTGCATTTCCGTCCAAATCTACGGAGCTACATCATGCCAGTAAATTTCGACATGAAGACTAGGGGTGAAAGCATCATTACTTGCTTGTGGAGGTAGAAGACATAAGATGATTTGTTCACATCCCAGAGTGTCATAGATGTTTTCATTAAGGAAGATCAGTAAGACCAAAACTTTGGAAAATGTACATTGTAAAAACCGTAAAAAGATAGTCAACATGGTGTTTCTAAGAAGGCATTTAATCTCAGTGGATGATTTTTAATGAAATACGTTTTGTTACTTACAAACAATCTTGTTTCTTTGTACCTAAAACTATGTTAAGGTCAAAAAGAGTAGACAAGTATAATATAATAAAATTTTGTACTTTCCATATATTATTTTGTTTGATATCACTCATATGATATAAAGGCATATGTATTACTTTTATAATTAGAACCAAAAAAGTTATTTCTTTTAGTCTCTTTGCTTTTAGTCTATTTATTTTAGAATAATAGATTTTATTTTTTAGTATAGAGTTAGGGTCACAGAAAAATTGAGAAGATATTACACAGAGATCCGAATACCCACTTCAGCCCACACCCTCACCCCTCCCCGTTTCCCCTGTTATTAACATCTTGCATTAGTGTGATACATTTGTTATGATTAATGAACCAATGTCGATACATTATTATCAACTATAGTTAATAGTTTATATTAGGGTTCATTCTGCCTGTTGTACAGTTCTGTTGGTTTTGACAAGTACATATTGACATGTGTCCACCCGTACAGTTTCACACACAATAGTTTCACCACCCTTAAAATGCAATCTATTCTTCTCTCTCTCTTACCTCACAGCCCTTGACAACCACTAATCTTGTTACTGTCTCTACAGTTTTGCCTTTCCCAAAGTAAATTAAACTTAGAACCAAACAGCATGTAGACTTTCCAGACTGGCTTCCTTCACTTACCAATATTCATTTAAGATTCCTCCATGTCACTGTATGGCTTTGATATGTCATTTTTTATTGCTGACTAATATTCCATATCATGGGTGTATAAAGGACATCTTGATTGCTTCAAGTTTTTGATGATTATGAATAAAATTGCTATAAATATTTGTGTACGGGTTTTTGTATGGACATGAGTTTTCAAGTCAATTGCATAAATACCTAGGAGCATGATTGCTGAGTTGTATGGTAAGATAATGTCTAGTTTTGTAAGAAATTTCCAAACTATGTCCCAAATTGGTTTACCATTTTACATTCCCACTGCAATGGATGTGTTTCTTGTTGTTCCTTATCTTCACCAGCTTTTGGTATTTTAAGGTGTTTTTTTTTTTTTTTTTTTGGCTATTCTATTAGGTATATAGTGATAGTTCATTATTGTTTTAATTTTAAATCCCCTAATGACATCTGGTCTCTGCATTATTTCATGTGTTTGTCATCTGTATATCTATCATTTAGATCTTTCTCCTTGTTTTTATTGAATTTTTTATTCATATTGTTGAGTTCCAAGAGTTCTTTGTATATTTTAGATACAAATTCTTATCAGATATGTGTTTTGCAAATATTTTCTCCAATTTTGTGGTTTGTCTCTTCTTCTCACAATGTCTTTCACTGAGCAGAAGTTTTTTAATTTTAGTAAAATCCAGTTTACCAATTGTGGGCTTCCCTGGTAGCTCACTGGTAAAGAATCCCCCTGCCAATGCAGGAGACACTGGTTCACTCCCTGGTCTGGGAAGATCCTACATGCTGTGGAGCAACTAAGCCCATGCACCCCAACTATTGAGCCTCTGCTCTAGAGCCCAGGGACCTGCAACTGCTGAGCCCTCGCACTGCGCCTATGGAGGCCTGTGTGCCCTGGAGCCCACGTTCAGCAACAGGAGAGGCCACTGCAATGAGAAGCCTACACACTGCAACTGGAGAGCAGCCCCCGCTTGCCCCAACTAGAGAAAAGCCTGGGCAACAAGGAAGACCCATGTAGCCAAAAAGAAAGAAATAAAAGTATAGTTTACCAATATTTTTCCATGGATCATGCTTTTTATGTAATATCTACAAACTCATCACCAAGCCCAAAGTCATGTAGTTTGCTCCTGTTGTATCAAGAAGATAGTTTCGTGATTTACATTTAGTCTAAGATGAATTAGTTTTTGCAAAAAATGTAAGTTGTATGTTTAGTTTTTGGTTTTGTTTTTGTTTTTGGCCTATGGATGGTTCCAGCACCATTTGTTAAAAAGACTGTCCTTCCTCCATTGAATTGCCTTTGCTCCTTTGCCAAAGGTCAGTTGACTACGTTTGTGTGGATCTATGTCTGGGTTCCCTATTTATTAATTCATGTAATCTTTCCTCAGTATGGTTCAGTTCAGTTGTTCAGTCATGTCAAACTCTTTGCGACCCCATGAATCGCAGCAGGCCAGGCCTCCATGTCCATCACCAACTCCCGGAGTTCACTCAAACTCACGTCCATCGAGTCCGTGATGCCATCTAGCCATCTCATCCTCTGTCGTCCCCTTCTCCTCCTGCCCCCAATCCCTCTCAGCATCAGAGTCTTTTCCAATGAGTCAACTCTTCTCATGAGGTGGCCAAAGTACTGGAGTTTCAGCTTCAGCATCATTCCTTCCAAAGAACTCGCAGGACTGATCTGCCTTGATGACTGTATAGTAAGGCTTATATTTGGTTGGTATCAGTCTCCTGATTTAGTTCTTCTTCAGTATGATGTTTGGAGAAGGCGATGGCACCCACTCCGGTACTCTTGCCTGGAAAATCCTGTGGACGGAGGAGCCTGGTAGGCTGGAGTTCATGGGGTCACTAAGAGTCAGATACGACTGAGCGTCTTCACTTTCACTTTTCACTTTCATGCATTGGAGAAGGAAATGGCCACCTACTCCATTGTTCTTGCCTGGAGAGTCCCCGGGACAGGGGAGCCTGGTGGGCTGCCATCTCTGGGGTCGCGCAGAGACATGACTGAAGTGACTCAGCAGCAGCAGCAGTATGATGCTAGTTATTGTCTTTTGTCTTTTTATATAAATTAAAATTTTTTTATTATTTGGCTCTGCTGGATCTTCATTGCTTCCCGAGGGTTTTCTCTAGTTGCAGCGGGTGGGGGCTACTCGCCAGTCGTGATGCTGGGGCTTCTCACTGCAGTGGCTTCTGTTGCAAAGCACAGGCTCCAGGCACTCAGGCTTCAGTAGTTGTGGCACACAAACGTAGTTGCTCTGGGTTGTGGGATCTTCTTGGACCAGGGATTGAACCCATGTCCCCGGCCTGGGCAGGTGGATTCGTAACCACTGGACCACCAGGAAAGTCTATGGTCTTGTATTTTTAATTTCAGATCCCAAGTGTTTATTGCTGGTATTTAGGAAGGCAATTAACTTTTGTATATTAACCTTACATTCTATGATCTTTCTCTAATTGCTATTAATTCCAGGAGGTTTTTGTAGATTCTTTGAGATTTTCTACTTAGACAACCATGTCATCTGCAAACAAAATAGTTTTATTTCTTCCTTCCAATCTGTATATTATTTCCTTATCTAGTCTTACTGCATTAGCTAGCACTTCCAGTATGACATTGAATAGTAATGGTGAGTGGGCACATCCTTGTCTTGTTTCTAACCTTAGAGAGAAAGCATCCAGTTTCTCACTATTACATGTGATATTAGGTATAGTTTGTTTTTTTTTTAATAGATGTTCTTTGTTAAGTTGAGGAAGTTCTCTATTCCTCTGTTTGATATATGATATTTTCATCTTTAGTCTGTTGATGTTGATAGATAAATTGATTTCCTAATATTAGAACTATTCTTCTGTATTCAGAATAAATCATTTTTAGTCATCGCTTCAGTTCAACGTTCAGTCGTGTCTGACTCTTTGTGACCCCATGGACTGCAACACACCAGGCTTCCCTATCCATCACCAACTCCCAGAGTTTACTCAAACTCTTGTCCATTGAGTCTGTGATGCCATCCAACCATCTCATCCTCTGTCGTCCCCTTCTCCTCCTGCCCTCAATCTTTCCCAGCATCAGGATGTTTTCCAGTAAGTCAGTTCTTTGCATCAGGTGGCCAAAGTATTGGACTTTCAGCTTCAGCATCAGTCCTTTCAGTGAATATTCAGGACTGATTTCCTTTAGGATGGACTGGTTTGATCTGCAGTCCAAGGACTCTCAAGAGTCTTCTCCAACACCACAGTTCAAAAGCATCAATTTTTAGTCATAATGTACAGTTATTTTATACATTGTTGGATTTGATTTGCTAATATTCTGTTGATGATTTTTGCATTTATTTTATGAGACATATTAGTCTGCAGTTTTCCTTATACTATTATCTGTGTTTTAGTATTAGGGTTATTTTTTGTTAGTGTTAACATTGTAGATATGTGTGTCAGTTGGGTCCAATCAGGAGACAGAAAACATGAAGCATTTTGAACAGGGAAATTTTAATATAGAGAATTGTTAACCATAACGGGATTAGAATAACAAGGAATTGGATAGTAAGATGTAGAGAACCCTAAAGACTCTGCTACAAAACCACACAAGGAAGAAGGGTTGATGAAGCTACTGGCCACCATGCGCTGCAGGATGTGGCCAGTGGAGACACTGCACATGCTGCAGGGGCCTGTCAAGGGAACAACCTGCTGCTTTTTGATGTCAGCTCAGTTTGGCATTTCCTTCCCTCTCCTTAGAAAATCCTGCAGCATGTAGGCACTGCTCTTGAGTTTGAGAATTTCTTTTTTTTTCCCTAAGCCAGAAAGCAATTTTCTCTTATATTTTGTTTTACATCCTCCAGTGCCCCTGTACTCTTTAGTTGCTGCTGTGTTTGCTTAACTGTGTTTTGTTAACTGTGTTCACCATTAGCAGGCTTCCCTTACCCCATAGTTCATGCATCTGATAAATGTTTCTCAGGCACTTCTTGATTTCTTCCTTTAGTTTCAGAAGCTTCTTCATTCCCCTCGAAAGAAAGAACATAGATAAACTGACAGATTAGGGTGATTACCTCCATGAGTAGAAATAGTTTAATAGTCAAAAGCAAAACCTGATCTCAAGAAACATTAATTTTTAAGTTACAATCATGGGGGAAAACATATCACTACCAGGTTTGTGCAGGTGTCAGTGGCCTAGAGTGGAAGTTATTTTCTATCACAGCAGGCTTATTGTTTCACCAATAACCCATTCCTCAGAATTGAAAATTAAGTAGCCAAAGAAAAAATTTTTGTATTTCTCACTGGGCCAGAGATTGTAACTACCACAAAGTAATATAACGGCAGCAGCTCTTGCACAGTAATGAACTGTGTAGGTCTGAAGGACCCTAAGGTTGCAGAAACATGATTGGTGCCAAAGTATGGTTGCTGAGTGGCAGTGTTTATTTTGAAGACTGCTAGATATGTGAGTTGAAGTCTGGATAAACAGATACAGTTCTATCACTTTGGGTCATCCCAGGGTAACACATTGATACCTAGTATCAAAATCTGTAAACAAATAGACCACAGTGAAGGTATTTGGAAAACAAAGACGGTAAGGAAATCGGGAAGCAAAAAAGAAAAGCACAAAACTTGGACTGGGGAGCTCTAATTTAGGCTCCTGGACCCTACCTCATTTCTGTGGAAGTTATCTGGAATGTGACTCAAGCAGAAGAAAGTCAACCAAATTTGTAAATGCAGAGGAAAGACTAAATTGAGGATGGAGGTATGTGTGTCTGCCTCCCTCTTCTTTCTCATGGCCCAGCTGATGAAGTCTAATATCCAATGTCCAAAGCATCTTGCAAACTATGTCTCCCTTGAGTGACAGAAAGCAAGTGAGAAAGATGTCTGCAGTCTACAATGGAAAGACCCTGGCTTTCTGATTCTAGTCCTGACTCGATCATTTTCTATCTTGGCAAAGACCATTTTCTTATCCCTGCTGTGGGGAATCTAATTAATACCAGGCTCAGCCCCTCTTAAAATATAACTTTATGTAATCTTTTTTTTTTCTGAAAATGTCTTTTGTTTTTATTTAAGGACAAAATTGAGACATAACATATACATTTGTACAAAGAGAAAAAAAATACCAGAAAGGAGTTTACAAAACCTTGGTCACTGCCATCATCATTCAGTGGCCCTGGGGCTGTGTCAGCTGGCAGCTTCAGGGCTGCCTCTGGGTAGGCCCCAGATGCCCTGGGTTGGACAGCTTTTTGAGAAGTCCCCTCAGTCTACCCACCCACTCCTACCATCTCTGGAGCACAGGATACAGGTTTTAACCTTGAACTCCTAAGCACCCATCAGAGTGACACAACTCCTGGGGAATCCCCAGGACTAGTGGAAGGTGATCTAGACTCTAGTTGGGGAGTATGGGAGAACCCTGGGGGATTAGTCTGGAACCCTCAAAAAGGTGGCCTGAAGAATGAAGTTCTGAACTCATTCCCCTTGCACCCCCTAAGAGTCATACAAACTAGATACTGCTGATGGTGGGGGGGCAGGGATGGGCAAGAATATGAGGCCAAGCTAAAGGGCAGCTGTCCCTCAGAAAGAGAGGAAATCAAAATGAATAGGGCCAACCAAACCACACCAGGACAATCAGACCCACTCTAATACAAGACTGCCAAAAGCTGGGCAAGACAACTTCGGGTCAGTGTCCTCTATCCCTCTCCATCCCCAAATCCCAACCAACCCCATTGCACATTCAGTAAGTCTAAAGAGGGAAGGGCTTAAGAAGGGTCCCAGAGGGCACCATGTACTGCCCACATCGGGAGGATGCAGGGGCCTAAAGGGCTAGGAAACTGTTCATTAGAAACATGAGGCAGGACAGAGGCTGGAAGCCCAGCGTTCACCCTAGAGTGATCTGAGGAAGGGCCCAGACTGCAGCTCATCTAAAGGGGAGCCCTTAGGAGGCTCCCAGAGTCTGAGCAGGAGGGAAGGGCAGGACTGTGGAAGTCACAGGCTGGGTCCATGAAGCCAGATTCTGGTCAGGCCTGCTGGGGAGGAGTGGAATCTCAGGACTCCAGCAGAAATAAAACCCCAGGTGGTTGGGCCCAGGACAGCCAGTGATCCCAAGTGTGTATGTTTGTGTTTGTGTGTCTGTGAGTCCATGTGTGTATCTGTGTATGGGAAGAAGAGAACTTCAGTCCCACTGCTTCCAAAGAGACAAAAAAATCCTATCAAACCACCACCAGAGAAGAAAAGACAGCTTGTTTTTTTTCTCTCCAGTGTAAAAAAAAGTCCCTGTCTCTCCCTCCCCTTTCCTCAAGTGGAAGGGAGAGATGATTGTTGAGGGAGGAAGAAGAGCCACGGGCAAGACCCTCCCCAGGTCTGTGCTGGGCATACCCAATGCTTAAGTCACCCATGGAAAGTGCAGCTCAGAAGGCAGGTGAGAGAGAAGGCCAGGGCAGAGGGAGGAGTCAGGAGGACTGATTCCTCTGGAACGCTCCCTGGGCAGCAGATGAGGCAGCACTGCGGAAGGTCCTGCTACTGAAGATGCCCTGGGAAAACTCCTCCTGGGCCTGCTGGAAGCTGGCCCCTGTCCTGCGGTACAGGGAGTGCACCCGGTTCAGGAGAAAGAGTGAGAGCACAGCACAGAGGGTGAAGAAGCCGGCCACCACCATCATGATGACCGACACAGCCAAGTTGTGCTTCATCCTAGACAGGGCTGCAATCCAGCCACTGTCCCCAAGGCTAGGGATGCCAGTCAACTGGATGATGTAGATCCCTATTTGACAGAAAAATACAAAGAAGAACACGAAGAAGCTGAAAGAGTTGTCAGACCTGAAAGCCTTATGGATGGGTTGATACCAACAAAGGAAGGCACACGGGGTGAAGATCACAAACCACAGGATGGAGAGGGCGAAGTCTACTCCCCTGGAGGTATTGACCAAGAACCAGGCAGGCAAGCAGGTTCAGAAACAGTGTCACTGAATGCAACATCCAGAGATAGCAGAGCATCTTGCATATCCGCTGGTAGTCGGCAGGGGTCTCTGCGGAGAAGTCCTGACAGAAGCACGGCTTGACAGGGCGGCCAGTTGCTCTCTCTCGCCTGTAAGTTGGCCACCGTGTTCTGAAGCTGCCGCTCCTTCCGTTCCAGCTCGGCCGCTTTCCTGTCCAGTTCTTCCTGCCGCCGGAGCAGGCTTGCCTGGGCTGCAGAGGCCACAGCCTGGGGGGTTGGCTGGGTGGGCTCCCCTGAGGGTTGGAGAACTGTCAGCTGCAAGGGCCCGGGCATCTGTGAGACAGGAACCGTCGTCGCTGCATTTGTCTCTGAGAAAGGGTTGAGTTCAGCCAGGCCTCCTTGTGGGGCATTGGTCAGCTGGGTCACAGAGGGATCCTGGAAGGGGTTTACGTCCACTGGGTCCGCGAAGGGATTGGTGTGGAAGGACGACATGGCGGTCGGGGGCCGACGAGCGAGCTCCATCCGAGAGCGCTTCTGCCTCTGGGCGCCCAGACCCAGCGGCGCTCTCCGTGCAGACCCTCCACTTCCGGGAGCGAGGCACTATGCAAGCCTATCATTTATATGAAAGAGCTATGTAGACCATAAAACACCAACAGTCTTAAGGCTCTGTATTAGCTTTGTGGTGGTGGTGGTTGCGCAGTCATTCCTCCTTTGTGGGCCTGTGATACACAACGAAGTAACTCTACAGAGCTGGGAATCTAGAGCTTTCACCATAATTTGCATTATTGTTGTTCATTCAGTTGTGTCTGACTCTTTGTGACACCATGGACTGAAGCACGCCTGGCTTCCGTGTCCTTCACCATCTCCCAGAGCTTGCTCAAACTCATGTCCATAGAGTCGGTGAGGCCGTCCAACCATCTCATCCTCTGTCATCCCCTTCTCCTGCCTTCAATCTTTCCCAGCATCAGGGTCTTTTCCAATGAGTCAGCTTTTTGCATCAGGGGGCCAAAGTACTGAAGCCTCAGCTTCAGCAGCAGTCCTTCCAGTGAATATTCAGGGTTGATTTCCTTTAGCGTTGACTGGTAATTTGCATACATTCTATCAATAAACTTTCATTTACCATAGGTCCAGTGTTCAGTAGTCCCGGTCCCTGTCACCAGGAAGGGCCCAGACTAGTGTCTGAGACAATAAAGCACTGCAATTAAGTGCCGTTGTGACTTAGATAGTAGTGCTATCCTTTGGATGTTTAGGTGGTAGATTTGAGGGAAGATTTCAGAAGACAGGCAGAAGAAGGATTATACTGCCTCGACACACAAAAAGCTTAAAATGAAACAATAAGCATCACCATTCTTTTTTTTTTCACCACTGTTATTGTGAAATATAACATGCATACAGAAAAGTGCATTAAACACTAATAATTACATAATTATCAAACATCTGAAATACCCACCACACAGTGAAGAAATAAAATATTTCTACCATCCTCAAAACCCACCCCTTTCCCATGTGCCTGTCCCTGATCTTATCATTCCTCCTCTATGGAGGAATTATTTTCTCCCTTTTCTTAGAGTTTTATCACCAAAGTTGGATCCCTAAACCATAAAGTTTCTCTGTTTTTGAACATAATGGAATCATAGTGGATATACTCTTTTATGCCTTGATTCTTTCTAAAGATTACTGTCACATAGAGTTAGTTCATTTATACTCATTGCTGTATAGTATCAGTTCAGTTGCTCAGTCGTGTCCGACTCTTTGCGACCCCATGAATTGCAGCACGCCAGGCCTCCCTGTCCATCACCAACTCCCGGAGCTCACTCAAACTCACATCCATCAAGTCCGTGATGCCGTCCAGCCATCTCATCCTCTGTTGTCCCCTTCTCCTCCTGCCCCCAATCCCTCCCAGCATCAGAGTCTTTTCCAGTGAGTCAACTCTTCGCATGAGGTGGCCAGAGTACTGGAGTTTCAGCTTCAGCATCAGTCCTTCTAATGAACACCCAGGACTGATCTCCTTTAGGATGGACTGGTTAGATCTCCTTGCAGTTCAAGGGACTCTCAAGAGTCTTCTCCAACACCACAGTTCAAAAGCCTCAATTCTTCGGCGCTCAGCTTTCTTCACAGTCCAACTCTCACATCCAAACATGACCACTGGAAAAACCATAGTGTTGACTAGACGGACCTTTGTTGACAAAGTAATGTCTCTACTTTTCAGTATGCTATCTAGGTTGGTCCTAACTTTTGTTCCAAGGAGTAAGCGTCTTTTAATTTCATGGCTGCAGTCACCATCTGCAGTGATTTTGGAGCCCCCAAAAATAAAGTATGACACTGTTTCCCCATCTATTTCCCATGAAGTGATGGGACCAGATGCCATGATCTTCATTTTCTGAATGTTGAGCTTTAAGCCAACTTTTTCACTCTCCTCTTTCACTTTCATCAAGAGGCTTTTTAGTTCCTCTTCACTTTCTGCCATAAGGGTGGTGTCATCTGTATATCTGAGGTTATTGATATTTCTCCTGGCAATCTTGATTCCAGCTTGTGCTTCTTCCAGCCCAGCGTTTCTCATGATGTACTCTGCCATTATATAAATATACCACAGTTTGTTTATCCATTCTATTGCTGGGGAACACTAAAGTTGTTTCTGTTTTGACTGTTACAACATCCTGCTAAGTAAAATTCTTTATATACCATGTGGTGCATATGTTCACAAGTTTTTCTAGAGTTTATACCTAGCAGTCAAATTTTGGGGTTATAGGGTATGTCAGTGTTCAATTTGTAATGATGAACTGCTATTCAAAGAGTCTGTACTAATTTATCTTCCCAATGGTAGTGTATGGAAGTTCTCATTTTTTCAGATACTTACCAACATTTGGTATTGTGAGACCTTTAATCCTTTTCCAGACTGGTAATTGAGTAATAGTATCTCCTGGAGGTTTTTATTTATGTTTCCTGATTATTAATCAGGTTAATCATCATTTCATGTTTGTTAGCCATTAGGATTCTTTTTCCAAATATTTAGAACACTTTTGACTCTCTTTGTATTGAGTCGTCTTTTTTATTGATTGGTACAAGCTCCTTATACTGGATCTTATTATTTTGTAAGTTACAACTTTTAAATATCTTCTCCATGCTATAGTTTGTCTTTTCACCTCTTTATGATATCTTTAGATAAACAAATGTTTTTGTTTTGTTTGTTTGGGGGTTTTATTTATTTATTTATTTATTTTTGGCTGTGCTGCACAGCTCATCTTGTGGGATCTTAATTCCCTGACCAGGGAATGAATCTGTGCCATTGGCAGTCAAAGCGCAGAGTCCTAACCATTGGACTGCCGGGGAATTCCCTTGAACAGGCGTTTTTAATGTTAATATAGACTTGCCTTAGATCTAAATTCTATTTAGATCTATTTATCTAAATTCACATTTAGATCTAAATTCTAACTGGAATTAATTTTATATATGCTGTGTGCTACTGAAGAGTTGACTCATTGGAAAAAACTGATGCTGGGAAGGATTGGGGGCAGGAGGAGAAGGGGATGACTGAGGATGAGATGGCTGGATGGCATCACGGACTCGATGAATGTGAGTCTGAGTGAACTCCGGGAGGTGGTGATGGACAGGGAGGCCTGGCGTGCTGCGATTCATGGGGTCGCAAAGAGTCGGAAACGACTGAGCAACTGAACTGAACTGAACTGAGGCATCGTTTATAATTTTTTATCTATGTGGTTACTCAATTGTACTGACACCACTTACTGAAAAATCTAGCCGTTCCCCAATGCTCTGCAATGATACCTCTCTCATATAGCATGTGTCCGTTTATGCATGAGAATCTATGTCTGAGATGTCTCTTCTATTTTTCTATTTGTCTCTCCCTGCTTTAATGCTACACCAAAATATTACAGTTTTTATCTGGTAAAGCAAGTTTTTCTGTCTTGTTCTTCAAGAATATCATGGCTATTTGTGCCTCTTTACACTTCCATATAAGTGGAAATGGATAACTTATTAAGTTATATGCACAGAAATGTTGGAATTTTTGTTGAGATTGCATTGAATCCATAAATTATTTGGGAAGATTTCACATTTTTACAATATAGTGACTTCTAACCCTTCAACACAGTATTCCTTCTTTAAGTCTCCTAGGTCTCTCAATAAGAGTTTATAACTTAATGTGTCTTTCAGGCTTTTTGTTAGATATATTCCTAGGTATTTCACATTTTTGGTGCTATTATAATTGGTATTTTTAAATTTCATGTTCAGTTCAGTTCAGTCACTCAGTCATGTCCAACTCTTTGTGATCCCATGAATCGCAGCATGCCAGGCCTCCCTGTCCATCACCAACTCCCGGAGTTCACTCAGATTCACGTCCATCGAGTCAGTGATGCCATCCAGCCATCTCATCCTCTGTCGTCCCCTTCTCCTCCTGCCCCCAATCCCTCCCAGCATCAGAGTCTTTTCCAATGAGTCAACTCTTCGCATCAGGTGGACAAAGTACTGGAGTTTCAGCTTTAGCATCGTTCCTTCATGAAATTATATATATGTATATAAATACAATTGGTTTATATATATTTTAGCAAATTACTAAATTATCTTACTCCTTTTAATAATCATTAGACTCTTTTGGACTTACTATATACAAATTAGATCATCTGTGAGTAATACAATTTTCTTTTTTGGCAATTTACTTTTTAAAACAGTAATATTTTGTTTCTCTTTTGGTTTCCTATACTTGCTAGACCATCTATGTAATGTCAAATCGATAAAGGCAGTGGCAGTAGGCATCCTTGTCTTGCTTCTGATTGAGAAAGAAATCTTATAACATTTCACTCCATTAAATATGATATTTACTGTAGGTATTTTAGAATAGGTGTATCAGATTAAAGACATCTATTTTATTCTTATTTTCCTAGTAGGAATTTTTTATGCACTTTTTTCCTTCAAAACAAACAACTTTTTAAAAATTTTATTCAAGTATAGTTGACTTACAGTGTGGTATTAATTTCTGGTGTACAGCAAAGTGATTCAGTTATATATATATTATATACACACATATGTACATTCTTTTTCATATGCTTTCCTATTATGGTTTATCATAGGATATTGAATATAGTTCCCTATGCTGTATAGTAGGACCTTGTTCATCCATTCTGTATATAATAGTTTGCATCTGCTAATCCCAAACTCCCAATCTATCCCTCTCCTGAAACGCTGGACTGGAAGAAATACGAGCTGGAATCAAGATTGCCAGGAGAAATATCAATAACCTCAGATATGCAGATGACACCACGTTTATGGCAGAAAGTGAAGAGGAGCTAAAAAGCCTCTTGATGAAAGGGAAAGAGGAGAGTGAAAAAGTTGGCTTAAAGCTCAACATTCAGAAAACGAAGATCATGGCATCCGGTCCCATCACTTCATGGGAAATAGATGGGGAAACAGTGGAAACAGTGTCAGACTTTATTTCTGGGGGCTCCAAAATCACTGCAGATGGTGACTGCAGCCATGAAATTAAAAGACGCTTACTCCTTGAAAGAAAAGTTATGACCAACCTAGATAGTATATTCAAAAGCAGAGACATTACTTTGCCAACAAAGGTCCGCCTAGTCAAGGCTGTGGTTTTTCCTGTGGTCATGTATGGATGTGAGAGTTGGACTATGAAGAAGGCTGAGTGCCAAAGAATTGATGCTTTTGAACTGTGGTGTTGGAGAAGACTCTTGAGAGTCCCTTGAACTGCAAGGAGATCCAACCAGTCCAGAAGGAGATCAACCCTGAGATTTCTTTGGAAGGAATGATGCTAAAGCTGAAACTCTAGTACTCTGGCCACCTCATGAGAAGAGCTGACTCGTTGGAAAAGACTCTGATGCTGGGAGGGATTGGGGGCAGGAGGAGAAGGGGACAACAGAGGATGAGACGGCTGGATGGAATCACGGACTCGATTGACGTGAGTTTGAGTGAACTCCGGGAGTCGGTGATGGACATGGAGGCCAGGTGTACTGCGATTTATGGGGTCGCAAAGAGTCGGACACGACGGAGCCACTGAACTGAACTGATTGTAAGGATGANGGTGATGAACAGGGAGGCCTGGCGTGCTGCGATTCATGGAGTCACAAAGAGTCGGACACGACTGAGCGACTGAACTGAACTGAACTGATCCCTTCCTCCCCTTGGCAACCACCAAGTCTGTCCTCTGTGTCCATGAATGTTTCATAGATAAGGTCACTTGTGTCATATTTCAGAGTCCACATTTAAGTGATAGTATATGGTATTAATGAGAAGGCACTGGCACCCCACTCCAGTACTCTTGCCTGGAAAATCCCATGGATGGAGGAGCCTGATAGGCTGCAGTCCATGGGGTCGCTAAGAGTCAGACACGACTGAGCGACTTCACTGACTTTTCACTTTCATGCACTGGAGAAGGAAATGGCAACCCACTCCAGTGTTCCTGCCTGGAGAATCCCAGGGACGGGGAAGCCTGGTGGGCTGCCGTCTGTGGGGTCGCACAGAGTCGAACACGACTGAAGCAACTTAGCAGCAGCAGCAGCAGCAGTATATGGTGTTAAAGCAAACAATTTTTATTGAAGTCTAGTTGATATGCAATGTTGTATTAGCTTCAGATATACAGGAAAGTGATTCCATTATATATATTCCAGAAATATATATCTATTCTTTACAGATTCTTTCCCACTATAGGTTATTACAAAACATTGACTATAGTTCCCTGTGCTATATAGTAGGTCCTTGTTGTTTATTTGTTTTATATATAGTAGTATGTATCTACTCATAATCCCAAACTCCTGATCTACCCTCCCCCACTCTTTCCTCCTTTGGTAACCATAAGTTTATTTCCTATGGGTGTGAGTGCATTGTACATTATTTCATCTGTGTCATTTTTTGGAATCCACATGTGAGTGATAATATATGATTTCCTATGGGTGTGAGTGTATTGTGCATCATTTCATCTGTGTCATTTTTTGGAATCCACATGTAAGTGATCGTATATGATTTCCTACGGGTGTGAGTATATTGTAAAGTATGTCATCTGTGTCATTTTTTTGAATCCACACATAAGTGATCGTATATGATTTCCTATGGGTGTGAGTGTATTGTAAATCATGTAATTTGTATCATTTTTTGGAATCCACATGTGAGTGATAGTATATGATTTCCCTTGGGTGTGAGTGCATTGTAAAGTATGTCATCTGTGTCATTTTTGGGAATCCACACATGAGTGATCGTATATGATATTTGTCTTTGTCTGACTTCACTTTGTATGATCATCTCTAGGTCCATTTTAGGCATTTTTATCAAGAATGAAAATTGAATTTTGTCAAGTGCTTTTTCTGTATCTATTGAGGTGGTCATGTCATCTTTCTTCCTAAAGTTTCAATGTGATGAATAACATAAATTGATTTCTTACTGTTAAGCTAACCTTGAAGTCCTAGACAAACCTAACTTAGTCTTAATGTAGTCTTCTTTTCTTTATTTCTTGGTTTGCTATTCATTTTCTATTTTTGCATCTAAGTTTATGTGTGAGACTGGCCTGCATTTTTCTTTCTCATGTTCTTGTTAGACTTTGCTAGCATTGTAAACAATTTGGAAAGTGTTGCCTTTTTTAATTCTCTGGAAGAGTGTGTATAATGTTGGAATTCTTTATTCTTGGATACTTCATTGAATTTACTGGAGAAACCATCTGAACTTAGAATTTTTGTGGGAAGACATTTTACTGTTGATATAATGTCCTTTGTAGTTATAGGATTTTTCACATTTTCTATTTCTTCTTGGGTTAGTTTTAGCAGTTATACTTTTCTAGGATAGTTCTTACTTAATCTAAAATCTTACATTTATTGGCACAATGTTGTTCTACTATCCTTTTATCTGTTTAATGCCTGAAGCATCTATAGTGGGCTTCCCTGGTGGCTCAGATGGTAAAGAATCTGCTGCAATGCAGGAGACCCAGGTTCAATCCTGGGTTGGGAAGATGCCCTGGAGAAGGGAATGGCAACTCACTCCAGTATTCTTGCCTGGAGAATTCATGGGCAGAGGAGCCTGTTGGACAGAGATCACAGTCCATGGGGTCGCAAAGAGTCAGACATAACTGAGCAACTAACACACACATAGCATCTATAGTACTGTCCCCTTTTCATTTTTGAAATTGGTGATAGGTGCTCTTTCTGCCTTTTTCTTTTTATCACTTTTCTCAGAGGTTTGTCTATTTTATTACTGATTTCAAAGATCCAATATCTGTCTTTATTGAACCTCTTTATTATTTATTTACTACTTTATATTTGCTGTGCCCTTTCTTCCTTTCCATTTATTTGGATTTATTTTGCTAATTTTTTTTTTTTAGTTCCTTGACATAGATGCTTAACTCTTTGATTTTTTTTCTTTTAAGCCTTTCTTCTTTCACATAAACAATTAGGGTTATACATATTCTGTTCTCTAAAATATCAGCTTTAGCTAGTCTTACAAGTTTTGGGGGGGGTTAGCTGCCCTGGGTCTTTATTGCTGCACTTGGGCTTTCTCTAGTTGTGGGGCATGGGCTTCTCATGGTGGGGACTTCTCTTATTGCAGGGCACAGGCTGTCGGGCACATGGACTGCCACAGGTGTGGACCGCAAGCTCAGTGGTTGCGGTTTGAGGGCTCTAGAGCGCCAGCTTAACAGTTGTGGCGCACAGGCTTAGTCGCCCCAAGGCATGTAGAATCTTAGTTCCTAGACCGGGGATCAGTGGATGTCCCTTGCACTTGCAGGAGGACTCTCAACCCCTGGGCCACCAGGGAAGTCACCTTACCAGTTTGATATGTATATTTTTATGACTAAAAGTTTTATTCTTCTGTTACTGTTGGGTATAACTTTCTAAATATGTCCATCAAATCAAGTTTGTTAATTATGTCGTTCAAATCATCTGTATTACTGACATTTTAGCTGGTTATTCTATAAATTACTAAGAGGAGTGTGTTAAAATCTTCACAGTAGTTTTGTACTTGACTATTTTGTTGTCTGTCAATGTTTGCTTTCTATATTTTGAGATTATATTATTATGTACATAGCAATTCAAAATTGTTGTTATCTTCTTGGTAAACTGAAATTTTATCACTGTGAAGTGGCCTTCTTTGCCACTAATAATGCTTAATGCCTCAAGTTTATTTTGCCTAATATTAACATAACTATATCAGTTTCTTCTTGGCTAGTATTTACAAAGCTAATGCTTTCCCACCACTTTATTTTCAATATTTTATATCTGTATGTTATTTAGATGTCTTACAAACTGTACATAGATAAATTTATCCATTCTGATAATATTACATTGCCATCATTTAGCCCTGTATACATGTAATTTCTAATACATTTGGATTTCATTCCACCATTTTCTTTGGGGTTTTTTGTTTCACTTGTTTAAGGTTTCATTTTCCCTTGTTTCATGTATTCTTTTTGTTGATAAGCTTTTTATCACTCTGCTTTTTTCCCTCCACTCATCTGTTCCCTAGTCTTTTGATGGTTACCTTAAAAATTATAAAATACATACGATATCATCAAAGTCTAAAAGTAAGCAATATCTTTTCTCTTTTCCCAAATTAGATAAAACCCTTTAGAACACTTTAAATTTATTATATTATTTGATTAGTAGTATCCTGTATTTAACATCAAAAGATGCTATTAATACTTTTATTATGTCTGTATATAATTACTGCTCATTTAGATGTAACCATATATTTACCAGGATAATAAATAACCTAGCTTGCCACTACCAGAAACAACATTGGCATCACCATTCTTGAGTGTTTCTCACCTGTTCCACATCGAGAAGTTTTTATTATTTCATCTAGTCTCAGTCTCTCTCTGCCTTTCTTGTGCTTCTCTTTAGCCCCATTCTCTCTCCTTTCAATGTTCCTCTCCTCCATCTTAGGAGCAAAATCAATACATTCCTCTATTTGTTACCTGCAAGGTAGTTTTCCCTCTTCTCCAAGACCTGTTGACATCCAACTCTATCTATCCCAAAGGTGGCTAAACTTGCATTTCTCCAAAATGGTTTCCTTCCCAACAGGGTCTCTAACTCAGATTGGAGAGATGTTGAAACTGTTAGAAGTGGGTACCGCTTGAGCTAAGAGTTTAGAAGAATGAGTAAGAGTTAGTGGAATCTCTCACATCCCTCCAAACTCAAATAATGACTGTTCTAACTGTCCCCATTTCAAAACCATCCCCTTCACCAGTTTCAGCTTCTGGAGCAGGAAATTCCTTACAGACTTACACAATTAATGTATTGAGCTTCATTCTGGAATCAGAAATGTGAGATGAAAAGGAGAGAAAGCAGCAGATCAAATATGAACCTCAGATTTCTGGGTTAGTTTAATCTCCCTTAGACAAGTAGTCCCTTGCTTGCACTCTAAGGGGACAGAAAAAAAAAAAATCTTAATGACAAATGGTTGAGACAGCCTCATGAAATTCTGAATGTGTCTCCCAAACTTCCCCCAATTCAAAGGCACTTTTGAAAATGGCCCTATTAAAGTGGCTCAGCTGGTAAAGAACCCACCTGCGATGCAGGAGACCCCGGGTTGATTCCTGGGTTGGGAAAATCCCCTGGAGAAGGGATAAGCTACCCACTCCAATATTCTTGGGTTTCCTTGGTGGCTTAGCTGTTAAAGACCTGGGTTCAATCCCTGGACTGGGAAGATCCCCTGGAGAAGGAAAGAGCTACCCACTCCAGTATTCTGGCCTGGAGAACTCCATGGACTGTATAGTCCATGAGGTCGCAAAGAGTCGGACACGACTGAGTGACTTTCACTTTTCACTTTTTCAGTAAAGAAAAGCAAAATTTAAAGTTAACCCTATTCTCCAGAAGCTTTCACATCAGTGGAACAGACATATGTGTTAATACTTTCAGTATGGTATCAGTTCAGTTCAGTTCAGTCGCTCAGTAGTGTCCGACTCTTTGCGACCCCATGAATCGCAGCACGCCAGGCCTCCCTGTCCATCACCATCTCCCGGAGTTCACTCAGACTCACGTCCATCAAGTCCGTGATGCCGTCCAGCCATCTCATCCTTGGTCGTCCCCTTCTCCCGCCCCCAATCCCTCCCAGCATCAGAGTCTTTTCCAATGAGTCAACTCTTCGCATGTGGTGGCCAAAGTAAGGCCTTAATAGAAATGTATTCAACATGCTCTGGGAAAATCAGAGGACGAAGTAACCAAATTCTTTGGGAAACTGGGATAAATACTGAAGAAGAGATATTTAAGCCTTAGCTTAAGAGGTGGTTAAGGTAGGGAAAGGAAATCCAGGCAGAGGAAGAATACAACCGGTATTTTAAAAGCATAGCATTGTAAAAGTGAGTGTCATGTTCAAGTTGAAGACCAATAGTTTGGCATGGCTAGAATGAGCATTTAAGGAAAAGGGAAAAGGACTGTCAGAGGTAAGATGGGACCACCCTGTTACCTTTTATTAAACACTCTCATAGTACCCTTTATTTTTTGTAACACTTTCCTACTGTGAACTTCTTGTTCAGTGTCTGTTTTTTCACAACATTCATCCTTAATCCTGGGTAATCAATAGATACTACCCATGGCTCAGATGATAAACAATCTGCCTGCAATGCAGGAGACGTGAGTTTGATCCCTGGGTCAGGAAGATCTCTTGGAGAAGGGAATGGCAACTCACTCCAGTTTTCTTGCCTGGAGAATTCCATGGACAGTGGAGTCTGGCAGATTACAGTCCATGGGGTCTCAAAGAGTCAGACACAACTGAGCAACTAACACTTTCACTTTCTTTCAAAATTAATAAATCAAGAATAAATTCAAGAATATAATTTTTAGTTGTAATAAACACTAAAATTGTTAATATGGCTATCACAAGGAAGTGGGACTAGGTGATAGGGTTAAGGGGTTTAAGAGGAAACTTTTACTTAATTTGTTTATATTCCTCTGTACTGCTCAAATCTGTTCTCATGTGTTCTCATTATATTCGTAAAGTTTTTATTGAGATAAAAATTCACAGTAAAGTGTGCAGATCTTGTTTTGCTTAATAAACGTTCACACATGTAAACATGGTTACACATCCATGTAACCACTATCCAGATCAAGATATAAAATATGTCCAGTGCTCCCAAAGAGTCTCTCAGTACTGCCCCTTCCCAGACATACTGCTCCTCCCGAGACCACCATTGTGGCGACTTCTTCCACTATCGTGTAGCTTTGGTTGTTTTTCACCCCATTTACATGGAGCTATATAATATGTACTTTTTCAGGCCTTTCTTCCATTAAAATATACTGATCTTATGTTAGCGTGGTGAATCTGGATATATTTCCAGCAGTCCAGAAGATTCCCTCATGCCTCTTCCCGGTCAATAATGTCCCCACGAAGATAATCACTATTTTGACTTCTACCACCATTGCTTTGTCTGTTCCTGAGCATCATATAAATGGAATCATACAATCTCACAGAGGGTACCACCCAGATTTTCTTTAGGAGAACCTGCTGTAGGGAGCAGCTTGATGAAGGACCTGTAACCCACCCTACTATAGATCTGCCTCCTGAGCCTCTCCTGAGCAGCTCCCTGCCGGAGGCTGAGCATGGGGTCCCAGAGCCTGGCCCTCCTGCCTGATGGGGAGCCCCCTGGCAGACTGCTTTTGCTCTGGTTGGCTTGGCAGAGACCCTCAGACTGTGCTGTCGTCTGAGACTCTTCCTACTCTCTCCCTCCTCCTCTCCTTTCACAGGTTTTAGATAATGTGATCTCGAGTTTTGCCATATCTATTCCTGTTCCTTCTTCCTTTATTCTTCACGAGCTTTCCCCCCTAATAAGTCTCTTGCATATCTGCTTCCATTTTGGCACCTACTTCTCAGAGGACCCAAACACAAATATGCATTTTTGTGCTGACTTCATTTGCTCAGCATTCTGTCTGAGAGCCATTCATGTTGTTACGTGTAGCAGTAATTTGTTCTCTTCTCTTGCATGAGTATAGCGCAATATATGTATCCATCCTAATGGTACTGGGTATTTGAATAGTTTTCAGCTTAGTGACCTTATTTTGATGATTTTATACATGCAAGTATTTTGGTGAACACGGGCACTCATTTCTCTTGGGGATATGCCAAGGAAGTGGAGTTGCTGAGTCATAGGCATATGTTTAGCTTTAGTAGATGTTGTTAAAGTTTTCCAAATTAGTGGACCAAGCTACACTCCAAGAGCACTTATAAGAGTTCCTGTTGCATATAATATTTTTACAAATGTAAATGTAAAAATAAATAGTTCAAAAGATAGATCCTAGTTCCATGTTTAAGTTACCATTTTAAAAACTGCCCAATAGAAAAAAATGTTCACATACCCTAAAATGTGCATAGTGGTTATACTAAAGGGAGAAGGGAGATCACGGGGTACCTTTGCCTTTGACTCTGGGCAATATCTGAAATGCTGTACAGCAAGTACATATTTCTTTCAATTATCGTCTTGAAAAATATTAACTAGAACTAAAAGGCTTACGATGAAAACCAGCAGGGTCCTCCTATACTCCTCCACACCCCTCAGTCGCGAGGCTCCTAGCTTACCACTCCTTTAATTGCCTCCAAAGATGTGTTGAAATCCCTGATCAGCTGCCTAATTCTCTTTATTCCTTGTGGGTTCCTATCATTTCCATCACTTTATTGTCATTTAGTGAAATTTGAAGAGAGAGAGAGGTAATTAATATGATCAGTCTCCCACTTTTAATCAGAAGTTCATGCCTACAATCTAGCTGATTTGGGGACATTATCATAGTGAATGGGATGTATCAAAGAATAGCAGCTTATTTTAAAGACAGCATTCTGGTGATTGAGATTAGGGATGATGAGGATGGACTGGGGAGGAGAGCACTCAGAGGCTGGTGGGGAGAACGCTTAGGAAGACACAGAGGTGGGCTTCTCACCCAGCTGCAGCAGGATGGAGACAACAACACAGGCCACAGAGAGTCCATGGCTCAGGATCACAGCTCACATCTAGGGGCCCCTCACCCCAGTTCTCCTTCAGGATGGGCTCCACCTGAAGGGAAACCCTCCAGATGGTAAAAGCTGAGAACAAGGAAATATACCAAAAATGGCAACTATGTGGCCATACCCCTTAGTCCTGAGTCCACAGCCCAGGTTGTAATCCACCATGGCTCTGTAATCCTACAGAGCCTGGGGAGTCTCATACTCCCAAATGGTAATAGACACTGCTGATGCGTCAACATGGGGCCAGTTGCCCTCCTGGAACTAGTAGCTTCCCACCCCCTCTCTTGCCCACAGGCAAACAGCAGAGCCTAAAGATNGCCCCCAATCCCTCCCAGCATCAGAGTCTTTTCCAATGAGTCAACTCTTCGCATGTGGTGGCCAAAGTAAGGCCTTAATAGAAATGTATTCAACATGCTCTGGGAAAATCAGAGGACGAAGTAACCAAATTCTTTGGGAAACTGGGATAAATACTGAAGAAGAGATATTTAAGCCTTAGCTTAAGAGGTGGTTAAGGTAGGGAAAGGAAATCCAGGCAGAGGAAGAATACAACCGGTATTTTAAAAGCATAGCATTGTAAAAGTGAGTGTCATGTTCAAGTTGAAGACCAATAGTTTGGCATGGCTAGAATCAGCATTTAAGGAAAAGAGAAAAGGACTGTCAGAGGTAAGATGGGACCACCCTGTTACCTTTTATTAAACACTCTCATAGTACCCTTTATTTTTTGTAACACTTTCCTACTGTGAACTTCTTGTTCAGTGTCTGTTTTTTCACAACATTCATCCTTAATCCTGGGTAATCAATAGATACTACCCATGGCTCAGATGATAAACAATCTGCCTGCAATGCAGGAGATGTGGTTTTGATCCCTGGGTCAGGAAGATCTCTTGGAGAAGGGAATGGCAACTCACTCCAGTTTTCTTGCCTGGAGAATTCCATGGACAGTGGAGTCTGGCAGATTACAGTCCATGGGGTCTCAAAGAGTCAGACACAACTGAGCAACTAACACTTTCACTTTCTTTCAAAATTAATAAATCGAGAATAAATTCAAGAATATAATTTTTAGTTGTAATAAACACTAAAATTGTTAATATGGCTATCACAAGGAGGTGAGACTAGGTGATAGGGTTAAGGGGTTTAAGAGGAAACTTTTACTTAATTTGTTTATATTTCTCTGTACTGCTCAAATCTGTTCTCATGTGTTCTCATTATATTTGTAAAGTTTTTATTGAGATAAAAATTCTCAGTAAAGTGTGCAGATCTTGTTTCGCTTAATAAACGTTCACACATGTAAACATGGTTACACATCCATGTAACCACTGTCNAGAATAAATTCAAGAATATAATTTTTAGTTGTAATAAACACTAAAATTGTTAATATGGCTATCACAAGGAGGTGAGACTAGGTGATAGGGTTAAGGGGTTTAAGAGGAAACTTTTACTTAATTTGTTTATATTTCTCTGTACTGCTCAAATCTGTTCTCATGTGTTCTCATTATATTTGTAAAGTTTTTATTGAGATAAAAATTCTCAGTAAAGTGTGCAGATCTTGTTTCGCTTAATAAACGTTCACACATGTAAACATGGTTACACATCCATGTAACCACTGTCCAGATCAAGATATAAAATATGTCCAGTGCTCCCAAAGAGTCTCTCAGTACTGCCCCTTCCCAGACATACTGCTCCTCCCGAGACCACCATTGTTGCGACTTCTTCCACTATCGTGTAGCTTTGGTTGTTTTTCACCCCATTTACGTGGAGCTATATAATATGTACTTTTTCAAGCCTTTTTTCCATTAAAATATACTGATCTTATGTTAGCGCGGTGAATCTGGATATATTTCCAGCACTCCAGAAGATTCCCTCATGCCTCTTTCCGGTCAATAATGTCCCCACGAAGATAATCACTATTTTGACTTCTACCACCATTGCTTTGTCTGTTCCTGAGCATCATATAAATGGAATCATACAATCTCACAGAGGGTACCACCCAGATTTTCTTTAGGAGAACCTGCTGTAGGGAGCAGCTTGATGAAGGACCTGTAACCCACCCTACTATAGATCTGCCTCCTGAGCCTCTCCTGAGCAGCTCCCTGCCGGAGGCTGAGCGTGGGGTCCCAGAGCCTGGCCCTCCTGCCGAATGGGGAGCCCCCTGGCAGACTGCTTTTGCTCTGGTTGGCTTGGCAGAGACCCTCAGACTGTGCTGTCGTCTGAGACTCTTCCTACTCTCTCCCTCCTCCTCTCCTTTCACAGGTTTTAGATAATGTGATCTCGAGTTTTGCCATATCTATTCCTGTTCCTTCTTCCTTTATTCTTCACGAGCTTTCCCCCCTAATAAGTCTCTTGCATATCTGCTTCCATTTTGGCACCTACTTCTCAGAGGACCCAAACACAAATATGCATTTTTGTGCTGACTTCATTTGCTCAGCATTCTGTCTGTTTATTCTATAAATTACTAAGAGGAGTGTGTTAAAATCTTCACAGTAGTTTTGTACTTGACTATTTTGTTGTCTGTCAATGTTTGCTTTCTATATTTTGAGATTATATTATTATGTACATAGCAATTCAAAATTGTTGTTATCTTCTTGGTAAACTGAAATTTTATCATTGTGAAGTGGCCTTTTTTGCCACTAATAATGCTTAATGCCTCAAGTTTATTTTGCCTAATATTAACATAACTATATCAGTTTCTTCTTGGCTAGTATTTACAAAGCTAATGCTTTCCCACCACTTTATTTTCAATATTTTATATCTGTATGTTATTTAGATGTCTTACAAACTGTACATAGATAAATTTATCCATTCTGATAATATTACATTGCCATCATTTAGCCCTGTATACATGTAATTTCTAATACATTTGGATTTCATTCCACCATTTTCTTTGGGGTTTTTTGTTTCACTTGTTTAAGGTTTCATTTTCCCTTGTTTCATGTATTCTTTTTGTTGATAAGCTTTTTATCACTCTGCTTTTTTCCCTCCACTCATCTGTTCCCTAGTCTTTTGATGGTTACCTTAAAAATTATAAAATACATACGATATCATCAAAGTCTAAAAGTAAGCAATATCTTTTCTCTTTTCCCAAATTAGATAAAACCCTTTAGAACACTTTAAATTTATTATATTATTTGATTAGTAGTATCCTGTATTTAACATCAAAAGATGCTATTAATACTTTTATTATGTCTGTATATAATTACTGCTCATTTAGATGTAACCATATATTTACCAGGATAATAAATAACCTAGCTTGCCACTACCAGAAACAACATTGGCATCACCATTCTTGAGTGTTTCTCACCTGTTCCACATCGAGAAGTTTTTATTATTTCATCTAGTCTCAGTCTCTCTCTGCCTTTCTTGTGCTTCTCTTTAGCCCCATTCTCTCTCCTTTCAATGTTCCTCTCCTCCATCTTAGGAGCAAAATCAATACATTCCTCTATTTGTTACCTGCAAGGTAGTTTTCCCTCTTCTCCAAGACCTGTTGACATCCAACTCTATCTATCCCAAAGGTGGCTAAACTTGCATTTCTCCAAAATGGTTTCCTTCCCAACAGGGTCTCTAACTCAGATTGGAGAGATGTTGAAACTGTTAGAAGTGGGTACCGCTTGAGCTAAGAGTTTAGAAGAATGAGTAAGAGTTAGTGGAATCTCTCACATCCCTCCAAACTCAAATAATGACTGTTCTAACTGTCCCCATTTCAAAACCATCCCCTTCACCAGTTTCAGCTTCTGGAGCAGGAAATTCCTTACAGACTTACACAATTAATGTATTGAGCTTCATTCTGGAATCAGAAATGTGAGATGAAAAGGAGAGAAAGCAGCAGATCAAATATGAACCTCAGATTTCTGGGTTAGTTTAATCTCCCTTAGACAAGTAGTCCCTTGCTTGCACTCTAAGGGGACAGAAAAAAAAAAAATCTTAATGACAAATGGTTGAGACAGCCTCATGAAATTCTGAATGTGTCTCCCAAACTTCCCCCAATTCAAAGGCACTTTTGAAAATGGCCCTATTAAAGTGGCTCAGCTGGTAAAGAACCCACCTGCGATGCAGGAGACCCCGGGTTGATTCCTGGGTTGGGAAAATCCCCTGGAGAAGGGATAAGCTACCCACTCCAATATTCTTGGGTTTCCTTGGTGGCTTAGCTGTTAAAGACCTGGGTTCAATCCCTGGACTGGGAAGATCCCCTGGAGAAGGAAAGAGCTACCCACTCCAGTATTCTGGCCTGGAGAACTCCATGGACTGTATAGTCCATGAGGTCGCAAAGAGTCGGACACGACTGAGTGACTTTCACTTTTCACTTTTTCAGTAAAGAAAAGCAAAATTTAAAGTTAACCCTATTCTCCAGAAGCTTTCACATCAGTGGAACAGACATATGTGTTAATACTTTCAGTATGGTATCAGTTCAGTTCAGTTCAGTCGCTCAGTAGTGTCCGACTCTTTGCGACCCCATGAATCGCAGCACGCCAGGCCTCCCTGTCCATCACCATCTCCCGGAGTTCACTCAGACTCACGTCCATCAAGTCCGTGATGCCGTCCAGCCGTCTCATCCTCGGTCGTCCCCTTCTCCCGCCCCCAATCCCTCCCAGCATCAGAGTCTTTTCCAATGAGTCAACTCTTCGCATGTGGTGGCCAAAGTAAGGCCTTAATAGAAATGTATTCAACATGCTCTGGGAAAATCAGAGGAAGAAGTAACCAAATTCTTTGGGAAACTGGGATAAATACTGAAGAAGAGATATTTAAGCCTTAGCTTAAGAGGTGGTTAAGGTAGGGAAAGGAAATCCAGGCAGAGGAAGAATACAACCGATATTTTAAAAGCATAGCATTGTAAAAGTGAGTGTCATGTTCAAGTTGAAGACCAATAGTTTGGCATGGCTAGAATCAGCATTTAAGGAAAAGAGAAAAGGACTGTCAGAGGTAAGATGGGACCACCCTGTTACCTTTTATTAAACACTCTCATAGTACCCTTTATTTTTTGTAACACTTTCCTACTGTGAACTTCTTGTTCAGTGTCTGTTTTTTCACAACATTCATCCTTAATCCTGGGTAATCAATAGATACTACCCATGGCTCAGATGATAAACAATCTGCCTGCAATGCAGGAGATGTGGTTTTGATCCCTGGGTCAGGAAGATCTCTTGGAGAAGGGAATGGCAACTCACTCCAGTTTTCTTGCCTGGAGAATTCCATGGACAGTGGAGTCTGGCAGATTACAGTCCATGGGGTCTCAAAGAGTCAGACACAACTGAGCAACTAACACTTTCACTTTCTTTCAAAATTAATAAATCGAGAATAAATTCAAGAATATAATTTTTAGTTGTAATAAACACTAAAATTGTTAATATGGCTATCACAAGGAGGTGAGACTAGGTGATAGGGTTAAGGGGTTTAAGAGGAAACTTTTACTTAATTTGTTTATATTTCTCTGTACTGCTCAAATCTGTTCTCATGTGTTCTCATTATATTTGTAAAGTTTTTATTGAGATAAAAATTCTCAGTAAAGTGTGCAGATCTTGTTTCGCTTAATAAACGTTCACACATGTAAACATGGTTACACATCCATGTAACCACTGTCCAGATCAAGATATAAAATATGTCCAGTGCTCCCAAAGAGTCTCTCAGTACTGCCCCTTCCCAGACATACTGCTCCTCCCGAGACCACCATTGTTGCGACTTCTTCCACTATCGTGTAGCTTTGGTTGTTTTTCACCCCATTTACGTGGAGCTATATAATATGTACTTTTTCAAGCCTTTTTTCCATTAAAATATACTGATCTTATGTTAGCGCGGTGAATCTGGATATATTTCCAGCACTCCAGAAGATTCCCTCATGCCTCTTTCCGGTCAATAATGTCCCCACGAAGATAATCACTATTTTGACTTCTACCACCATTGCTTTGTCTGTTCCTGAGCATCATATAAATGGAATCATACAATCTCACAGAGGGTACCACCCAGATTTTCTTTAGGAGAACCTGCTGTAGGGAGCAGCTTGATGAAGGACCTGTAACCCACCCTACTATAGATCTGCCTCCTGAGCCTCTCCTGAGCAGCTCCCTGCCGGAGGCTGAGCATGGGGTCCCAGAGCCTGGCCCTCCTGCCTGATGGGGAGCCCCCTGGCAGACTGCTTTTGCTCTGGTTGGCTTGGCAGAGACCCTCAGACTGTGCTGTCGTCTGAGACTCTTCCTACTCTCTCCCTCCTCCTCTCCTTTCACAGGTTTTAGATAATGTGATCTCGAGTTTTGCCATATCTATTCCTGTTCCTTCTTCCTTTATTCTTCACGAGCTTTCCCCCCTAATAAGTCTCTTGCATATCTGCTTCCATTTTGGCACCTACTTCTCAGAGGACCCAAACACAAATATGCATTTTTGTGCTGACTTCATTTGCTCAGCATTCTGTCTGAGAGCCATTCATGTTGTTACGTGTAGCAGTAATTTGTTCTCTTCTCTTGCATGAGTATAGCGCAATATATGTATCCATCCTAATGGTACTGGGTATTTGAATAGTTTTCAGCTTAGTGACCTTATTTTGATGATTTTATACATGCAAGTATTTTGGTGAACACGGGCACTCATTTCTCTTGGGGATATGCCAAGGAAGTGGAGTTGCTGAGTCATAGGCATATGTTTAGCTTTAGTAGATGTTGTTAAAGTTTTCCAAATTAGTGGACCAAGCTACACTCCAAGAGCACTTATAAGAGTTCCTGTTGCATATAATATTTTTACAAATGTAAATGTAAAAATAAATAGTTCAAAAGATAGATCCTAGTTCCATGTTTAAGTTACCATTTTAAAAACTGCCCAATAGAAAAAAATGTTCACATACCCTAAAATGTGCATAGTGGTTATACTAAAGGGAGAAGGGAGATCACGGGGTACCTTTGCCTTTGACTCTGGGCAATATCTGAAATGCTGTACAGCAAGTACATATTTCTTTCAATTATCGTCTTGAAAAATATTAACTAGAACTAAAAGGCTTACGATGAAAACCAGCAGGGTCCTCCTATACTCCTCCACACCCCTCAGTCGCGAGGCTCCTAGCTTACCACTCCTTTAATTACCTCCAAAGATGTGTTGAAATCCCTGATCAGCTGCCTAATTCTCTTTATTCCTTGTGGGTTCCTATCATTTCCATCACTTTATTGTCATTTAGTGAAATTTGAAGAGAGAGAGAGGTAATTAATATGATCAGTCTCCCACTTTTAATCAGAAGTTCATGCCTACAATCTAGCTGATTTGGGGACATTATCATAGTGAATGGGATGTATCAAAGAATAGCAGCTTATTTTAAAGACAGCATTCTGGTGATTGAGATTAGGGATGATGAGGATGGACTGGGGAGGAGAGCACTCAGAGGCTGGTGGGGAGAACGCTTAGGAAGACACAGAGGTGGGCTTCTCACCCAGCTGCAGCAGGATGGAGACAACAACACAGGCCACAGAGAGTCCATGGCTCAGGATCACAGCTCACATCTAGGGGCCCCTCACCCCAGTTCTCCTTCAGGATGGGCTCCACCTGAAGGGAAACCCTCCAGATGGTAAAAGCTGAGAACAAGGAAATATACCAAAAATGGCAACTATGTGGCCATACCCCTTAGTCCTGAGTCCACAGCCCAGGTTGTAATCCACCATGGCTCTGTAATCCTACAGAGCCTGGGGAGTCTCATACTCCCAAATGGTAATAGACACTGCTGATGCGTCAACATGGGGCCAGTTGCCCTCCTGGAACTAGTAGCTTCCCACCCCCTCTCTTGCCCACAGGCAAACAGCAGAGCCTAAAGATCCCATCCTGAATTGTCCTGAAAACTATGTGTCCAGGGAATTGCCACACACCAGCTGCATAGACGTGAGCTGGCAGTGGACTATGAAGTAGGAAGGGACTGGTCATCGAGGTTTCTGGGGCCCTTGAGAGCACAGGCAGTCACTTCCACTAGGACCTGGGCGCTCAGCCCAGGCTGTCTTACCTTGTCCTTCACGTGGAGCAGGGTCCCCTTATCTAGGGCCTCAGCAACAAACTGCCAGTACTCAGACAGCTCTGGGGACAAGAGAGAGGGTGGTCAGCAGAGAGGCAGGGCACATAGTGGGACAGGGCTTCGTTGTCTGATCAGACCTGGGACAAGCATCACAGGAGGTTCCAGAGAACCCCAGCGTGGCTAGACAGGGGTCATTCCCACTGGGTTTCTGCTTTCCTCTTAGCCTGCAGGAGGTCAGAGACTGCACCATGGGGAAAGAGGAGGCAGTCCTTCCATCCCTGGCCTGGGGAAGATGGCTGGTTTGTGAAGTGTGAAGTCTGTGCCCCGCAAAATGTGAAAGGCAGTGATACCCTCTTCCTCCCAAGAGTTGACTCCCCACAGGTCCCTCTGCTCAGCATGTCCTCCACGCCAGCTTATATCCAAGCCTCTCCTCACCCGTCAGGGCATCCAGGACGTCCCAAATGGTTTCTGCGCGTGCCTCTATCAAGACCCCAGCAGCACTGAAAAGACTGCTTATGAGAGAATTCGCTGGCTGTTCATCTGTAGCTCCCCGGAGCACCGGACCTCAGACACCTAGGACCAGGAGATGGGGGAGAGGAGCCCAGTCCCATTAGAGTAGATTGTCTCCCGACTCGTCCCTCCCTCTCTCCGCCCTCGGCTTCCTTGGGCCTCTTACTCTTTGCTCTAGATCCTGCAGCTCTTCATCACTGCTGAGGCACTTAGTGAAGCAGTTTAGCACCTTTTTTTTGCTCCTTCGGAGTCAGATCCTGGAGGACTCGCACCATGGCCTGAACCCTCTCTTTTATGCTTTGGAAATTCTCCAAACTCAAGGACTTCCCTGTAGAGGCAGAAATTAAGAACCCAATCCCTCCAGCCTAGCAAGCTCCATTACCAAGGACCCCCAGACCCCATTCTTGATCTCTCTTTCTTCTGGAGACCGCCTCTCTGTAAGTTCCCTTCTTCTAGTCTTTTCCTGCTAACATGAAGCAGATAGACACCCACCATCACTGCCTTCTGCGGACCCCACTTCCCCCTCCCAGCTCACCTTCAGCCTAGTACCAACTCCCAATTCTTCTCCATCACCAGAAGTCAAAGCTTGTGTAGTTCTTGCCATTCAAAGTGCAAGCTTTGGACCACAGTAGGAGTAACGAGGATTTAGAGGAAGTTAGAAGGTTCTCAGTCTTGACTGCATGAGAATCCCCTGCAGAGTAATTAAAACTCCCAGTGCCCAGACCAGGCCCCACCCAGATCAGCTAAATCAGAATTTCCAGAGGTGGAACTCAGTTATCACTACTTTCAACAATTCCCTCAGGTGATATCTGTGTCCCAGTGAGAATCACTGTGTTCAGAGCAGACAGATGCAACCTCTAAAGTGGAAACCTACTTTTGGCCCTGCCCTACCCTTCTCCAGGGCATGGCAATCCATTCCAATATTCTTGCCTGGAGAATCCCATGGACAGAGGAGACTGGCAGGCTACGGTCCATGGGGTTCCACAGAGTCGGACATGACTGAAGCAACTGAGCATGCACTACCCTTCTCCTCCCAACATTCTCCGCTACTACTGCCACACACACACGCACGCACACACGCTCAGCTGCCCCATTTGAGCTGCATTCCTTGGGGCCAGAGGGTTCAAAGGTGAGGAGTGCAGCTACCCTGAACATAGCTGGCCTCCCCATCCTTACCCAACCAAGATGAACTGCCATCTTTCTCTGCAAAGAGAGGAAGAATAATCTCAGTGAGTCCTCAGGTCACCTCCACCCCAGCCCACCCCATGGACACTCTTGTCCCAGTGGTGGGGGTTCTCAATTCTAGACTCTCAGCCCTCACTGCCTACACTGGGGAGCCTGCATCCTCATCATGGTGTATAAATGACAAAGTACTATATTTACAGACCCCTTCCTACACTCGGAGATAGGCAGCCATAGGCATAGACCTAAGATGATTGAAGGAGAATGGGAAGTTGAGAGAAGCACCATGCCCTTAGCCACTGAGAAAATTTGGGTGACAGCAGGAACTGGAATCCTCTGTGATGGCACTGAAGAATGACAAAGAATCTCACTTGAGCTAGCAAGACCTTGCCAGAACTGAACCTGAAGCTTCTACAACTTTCAATAATTTCTCCTGAGTGTTCTACTCCATCTAGACTTCTACACCACCGAGACCTCATGCCACTCCTTCACAAGGGCTCTTAGGCAGTACAGACCTATGGGATTCAGGGAAAGATTGAAAGGCCAGAGGAAGCCACACACAGAACCATACGGGTCTCCTGGTCTAGTCCTAGTTCATTTTAAGGTTAGTACAACCATGACTCTGCGGGCTGTAGGCCTAGTGAGCGGCAGAGCCAGGACAAGACCCTGAGACTGTCTGACTCCTAGTCCAGTGCTCATGCTGTTGTGTAGAACTGGCCAGGCAATTCAACTGTGCTTTGTAAGCCAATAGGCCTTCAGTAAGGACTGTGAACCCAGGATCCAGCCCACTGACCAGAGTTGGTGGAGCCTGGAAACACTAGGCCAGCATGCAATCCAACCTACTTCTCCAACAGGCAGATTTTCCTCCTGCCCTCACCTTGGCTCAAACTTGAGTGCACTCTGTTACATTCTCAGTACTGATGACTCTATAATTCCAGGTCATTTGCTATCCTCTTTTTAAAACCAGTATTCTTGCCCATTCTAGAATGATGAACAGGAGGCCCACTCACTCACCTTCTGGAAAGGAGCTGGTTCTGTCCAAGAAACAAATATCTAAACCAGTTTTTAAAAAGAGAGAAAGAGAGATCAGTTGTTAGAAAGCCCAGTTCTCTCTCTTTAAGTTCCTCTTTATAATATCTCCCCAGTCTTCCCACCCTGCCCAAAAGGAACAATAAATTGTGGGAGAGAGACAGGAGCTAACACCTCTAGGGAAGAATTTGGTTTCCCAGGTGGCTCAGCAGTAAAGGATCCACCTGCCAATGCAGGAGACACGGGTTCAATCCCTGGGTCAGGAAGATCCCCTGGAGAAGGAAATGGCAACCCACTCCAGTATTCCTGCCTGGGAAATCCCATGGACAGAGGAGCCTGGCGGGCTATAATCCACAGGGTTGTAAAAGAGCTGGACATGACTTAGTGATTAAGCAACAACACCTTCCATCCTTCTTCCCAGTCCCTGAAACTTCCTCCCACGTTCCAGGCCACCAGGACCCCTACAGACTGACACAGACCCCAGCTGAACTGACCCCCAGTTTCTTCATGTGTTCAGCACCCCCACGCCACCCCCCCACTCTACCAGGCCTAGCTTACCCATCCTCTCCGCGCTGGGGAAGACACGCTGCTTTACCCGGTAGGCCAGGACCTTCTCAGGAGTGATAGTCACTTCCTTTTGGTGCTAGGAAAAAGGAGTGATGTAGACTGACCCCTCAGTTCCTGACATAATTTCCTTGTCTGATCTCCCAAACAATCCTGGGAGGTAGACATTATTACCCTCCGTTTACAGATGAGAGAACCAAGAGGGATCAGCAGATGAGCCCATTTCACAACAGCAGAGTTGATATTTGACTCCACGTCTGACTTCATTTTCATTTCACTCAACAAATATTTATGGGGAATTCCCTGGCTGTCCAGTGGTTAGGACCCAACACTTTCACTGCCAGGGGCCTGAAATCGATCCTTGCTTGGGGAACTAAATTTCCACAAGCCATATGATGTGACCAAAAAAAAACTTTATGGAGGACAAAACATGCCTGTTTTGTTCTAGGCATCATGGGTCCTGTCGTCCTGCCTCCTAAAAAGGGAGGAAGACAATTAACAAGCAAGAAATATCCATGTAATTATGAGCCATGCGAAGCCCTGTGAAGCAAATGAAAAGAGAGCATTGCCAGAGAGTCAAAGGGGAGAGGCTGTGTGATGCTGTATACATTCTTGGGGCAAGAAGAGAAGTTGTAAGAAGGCCAAGGAGCAGGCAAGACTGCTCAGAAAAGTCTAGAGGAAGAGATGAGGAGCCTGGTGTCTGGGCTGGCGGCCCCTGACCTGCAGTGAGTGAGCCAAGCTGGCTCGCCCACAGTCCCTGTCTCCAGAGATCCTAATCTTGCGTTCACATTGGAAACCAAACATTTTCAACAGGATCTGAAAACCAAATTGCATTTCATATTTCAGGGTGTCAGTCTTTTTTGCCTTCAGAGTTTCTGTCACTAGATACAGGTCTTCTCTCTTCGCCTGGATTGATTGGAATGAAGGAGGCAGTTCCTTCTTCAGCTTCCTGGAGGGAGTAAAGGGGGAATGAGAGGGGCCCCACCTCCTAGGCACATTTCTCCCTCCCCACCAGTTACTCTCTATTTGAGAGTAAGTGCTCCCGAGGCCGGAAAACCAAGGAATGCAGAACCCCTGTCAAAGTTCACTTTATCCACCATGGAGGAGGAAGGGGCTACAAAGTGGGAAGGAAACCCACTAGCATTTCTGGAAGATTAGAGTATGCCAACACAGGGAAATGCTTCACACGTCGTTTCATTTAATCCTCTCCACACCCCTATGAGGAGAAGGAAATGGCAACCCACTCCAGTGTTCTTGCCTGGAGAATCCCAGGGACGGGGGAGCCTGGTGGACTGCTGTCTATGGGGTCACACAGAGTCGGACACGACTGAAGTGACTTAGCAGCAGTAGCAACACCCCTATGAGATAGGCAGGCTTGTATCCGTTTTTCATATGAAACTGAGGCTTAGAGACAGGTCACGAATGGCCCAAGGTCACACAGCAAATAAGCACAGAGCTGGGATTCAAGCCCAGGTCTATATGAGACCAAAGCCTGTGCCCTTCTCACAGCACCGAGATGGGCATGTGCCCAGCCCACAGCAGCCCCTTCTCTGAGAAGGAGTCCCAGCTCCCTACACGGGTCTCTGGGATCTGGTTGCGCGTGGTCCACCTTTGGGGTCCATGTGCCATTTCTGATTCGATAAGGGAATTCGTGGCCTTCCCTAGTAGCTCAGAGGGTAAAGCATCCACCTGCAATGCACAAGACCTGGATTCAATCCCTGGGTCGGGAAGATCCTCTGGAGAAGGAAATGGCAACCCACTCCAGTATCCTTGCCTGGGGAATCCCATGGATAGAGGAGCCTGGTGGGCTACAATCCATGGAGTCACAAAGAGTCAGACATGATTGAGCGATCAACACACAAGGAAATTCATTTTGTGACTTAAAACAGCCTGATGGAACTTCTGGTATTTGCAGCCAAAATACCTACCTACATCCTTGCCTCTGGTGACCTTCCTTTACCTACCTGCCCCCACACAACTCTATTTACACACTCAACATAGCCTCACCCTAGAAACAATGCATTCTAGAAAAAAAAAAAATGAGTTCCCTCAGCAAAGGCCCCTCCCCAGCAAGACTGTGGTGGTAGGAGCAGGTCAAAGGACCAGTACAATTTCACTGTAAGCCTTTCAGTTCTTAATTAAAAAGGGGAAACAAAAGGCATCCACCCTGCTGGGGGAGGGCTAGCCCAGGAAAACAGAGGGGCCCCTTTCCCTGAGCCATCCACACTTTCCAACAATTCCAGCTAGGGGAGAAGACACCAATACCAGCCACAACATAACTGCTGAGGGGGAGGGCTGGTGGAGTCCCTTGGAAGGACCATGCCCTCAGCTATGAGAATGTCTGTAGCACTTGGGGGGTGCTACCCTGGTGGGGTGGGGTGATGGCACTTCCTGTGCAGGAAGTGTTCAACCGGGGTGCTTTGATTTCACTGTGATTCACCTCAGCTCTCTTCTCGCGTACTTACCATGTGCTGGGGATAAACAGAGAGGTTAGTAAAGACAGTCCCTGGTTACAAGTTGCTCTTAGTGCAGTGAGGGACAGGTACATGGAAACCACTGACTTGCCACAAGGCAAAGTGAAACAAGCACAAAATGAAGATTTGGGCAACACGGTTTAAGAAAACAGAGGAAAGTGGTCTCGAAACCAGCCAGTTGGCTCCAAGTCAGAGTCATTAGTTACCCTGGCAAACAACAGGAAAGTAAGTGAACCTTCTGGGACCTCAGAAGAAGGGCTCCTGGAGGCTGGTGCTGGACGAATGAAAAGGCTTCGATTGGAGAAGAGGAGGGCATGCTTGAATAAGGACTGGGTTGCAGTGGTGAGGTGTACTGGTCGTAGGGAGTGGGAGGCAGCACCAGCCAGGGCTCCCCACCTCCAATGGCCTGGGGGCCCCAAAATATGGGCTTCTCCCTCTCTCCTTCCCCCTTACTGCCCACCTCCTGCCTCACTTGTTCTTAAGGGAATCCAGGAATTCCTGGGGTATCTCGCTCTTTTCTAACTTGATATTCTTCTCCTGGAAAATGTGGAATGGTATTTTAAATGTCATTTGGGGGTGAAATTTCACTGTCAAACGTCCCTTTGAGTCTACGACGTCCAGAATTTCAAAGTTATCACCTTGACCTGGAAAGAGAAATGCCGTTATTATCACCGAGGCTGACCCAAAAGATCTCTCTCCAGAAGATCCTTGCTGATGTGCCCCACCCTGGGCTCCCCTCATGATCCCCTTCTCTTCTGAACAAGTCTTCCAGCCATGGTTCTCCAGCCAATGCTATTCTCCCCGGAAGTTATCGTGGTAGAAGCCCACTCTGCCACATTCTTAACAAATGACCTTGGGTAAGTCACTTCACCTCTGAATCTGTTTCCTCCTCTATAGAAGGAGAATATTCACAGTACCTACTTCCAGTGCTTGAGGAGATTAAATCATGCAGCTAAGCACTTAACACACTGCTAAATGCTCAATAAATGTGGACTAGTCCTATTAAACCATTTGAGAAGCTGAAATGAAACAAAGAAAAGCAAAGCGAAAGAATTAGGAGCCCCTGACCACCTGGCTTCCCAGGTGGCGTTAGTGGTAAAGAACCCGCCTGCCAATAGAGGAGACAATAAGAGACTCGGGTTCGATCCCTGGGTTGAGAAGATCCCCTGGAGTAGGAAATGGCAACTCGCTCCAGTATTCTTCCCTGGAGAATAACGGACAGAGGAGCCAGGAGGGCTATAGACCATGGGAGAGATGGACACGACTGAGGGAATGAACACAACCTTTGGGAAATAAAAATTAAGCGGAGTTCAATCTCTGTGTTTTTGTGACCTGAGCAGGTGTAAAGTAAGGCAACTCTGGAAAGTTGCCCACAGGCATGGACTCTGCCCGGCCTTGCATAAGGCCTTGCATAAGGGCCTGGAGTCCGAGTCCATTGCTGCCCCGGAGTTAGTGGCGAGTGTGTGGAGATGCTGCCAAGCTGAGTGCCTTTCTCTCAGTCCTCCCAGTTCGGAGCCTACAGAGGTGGGAGAGCATCTACTGCTGCATTTTAGAGGTGGGCCTGGATTTTTAGAGAAAAAAAATGCATTTTGAAACTGGTGGAAACATGCCAGACCTAGAAACGACAACTGAAATCAGTCCTGTGTGTGTGATGCTAATGTCTCAGGACCCATTTGTTTCTTGAGTAACATAAAACTTGGTGTACTTTATCAGAGAGAAAGAAAAATCAAACCTCATGCACACAAAGGCTACAGTATGGGAGAATCCCCTGGTCCAATAGTTAGGACTCCATACTTCACTGCAGAAAGCAGGGGTTTGATCCCTGGCTGGGGAACTTTGTGTGATGCTAATGTCTCAGGACCCATTTGTTTCTTGAGTAACATAAAACTTGGTGTACTTTATCAGAGAGAAAGAAAAATCAAACCTCATGCACACAAAGGCTACAGTATGGGAGAATCCCCTGGTCCAATAGTTAGGACTCCATACTTCCACTGCAGAAAGCAGGGGTTTGATCCCTGGCTGGGGAACTGGATCCCACAAGCCATGCAACAGAGCCCACACAGTATGGAGAGGGGCAGTGCAGAAGACTAATGTGACAATGGGGAAACCTGACAGGTACTACCTCAGCCAGGTGACCAAGGTCAATATCAATAGGGATAAGTCTTGTTGATAATACATACCCTTGATATGAGGATTTCCCATGTGGCTCAGTGGCAAAGAATCCTCCGGCAATGCAGCAGATGCAGGTTTGATCCCAGAATCAGGAAGGTCCCCTAGAGAAGGAAGTGGCAATCCACTCCAGTATTCTTACCTGGACACCCCATGGAGGGAGGAGCCCAGTGGGCTAAGCAACAACAGGAGCAAACCCGTGACGTGCTGTGGTGAGAATACCACTCTGCCTTTGTAATCGTTCCCTGCCCCCCAAACTCGTTTCCTAGGTCTAAGAGACAAAAAAATCAGACAAATCTCAGTAGAGAGGCATCCTACAATACGCCTGACTAGTGCTCCTCAAAACTGTCAAGGCCGTTAAAAACAAGGAAACTCTGAGACACTGTCACAGCCTAGAGGAGCCGAAGGAGACGTGACAACTAAATGTAACATGATGTCCTGGATGGGATCCTGGAAAAGCAAAAGGACACTAGATGAAAACTAAAGATATCTGAATAAAACTAAAGACATCTGAACATAACTCTGTTGCTGTTCAGTCACTCAGTCCTGTCTGGCTCTTTGTGGCCCCATGGAACGCAGCACATCAGGCTTCCCTGTCCTTCACTATCTCCCGGAGCTTGCTCAGACTCCTGTCCATTGAGTTGGTGATGCCTTCCAACTGTCTCATCCTGTGTGACCCTCTTCTTCTCCTGCCCTGTCTTTCCCAGCACCAGGGCCTTTTCCCATGAGTTGGCTCTTCACATCAGGTAATGGACTTTAATTTTTAAAAAACCTATGTACACCATCCATACCAAATAGTTAAAAATAATAATGTTTCAAAAAGAAGCAGGTCAAATTGCTAAAAATCAATTAAGTGATCAGCTCACCTCACTCTTAAGAATTTTTTTAAAGTTTGGTTTCACCTCTGTCTTTGAATTTTTTATGCAAACAGAATTTCCCTTAAAGGAAGTTAACCTCGTCAATTTTCCATAATTAAACTTGCCCCTGCCCCTGGAGAATAATATGATCATTGCAAAACATCCTAGTCCTGCTTTAAAGTTTGTTTGTTTTCCAACGAACTTGTCATTTGGCAGACTGATTTTTTTTTTTTTGGCAGGGAGGTGGCCACATTGAGCGGCATGGAGGAGCTTAGTTCTCCTACAAGGGCTCGAACCTGTGTCCCCTGCAGTGGAAGTTCAGAGTCCTATCTACTGGACCACTAGGGAAGTCCCTGATTTTTATTTTTTTGAGAACTAGCTTTTAGTAAATTGACTCTTGGCAATTCAATTTTCAGAAAATTGACTCGAGTCTTTGAAAAATGCTAATCTGAAATTTGCTGGCTGAATTAAACTCCACTTGCGGAAAAGCCCACCACCTCTGAGCAATCTGGGTACTGTTCTTGATCACATAATAGTCATACGTGGCAGATGCTCCAGAACTATACAGTGGTGGTGTTAGAATCCTTTTCCATCTCTTGGGGAGAACTAAAAGGATTTTGGTAGAGATGTCTGAGCTGTAAAACTCCTCACCATGACGCGTCAGACGCCGTAATAGTCTCCAAGAGAAGGTTCATCGACACCTCTCCTGGGGCTTCTGAAACCCAAGAAACCCCAGGAATTGGGAACCGCTGAGTTGGAAGCAGGGGAATGGGACAGACTTCTCTCCTAAGGCCTCTGAACCCTTAGGGAGTTCTGCTGACCAGCAACTTCCCATTCAACCGTCATCCCCAGGGAACAGGAAGGGCTAATAATAATAACTGCCACCAGTAGAAAGTCTGGGGCGAACTTTTACTGAATGCTCCTTCTTGCAGGCACAGTGGTAAATGATTTACATAATTTACCTCATTTGATTCTTGCAACAGTCCTCTCAAGTTGACAGATGAGGAAACAAGCATAGGTAAAGCAACTTGTCCAGAGGTTACCCAGCTGGTCAGTGTGGCAGAGCCAGGTTTTGAAGTCAGATGCCCCCCAGTTCTAAAGCCGGAGTCCTTTCTTAACCACTAAGCAAACTGTTTCCATTTATACGTTTAAATGATTAACTTCATAAACACATGAGAAGACCTTAATTAAAAGCGAATTATTTACAAAGGGAAAAAATAGGAAAAAAGACTATTTAGGAATAGTTTCCAAGAAAAACAGTCACTTCCCCTATTCCCTTCTCCCCATGCAGCTCTCTTGAACATTTCTTTAAGTTGAGGTGTATGAATGTGTACATACAAATTCCACGGTTTCTTTGTTGACTGGCTGACCTGGTTGATAGCAATGGGGCATTGAGAGAGGGGTAGAGTAGGAGTGGGCGAAGTCTCTCACCACCTCATACTGACCTTGGAACTCAGGAACCACCATATCAAATGGTACTTCACTCTCCAGGATGTCCTTCAGGGAGAGGTTTGTCTTATGCTGCTGCTGCTGCTACTAAGTCGCTTCAGTCGTGTCTGACTCTGTGTGACCCCACAGACGGCAGCCCACCAGGCTCCGCTGTCAATGGACTCTCCAGGCAAGAACACTGGAGTGGGTTGCCATTTCCTTCTCCAATGCATGAAAGTGAAAAGTGAAAGTGAAGTCGCTCGGTCGTGTCCGACTCTTTGCGACCCCATGGGCTGCAGCCTACCAGGCTCCTTCGCCCATGGGATTTTCCAGCCAAGAGTACTGGAGTGGGGTGCCATTGCCTTCTCTGTTGTCTTGTCATACTGGTATCCAAAGAAACGTCTCCTCTTCTTCACCAGATAGAAGCAGTGAAATTTGTCAGCATGCCTGAGGCTTCTGACAGCAATCATCTCTCCACTGGTATCTATCTTTTTAACCACAGCTCTTGTGATTGACTCAAATACCGTGGGCATTGTGTCTGGACCAACTGGGGAAAGGAAGCCAATTGCAGTTTGCGCGCAGGGAGACATTGGTTCAGGTTTTTTGATCTTCTACTTTTGGCCGATCCAAAAGTTCTAGGCCAATCAGAACTTGGAATGATTTGGCTTCCCTGTTTCTAGAAGGCGTGGCATTTACTACACAGTAAGATGGAATGACCATCACAAATGCCAGACTCTCCTCACCGCTGGCAGAACCCTTCTGGAGGAAAGCTGGAATGGCGATTGCCCCAGAAGGAAAGTGAGACCTGTTTTCTGAGTCTCCCACAGCAGAGTTGCCCCCTTGCTCAGAGGGACCTGATGGGTTGTGAAGGCAGGCCCATCATCCCCAAACCTTACCAGTGCTGATGAACAGAAGGTGAAGAGATGAAGGGCCTGGCTGCAGACCTCACGTTACCAGCCCCGACGGACGACTCCCTCCCTTCCTGCTCTGCAAGGCAGTTGGGTGGGTGCCCCTATCCACCATTTCCCAGTAAGATGGTGATAAACTGGTCTCAGAAGGAAGCAGAAAGGGTAGTGCCCTACCTTTATACTTAAACAGGGGCTTGCAGCTGGATATCCTGGACAGGCCCCCACCCCCAAGTCCTGTCTCCTCTGTTTCCGGTCACCTTCTGAAGGATCCCCTCATACTTGGTAAAAGCAAATGAATCCCAAAACCTCACCTGGGACATCTCCCGCCGCCCACTCTCTGCTTCACCCTCTCCCTGGCCTACTTTTGGCCCCTGTGCCTCTCCTCTCGCCGGCCCTGTGGGACCTTCCGTAGGCCCACCGCCAGTCCAGCCTGGCACGGCTGCCCCTCCTCCATTTCTCGTCAGCAGCAGCTCTTTGATCCCCACCACGTTGGAGCCCTCAGGCTCTCTTCCCTCCAAATCCTTCCTACTCTCTCCTCTTCCATCAATCACTCTGCCTTTCCTTCCTTTTCAGATCTTTTCCCCTTTCTTCAGGCTCCTCTGCCACCCTCCTGAGGCCAGACCACACCCCACAGGCTTCCTGGCCACCTTCCCCTAATTCCCTTCTGGCTGACACAGGCACCTGCTTACCCCTCACCCATGTTCCCTTCTCTGCCCCTGCCCCCATCATGGTGATCAACTCTCAACGCATTCTCCACCTAGGAATCCTTCTGGGATTATGGAAAGGGTGTGCCCAGGGCCTACGGATCCATCTCAGGGGCCACACACCACTTTTTTGTCCTCAGCTACTCACCAAAAATGGAGGTTGTAAGAATCCCCTGTTTACACAGTTTCTGGCCACTGTGTCTTGGGACTGTATAATATGGGAACTGAAAGAAAATAAAAAGAACTGGAGAGCTAGGTGCCCCACCTCTCAGAGTTTTAGATAAGCCACATTATGGCCCAGCTGGACAACAGGTCAAAGGTAAGAAACTGACTCTTCCCTCCTCAAGGACCCAGGGAGCAGGTAGGTGGGAGACAGACAGACAGACACAGATGATACTACACAGAACAGGCTGTAAAGGCCCCTCCCTGGCAGGTGAGCCTCAGTAAGTCGCTCTTCCCTCCCACTCATGCTTGTGGAGGGAGGAGGAAGCAGGAAGCTTCCTCTGAGGACACAGAGGCCAGGGGGAGAAGCCGCCCTCCAAGGCAGGAGGAGAAGTGACAGGAATTCAGGGGGAGGAATTCAGAGGAAAGGACTGGGCACCCCTTGGGACTCTGGCTTCTTTATGAAGCCATGGCTGAACTGACACCCTCCCTGGCTGTGGCACAAGCTCTCCCTCTGCCAGCCCGGCCTGGCTCAGCCAACCAAGCCCAGAGGCGTAAGTTCTGTCTGAGGACCAGCCAGGCAAAGTCCCAGAGCAGACTGCTGCACTCTGGCCAGCTTGCTGCCTCGGCTAGCTCACCACCAGCCCCTTCACCCTGTTCTGCTGGCCCCGGGAGCCCTCCCACCATCCAGGCAGAGGGTCAGACCCATACACCACACTGCCCTCCCCCCGCCCCTCCTCCAGAGCCCTCCAGGAAGCAGAGGCCAGACTCCAGGGAAATAGGAACACATTGTCCTTTATTTGCATTTCTCAGAATACTGTACAAAGGGAGTAAAAATCCTATTCACACTTTGCTTAGAAAGATTTTGAGGTGAAAGTTTCCTATGATACAGGGGGTAGGGCTTGGGGGGACCAAGAGGCAGAAAACAGGGCCAGTGACCCCCGCAACCCCCACTGCTCCCTCAAGGCCCTGGTACCCACACCTCAGAAGTAACACAGACTCCAGTCAGACAGAGGGGGCGTGGGGAGAAGGCAGCTCCCTTCTGGTCCCACCCCGCCTCACCTCCTCAGCCTGAGTGGACAGCCCCCACAGGTCACTCCCTGCTCCCTCCACTGTCCTGCTCAGGCGGGGACCATGCAGGACTCCCTAGCCCATTTGGCGGTGACCTGATGAGCCCACAGGTGCATGCCACACGAGAGGCCCCAGCCCAGACCCCGTCTGCATGAGAAGGTCACAGGTGAAGGGCTGCGGAAGGGCTGCACCACTGCTTCTGTGCAGCATCCCCACGCCATCCCCTCACCACCACCGCAGAGACTGGACCTGGGCTTACGATGACTCACGGACCTCTCCCACCCATTCCACCCTGCCATGCCACTCCAGAGCTGCAGATCCACAGCAGCCTCCCTACCAACGTATCACCCCACCACGTGGCAGGTAAATGACCCCTCCGAGCCTGCCCCTCCTCTCAGACCACTTCTCAAAGAATGAGGTTGGGTCTGTCCCCACCGCCCACCCCCCTCACACCAATCCCAGCTGCCACGTGGCCCCATTCTTCTAAGACTCAAGTCAGTATCCCACTCCTTCCCCCAACTCCCTCCCCCAGGGCCAGGATGGCTGCAGCCTGGCCCCTTACCCCTGGCACCAGGCCACCCACATCCAGCCCACTATCCTGCTCTTTACCCTCCCCACTCCTACCCAGTACCCTAGGTGGGTCATGCGAAAGCCATCTGACTTGGATTAGACAATTCTCTACCCAGAGCGATGAGGTGCTGCCACACGGTGCTTTCATAGATATAAGCACACACACTAAGTGTCATTCTAAAGACTTAAGAATTAAAGTGAAACAGACTAGAAGCTGTACCGTCCCCTCCGCCCCGCTCACAGGGGTTAAAGTGCTTTAGCAGTCCGAGGATGAGCAAGTGAGCAGGGGGCTTCTCTTGCCCCAATCTTGCAGGTCTGTGTTCGGCCCAGAAGCCCAGCCCATTTCATGAACACCCCCACAGAATCTCTATCCAAAAGGCAAAAGGAAAAGATTAAAAAAAAAATCAGAAGGGGTCAGAGCCCCAGGGGGCCCCACCCCAACCCACTACAAGCTACTTCAAGTCTGCTACTGGGGGAAGTGAGGGGAAAACTAGGGCCCAGAGGCTCAACCCCCATCTCTGGCAGTTACCAGAGGCTCCTTCTGTCTTCAGCATCACAGCCCAGGCTTTGACCTCTCCCCCACCATCCTGGGCAGGGGAAGGGGCTGCGCCCTCAGTACTTATTGATTCCAAAAATCCGGACTCCGTGGAGCTGGGGCAGCTTGGGGATGAGCACACTCATCAAAGACACAGTGTTGAGGATGAAATGGATCTGGTCATACTTGGTATAGAAGCTGGTGAGGAAGTACCTGTAAGGGGTGATAAAACTATTTGAAAGGTCCCTTTCTATCCCCCTCCCTGGTTGGGGGAGACAGATTTCTGACAGTGAGGAGTTATGGGAAAGACTCCCCAGAACTGAAGTAGGGTGGTAAGATCCCCCCAATTACAGAAGCCCCTGGGAGAAGTCTGTTGATGTGGGCTCCCCTGTGTTCTACCCCAGGCCTGTGTTCTACCCCAGACCTGTGGACCAAACTCAGTGGCAGAAGGAAGCTCCAGCAGAGGACAGACAGGACCAGGGAGTCACACCCTGCGCCCAGCATGAGACCCAGGGGCACCCCAGCCTTTCTTCCTCTGGTCATTCCTATGCCAAGGGCCACAGCTGGCGAGGGGTTTAAGCCTCGCAGGGCCCCAGGGTTCCCCCAGGCCTTGGCCTTCCCACTGGCATCCTCCTCGGCCCAAGGCACTCACAGCACGATGGGTGTGATGGTCAGGAATTTCCGAGATGCGGTGAACTGGACCCCATAGTCCATCTGCTCCCAGTGGGTGAGCAGCCTCGCCTTGCCCTGGTCCGGGGTCTCAAAGGGTGTCCCCTTCACTGTGTGCAGGAAGATGTACATGCCCTGGAGGAAGGGGCCTTCATTAGAGGACACAGAAGGCCAAAGGCCCTCCAGCTCAGCTCCTCGGCCCCAGTAGTCACAGACATGGGCTCCCAGTGATTCAGAGCCCCATCTATCGGGCAGGGGGATGTGGGCCAGAAGTCAGGCTGGAGCAGCTGGGAGACTGGCCAGAGAATAAGGAGACCCACTGGGTGAGAGGGCAGACCTGGCACGAGGAGAATTCCCGGGGAGGAGTCAAACAGAACCAGCAAGGAGATGCCATCTCTCCAGCCCGGGGCTAGGCTTCCTGCGCCAGCTGGGAGGAGGCCAGCTGATGGAAAGGAACCAAGTCTCGCTTGCCCACCAAGAGTACCAGGGAGCAAGCAGGTAGTGAAAGAGCACGGAGGGGCAAGAAAGAAGGACACTCAGATTCTGACTGGGGAAAGAGGAGTTTTTGCCCCAGCCTAGGCATCCAAGTGCTGTAGACTCTTTGGGGTCCTTAGCTCAGCTCTTGATGACCTCCTCTTCCAATCCATAAGCCACCCCGTCCAAGAGGTGTGGCCATACCTGCAGATTTTATTCCAGTAACGGGGAGTGGGGCAGAAAGAAGAGAACTCTGGTGACTGAAGTCAGCATGTCACCCTGACATCTGGCCCACGTCTGGGGGGGAGGGTCCCCCTACCCCCACCCCAACCCCACCAAAGGCAGGCAGCAGGCAGGCCCTCACCATGTTGTGGATGAGGTTGGTGAGGGTCCAGACGACGGGGACGCTCACGAAGGGGATGCTGAGCAGCACGACGTGGAGAAGCCCGATGGCCAGCACGTACGAGAGCCAGATGCCGCGGCTGTTCATCACCCGCGTGTTGGGGTTCACCTCGCTGTGGGCTGTTCCCACGTTCATCCTGCTGCCCCTCTCCTGCCACTGTCCTACAAACAAGCAGCACAGGCAAGACAGGTCACACCACTTTCCCTGCTCCCTCACACCTTCCAACTCCTGCAGGGAGGCAGGCTTTATCCATTTCCCGGTGTGGGGCTGGGAAAAACACCAGGCTGCTCTGTACATCATCCAATCAGGACAGTGCCCTTCCAGGCACTTGAACTGCCTGGGTGGACAGGCCATCAACAGGCATCCAGCCCCAGGGCAAAGAAACCACTGCCTGTCTTGCAATCTCACCCTCTGGGGAGCCTTCTACCCAAGAAGCCCAGGGCAGGGGAGAAGAGGCCCGTGCCCTAACAATCACTCAGCAGTAACCCTGCTGCACTCCGTCTCACTGAGGGTCTGATAAGACACATCTCCACCCCTGAACCCCCTGCTCTCCCCATGAGAACAGGCAGTAGTGGATGAAGTATCCTGGGTCTCCCTGCCCCCTAACTCAGGAGGACTGGAGGGGGTAGAAAGAGAGAGAAAAGGAAAAAAAGAAAAAACAGACAAGAGACAACCTTTGCCCAGACCTGGAAGCTGCCTTCTTGGGGACACAAAACCACCCATCCAGATGTTTTATCCATTTGGCAGCCACTCAGGCTAGCCCTCCTGATGCCACCCGTTTTCCTGCCAAACCACCTCGGCCCTTTTCCCTACCAGAGGAGGGGCAAGCACAGTGAACATGACCAACATCTACAGTGCCCATGGGCGCCTGGAGCCCACATCAACAGACTTCTCCCAGGGACACACCTACAGCCTCTCTCCTGCCCCCTTCCCTCTCTGCCTACCCATCCTCACCTGGGCCTCTTTTCCCAGTATCTGTTTCCAAGTGTAAGTTATTAGCACCAGGCCTTCCTATGCCCAGTTCCAAGGCCGGAGGCCCTGCAGCAAGGGGAACCAGGAGGGCTTCCCTGGCTGCCCATGAAACCATGCAGCCCAGCCCATTCTTGGATGCAAGTAAGGAAGGGAACGAGCAGCCCCTTGTCCAGAGCTCAGCTGTCCCCAGATCTCTGAGGGCCCTCTGACCAGCAGGAGGTGGGAACAGCTGACACCTTTGTACTGGCTCACCTCCTGAGCTAAGGGGAGATCCTGACCAATAAAGACCCTAAGGTCATCACCATGGTAACAGCCCCATCTTTCCTGGGGATACAGAAAGGGGTCCCAGATGAGGGTATCCTGGAAGTGCTCAGAAGGTCATCCCCCGATTCTGCTGCGATGACCCCACCCCCACCCCCCAACTTGGCTGCCCTCTATCTCTGGGTGGGATCACAGAGACTGCGCAGGAGCCGGAATTCTCAAGGATCAGTTCCCTACTTCCAGGATAATGGGAACAAGTTTCCTCCTCTCGGATGGCTCCAAGCTCAGAGACCTCAAGGGAAACGCGACCCACAACATACCTTCCCAATATACAAACATACATGCGAAGGCTCCAAAAGCAGTCATGCTCCTGGGGCCCATGAGCTCAACCCATTAGGTTGGATAATTGGGCCTAAGAGAAACCCAGGGAACTAGAAAACCAGGACTGGCTCAGTTGTTTACCTCCCAGGGCTTTAGGGCTTCAGTTACCCAAACACAGCTCCTGGGAAACCTACTGCACAAAAGCCTCCACCTGGTGGGAGGGGAGTGGAGGGTGGGGAAGACCCGCTAGGAAGTGACAGCCTGAAGGGCTTAACTACTGACGAAGAAGAGGGAGAGCGTTCCCCAAGTAGGCCCAAACACTACTTCCCTTCCCCACTTCTCCCTAACCTAGACCTACAAGGATAAAGGAGTAGCAAGACCTCTAGCCCTCCAGAGTTGCTTTATCCGGGAGGGCCAAGAGCCTGGCTGAGTCCCAGATGATTTGACACTCCTTTCTGGTTGTAACAGGGCACCCAGCAAAGTCTGAGGCGTCTAGGGGTGGCGCTCAGACCTACGGCTTCAACTGACACGCTGGGAAGCTTCTTTCTGCAGCCTGAACATCAGGTGCCCTGAGAGCAGAAATTCCCAGGAGACACCCCACCCCCCCCAAAAAAAAAGATAGAAAAGTCAATAAACTAAGGGAAAGACTGGCAGCAACAAACTAAGAAAAGCTCTCTTGAGACTTCTGTGTGACTAACATTAGTGAAATAACCAACTGCCCTGACCCAGAAGGGGAGAAATGGGAAGAAGCTGGCAGACACAAAGTAAGCTCACAGCAGCTGAGGCTGAAAAGTTCTGCCGCTAAACTAGCAGGTGGCTGCCGGCGTCAGTCCCCGAGGTGGTTTCATAACCTGCCTCAAACCAAAGCCTGCAGCAACTCTGTTCTGTCAACTACTTTCTTGCTGGCAGCTCTTTCCTACTCCTTCCCTCCCTTTCCTACTGGCTCCTACACAAATATCTCTGCCCAGTCTGTCAGACACCTAAGCCAACACCACAGTGCCAACGGCCAGGTGAGCTGCTCCCTAATCTCTCCCCCAACTAAGGGCAGCAAATCTTTCGCCTTCTGGGTGAGGAGCACAAAGCACAGGAGCCTGCAACCTGGACCCCAGCGGGGAGTCCCTGACACAAAGCCACTCTCTGCCCACCCCCTCAACCGGCAGGGCCACCACCGTCGCTCACCACTTAGCTCCAGCTCTTCCTCCTGGACTCGGGAGGGCGGTGGGGATGGAAAGAAGGCGAGAAGAGGAGCGAACCCCTACAAGCACGGGGAGAGGGTGAGGCGAGGAGGCGGAGTCCTCAGTATTGCTGGGGTTTACGGAGTGGGACTTCGAGACGAAGTGGGGGTCTCCGCTCCACCCCCCAGCCTGGGACCTCGCACTCGGAGCCTGGCTTCGTCCGGAGCCCCACCCCCACCCCCACACGTTCACCCAGCTGGAAGCGGCCAAACCTTTATCCCCGAAGCCCAGCCTCTCCCCGCCCCCACCCCCCGCCCAAGCGCTTCTCCTCTACGCCCCATCCTCTGCCTCCTGCCCCTACGTTCCCCTTTGGGCATCACTTCGACTGATGCACCCCCACCCCCGGCTGATGCACCCCCGCCACCTCCACTCGCCCTGTCCCGATCCCCTCCAACCCCGGGCGCCTCCCCAACGGCCCCCACCTCCTTTCCCGTCCCTCCTGTAGCCCCAGGGTACTCCCGGTTTGGCCACTCCAAGGCCGCCCGACTGGACTCACCGTGTGCGGCCGGAGGTCGAGGCCCGGGAACGGTGCCCGGGGGCAGGGGCCGCTGCTGCTCCAGCAGCTGTAATGAGCCGCGGCGGCAGCCACCCTGCTGGCAGCTCGGGCCGAATCAGCGCCCCGCGCCAGCCCCCATTACGTCACCGCCCAGCGCCGGGCCGCCCGCAGCCTCCTGGGAGTTGTAGTATTTACCCCCGCTCCAGCCCAGGGCTCTCTGGGGCCGCCCGCAGGTTTCAACAGTACGCGGAACAAAGGTCAGCTGGTATTGCTTTGACGCATAACAATGCCTGTTTTGGCGTCAGCGTGCTTCTTGTGGAGTTTATTATTGCCCGGTTTTGCAGATGAGGAAACTTTAAGTTTTAAGTAACTTGCCATAGGTCCCCGCTGGGTCCCAGCCTGGACTGAAACCCAGAAATTCTGACCCTAAGTCGGAGTTTTTCAACTACACCTTGCTGCCTCTGGCCCTCCAGACAACTACTGGCTCAGCCCGTCAGGCCCTCCTGGAAGCGGTTTTTTCGCGATATTGGTTAGTATGAGAGTCTGGAGGTCAGAGAACTAAGTCCACAGCCTGCCTGCTGCTCAGTTACACCTGACTCGGGCCGGCCTGGGCTGGGTCTCATCTTTGGCCTTCCCACATTAGACGTGGGAAGAAGACATGTGACTTGGGAAGCCGCCCTGGGGAATAACCAGGTCCCTGAGTCGCAGTCCCAGGTCAGCTGTGTGGGTTTTGGGTGGTCTGGGGTCTGCAGTTTTCCCCTCAGAACTCTGCGGCCAGGACACAGATTTTCCTGCCAGGTAGACTAGGCGGACACTGCTTCACCAGCAGTGTAACCCTCAGCAAGTAAGTTGTCTTAATCTCCAATTCCTTACCTGTGAAAACCTACCTCCAAGGTTGCGGGAATTCAAAAGAATGTTTGTAAAGGGACTGTTACATTGTAGGAAGCTGTTTCTGTAGGAGGCTGAACTAAAGGACTCTTGAGGTCTCCTGGGTCACTCCCGCTCTCCTTGTCACCAAGAGGGCCTTGTTTGAATAGTTTCTACTTCCCCTGCCCCAGCTTCTAAGTCCACTCTCTGCCCGGTGGGGCTGGAATAGCAGGATCAGGTGATGTCACAACTGGCCAACCTGCCTGGCTGTGAACACACACTGAAATGAAGGTGAGGAACGGAAAGGAGAATGCTGGTCCAGGGAACCTGGGGAGCACTCCTCTGTGACCTCACCCACCCTCTCACCAGGCGGCTGCCAGGAAACAGCTGTCATAAAGCTGGAGTGGGCCCCTGAGGGTCCTATTGGATGCCCAACAGGTGGATATCTGAACCACTCAGGGCAGGAGAACAGGCAGCTTCTGAAATATTTCCAGGGCCAGTAGCTCGAGAGCACTCAGCCCAAGACTTGAATAGTCACCCCAGGGTCTTAAACAGTTGTGCCTGGGCCTTACAGAAGTTCCTGCTGATTGTTAGAGGCCCCTTCTGAAGAAATAAGCAAAAACTGCGTGTTGTCCTTCCATAGAGGCCTCCCCAGTACCGAGGGGAAAAAAAAAAATCTTATTTTTCCCAAAATGCGCCTACTGGACTCCTTCCACCTTTCTCTGGGAGTCTTTCATCCTCCTCATAGTTGATCAAGCTCTCTGATCTTTGCCAATTTCCTGTCTGAAGTTCTGTGACCCAGACTGGTTCCAATCCTCAAACAAGGGTCTGACTAAATGCATAGTCCAACGGAAAGATTACTGGACATGCCATGCCCTATTAATAGCTCCTGTTATCAAGGGTGTTTTTTTTTTTTTTCTACAGTGAGAATGAACAGAGTCCTGACTCACTCTAGGTTTGTGGTGAATTGTGGATCACTTTCTGCTTAATTTAGCCTGAGTCCCTGTCATCACCTTTCTCCTCTGGCTCTCTGCCCTTGTAATTACCATGTCTTAACCAGACATCCTTCAGCCTTGAATAGGCCTAAGCACAGTTCAGAATGAGTGACAGCACTCTTATGTGGTGCTGGCCAGTGTGTAACCCCTCAGACAAACAATTGCTGATATATGCCAAGAGATTAAAAAATTGTTCAGGCCTCAGAGCCATGATTACACTTCTGGTAGCATATTCTGAGGAAGTACAGCCCATATACTATGTGTGAGGGTGTTCATTCCAGCATTATCTATAATAATAGAAAACTGAAAGCAACCCACTTCACTCAGTCGTGTCCCACTCTTTGTGACCCCATGAACAGCAGCACGCCAGGCCTCCCTGTCCATCACCAACTCCCGAAGTTCACCCAAAATCGGTGATAGCATCCAACCAACCATCTCATCCACTGTTGTCCCCTTTTCCTTCTGACTGAAGCGATTTAGCAGCAGCAGCAGCAGCAGCAGCAGCAGCATGGTCCTCTGAGTCTCTGTTAACTGCATCCTTTGCTGTAGTGTTTTTTTAGGTTGATTTCACTTTTATGTTTATGTGTCTTCTAAAGGTTGATTTGAGCTTTCCAGAGAGTTCCTATTTTATAAATAAGCAACATTAGTATTTCCTTAGGTTAGGCCCTTTTTCCTTGCCTGTGAATATAAAATATGCCAATATGCAACAGTTATAGAAACAGTCACTCCTGTAACTTCTGACACTCTCATCTCTACTGTCATCTTACTCATCCATGTCACCATCTCTAGGCAAGTTCAGCTCAGTTCAGTCTCTCAGTCGTGTCCGACTCTTTGCGACCCCATGAACCGCAGCACACCAGGCCTCCCTGTCCATCACCAACTCCAGGAGTCCACCCAAACCCATGTCCATTGAGTCAGTGATGCCATCCAACCATCTCATCGTTTGTTGTCCCCTTTTCCTCCTGCCCTTAATCTTTCCCAAAATCAAGGTCTTTTCAAATGAGCCAGCTCTTTGCATCAGGTGGCCAAAGTATTGGAGTTTCAGCTTCAACATCAGTCCTTCCAATGAACACCCAGGACTGATCTCCTTTAGGATGGACTGGTTGGATCTCCTTGCAGTCCAAGGGACTCTCAAGAGTCTTCTCCAACACCACAGTTCAAAAGCATCAATTCTTCAGAGCTCAGCTTTCTTTC
>SJYX01004325.1:118832-161533 GCA_006410675.1 Oreotragus oreotragus
AAAAAAAAAAAGTCTGAGCACCGCCCAGGGATGCAGTCAGCAAAACAAACACCCAACTCCATGAACAAATAAATTGGAAGAAAAAAAGGAGAGGGAGAGGCTTAAAATGAAAGGAAATTAAGAAATCTATCAATCAAAAGCGTTATTGGGGTCCTCATTTAAAAACTTACTTAAAAAAAACACCAACTTAAAAAAATATTTAAATTATTGAGGAAATTTGAGTGCTAACTATTCAAATAGATGATTTTAATGAAATATACATTTTAAGGCATGGTAAGGTACTGTGGTAATTTTTTTAGTGAAAAAGTCCTTATCTTCTGGACATATATGCTAAAATGTGTGGATGAAATTATATGATGACTGGATTTTCTTCAAAATAATCTGGGCTAGGGGTGGGGGAGGGGAAGAAAAGCAGCAAGTTGGGCCATGCGGTGATAATTATTGAAACCGGGAGATGGGGACATGAGATTACTTCTGTTATTTTCTATGCTTTTTTTTGTTTGAAATTGTCCATAATAAAAAGTTTTTATAAACCTGCAAATGCATTAACAATTATGATGTGACAAGACAGAGCAACACTGGTAAGATCCTGGCACCAGACTGCCAGGGTTCAGCTCCCAGCTCCTGTGGTTGCCAGCTGTGTGACCTTAGGCAAGTCACTGGACCTCTCTGTGCTGTGGCTCCAGGAAAGGAAGAATGTTGATCTTCGTGGTGATACCTGCCACATGCTGTTGAGAGAATTAAATGGGTCACTACATGTGAAGCACTTAGAACAAATCCAGGCACACAGAAATCGTTATTGACTTTTATTAATCCATTCCACATTTGAGTGATATTCGATCATCTACTTCACTAGGCTGTGGAAATCCAATAAAACAAAAGCAGAGTTTGTGTTAGGATGGAGAGGTTGGGGGTGATTTTTTCATTCTCTAGTTTCAAACTTTGTGTAATGTGAGATTATTTGTTTTTAAATTTTATATGAAAAGTGTTTATATTTTTAAAACAGAGTGAGTCATCTTCACTGACTCTCCCTGCCCTCTGGGAGCTCCTTGGTCTGCTCCAGTAGACATGTTCCCAGCCTTGGGGTGTTTCCATCTGGCGGGGTGGTGTGGCCTCTGCTTGCCACAGATACACCGTGTGGGCCGAGATAGCAAACAGGGGCGGGGTAACAAGCTGGGAACACATTCCTGGGGTGCTGGCAGTGGTGGGAAGTGAGGAGGTGGGATGTCAAGAAATAGAACCCCTTCTTCCGAACCCCGGGGGGAACGACTGAGCCCTCCACTCTTATCACCTCCTACTCCCCTCCAATTCATTCCTGCTGCTCTCCAGCTCCCCCCACCTCACCTCCCTCTTTCCAGAAGGGGAGGTGTTGAGGTCACACCCAGAGCAAGTGCAAGGAAGCAAAGAGCTGTTTATGTCCGCAGCTGTTTTTGTTGGGGTGGGGGGGCACCCGGGCATGTGGTGGCAGCGGAAGGGAGGGGGCAGTGATGCTGAGCCATCAGAGCCCTGAGTGAGTTTACCAAGTTGATGAGAAACAGGAGGAGGTGCCAGGACAGGCCACGTTGCCAGTGGGCACTCCACTCTCCTCCCCTTGCCCAGCCCTGTGGTTGGCTATTTTGGGCTGCAGAGGGAAAGGGCCGAGCCTGCAAGGGCATTCCGGGCCAGAATCAAGGCTAGAGAACCAGAACCTCCCTCTGGGAACCAAGAGCGGGCTGTTCATTAGGAACCCCTCTATCTGCATATTCTCTGATACAAACAATTGAGATTTTCCCCTACGCGGGGAGGAAAAAAAAAACAAGTTTAGAAAACTGTAAATATTACCAGATCAAAAGGGCAATGGATATAAAAACAGTAGCTTTAAGAAAAACTCCCCTAGGTTCCTTCCAGTCTCAGGACTACCCCTAGCAGGCCCCACCTCTTTAGGAATTCTGGGCTGCCGCTGCTCCAGATCAGCTTCTGCCTTCCCCTCCTAACAGAGCTCCTCCTTCAGGGGAGCCACCATTATTAGCGTTTGCTCCGTTCCAGGCACTGGGCAAAAGGTCTTACCCACGTCAACTCTCTTCATCTTTCAAACAACTCTGTGATATAGGTATACAGGTAGATAGACAGGGTTTTGTTTTGGGGGTTTTTTTGGCTGCTCTGGGTCTTCGTCGCTCCTCAGACTTTTCTCTAGTTGCAGTCAGTAGGCTGCTCTCTAGCTGTGATGATGCAGGGGCTTCTCATTGCAGTGGCTTCTCTTGTTGGGGAGCGCGGGCTCTAGGGCACGTGGGCTTCAGTAGTTGCGTCTCCTCCGCTCTAGAGCACAGGGTCAACAGTTGCGGCGCGTGGGCTTAGTTACTCCAGGGCACCATGGGATCTTCCCCTGACCAGCGATCGAAACTGTGTCCCCTGCATCGGCAGGTAGATTCTTTACCGCTGAGCCACCAGGGAAGCCCCAGTAGGTATTTTTATTATCTCCACTTTGCAAATGAGATAACTACCGTAGGAAGAGTTTAAATATTTTGCTGAAAGTCATACCGCTGCTGCTGCTGCTAAGTCGCTTCTGTCGTGTCCGACTCTGTGCGACCCCATAGACGGAAGCCCACCAGGCTCCCCCGTCCCGGAGATTCTCCAGGCAAGAACACTGGAGTGGGTTGCCATTTCCTTCTCCAATGCAGGAAAGTGAAAAGTGAAAGGGAAGTCGCTCCGTCGTGTCTGATTCTTAGCGACCCCATGGACTGCAGCCTACCAGGCTCCTCCGCCCATGGGATTTTCCAGGCAAGAGTACTGGAGTGGGGTGCCATTGCCTTCTCCGAGTCATACCGCTAGGAAATGGCATTTCTCCGAAAATTCCTGGCCACACACACTCCTGCAACCATGTGTCCCTCATGTTTGCATCAGTGCTTTATAAAGACTTCTCTCCTGCACTGGGAGTGCTGTACTTCTGTTACACATCCACTGCCCCTGGAGGCTGCTTGCTCCGTATTCCTTACTCATATTTGCATTTCCTGTATATAATAGGTTCTCAGGAAATGTTAGCTGAGATGCACACCTCCCGAACTACTGCTGCATCAAGCCCCTAACCACTCTCCCCTAACCACACCTGGCTCTCTCTTGCTCTTGTCTCAGCCTACAGTGCCTTTGTGCTGCTGGTAGACTCCTATTTGTCCCAGAAAGCCACCCCTCACTTGTCTCCTTCTCTGTGAAGGAGACTGTCCAAACAGAACCTGCTGCTTCATCCTCTCCACTTCTCTGACGCCTGCAGACGCCTCAGCTACAGCCCATCCCTAGGCCATCAAGAGGCCAAATTTGCACACACACCCATCTTCCCCTATTGTCTGAAGGCTGTTCTCTCTGCATCCCCAATGCCTAAGAGGCCCAGCTGGTGTGTGTCGAACTAAGGAGAGTACATCTGAGGACGGGAACGTGAGGTATGTACACCCTTGTCAGTTTCCACAAAAGAGCAGAGGACTTTGTTGCCCCCAAAGCTCAAACTTCCTGAGAGACTGGTATTAGATGGGTCCCTGGTTGACATGCTGGGTCAAGGAGACAGCTCTCCTCCTTTCCTTTCAGTTGTCCCTCTCTACCCAGGCTGAGCCTGAGGGGCGCTTTCTATATCAGGCAGGGAGGGCCCTAGAGGACTGCTCAACTTCCTTCCTCCAAAGTCACATCTCTGGGGCGTGGAGTTACTGTCGTTGGAGGGAAGAGTTGTGACTCAGGCCATGGAGGGTGCGGGCCTTCAGGGCCTATTTTCCAGGGCTCTGAACTTGGGAGCCAAGCCCTGCCGTGCCTCAGCCTCTTCCCTGCTGCATCATCATAGATACATCAGGCTGGAAGGGATTTCAGAGGCCAAGAGTCCAGAGAACCAAATACCCAGGGGAATCGGGGAAGGATGTGCCCACTGGCACAAATGTCTGATGACCCTGAGCTCTTCCAGTCATAGCTCCTTCAGTCGCCCATCCCTCATCACTTCCCACCTGGACTGGTGTAGTAGCTGGTCTCTCATTCATCAATACATCTTCCACTCGGCCAGCGGCGTGAGCCACATTCAAAGCTAATTTTAATACCCTTCCATCTATCAGCCATGGAAACAACTCCTAATTCTTGCCTTGTATACAAGGCCCCAGGATCTAGACCTTTTCCACTTTAACTGAGGCCTTCACCACCACCCCTTCAGCTCTGCATCTAGGAGAAGCCAAGCCTTCTGATGCTCCCTTGTTCCTGCATATACTCTGCTGCTCCACCTGATGAACTCGGCCTTAAAACCCAACTCAAATGTCTCTCCCTGGTAAAGCTTTCCCTGAGATCTTGGAAAAGCTAGTGTATCAGGTAAGAATGCTCTCAGTTAAAAGCAACAGAAAACCCAAGCAAAGGAATGATTCTGACCCTGGATTGCCATCAGAATCATCTAAGGAGGAACTCCCCTGGTGGTCCAATGGTTAAGACTCTGCACTTCCAGTGCAGTGAATGCAGGTTTGAGCCCTGTTTGGGGAACTAAGATCTTTTGTGCCATGAGGCATGGCCAAAAATATTTTTAAATGAAAAAAAATTAAAAGTCACCTAAGGAGCTTTAAAAAGTCCCCATCACTGTACACATGCCAGATCAATTTAATTAGAATCTTTGAGATGGACCCAGGCATCTGTAATTCTCAAAACCTCCCATGTTCTAATGTGCAGCTAAGTTAAGAAGCACTCAAGCAGGAGTTACTTTTCTCACATAATGAGTCCAGAAGTAGGCAGTTGCTGGTGTTGGCTGAGCGGCTTACCCATATCCAGGCCGGGTCTCAGTGATACTCTTGACCTTTCCTTTCTGCTTTGCTGCCTCAAGGTCAAAATATGGCTGTAGTTGACTCTTCATGTCCAACGCCTGAAGAAAGCTGTAGAGAGAAGGGGAGGGTTCAATCCATCCTCTTTTTATGAGCAAATCAAAGATTGTCCTAGAAGCCCCTCAGTCAACTTCAGCTTAGATGTCATAGTGAGCCACACCTAGCTGCCAAGATTGCTCCTCCCACATCAGTGTGTGCTATCAAGGAAGGAGCTTAGGAATAGACGCTGAAGGGTGGCAGAATACACCACCCCAAAATATGTCATTTGGGCCTAAGGATTATTTTGAGCAGATGCAAGAAGGGCATTCTAATCTCCTCTTTCCTTCCAGAAAAGAAAGTGAAAGTGTTCATCGCTCAGTATTGTCCAGTTGTTTGCAACCCCATGGAATATAGCCCACCAAGCTCCTCTGTCCATGGAATTCTCCAGGTGAGAATACTGGTTGCCATGCCCTTCTCCAGGGGATCTTTCCAACCCAGAAAAGTGGCAAGACATTAATACTTTTATTCAGGGAGCGAACCTGGGTCTCCTGCATTGCAAGCAGATTCTTTACCATCTGAGTCACCAGAAAACAGGAGAGCAAACTCCCCACATGAAAGATACCCTCCCTATATCAGGAGAAAAGAAAATTCTTCAATGAGGAGTCAAAACCAAGAGAATTCTGTACAACAGACTTCGTTAAAACCATCTCTATCTTCCTCTAGGCTCCCCATATATTTTAGTCACTTCTCCACAATTGCTTCTCTTTATTCAACCCAGAATAGAAGTATTAATGTTCTGCCACTTTTCTGGGTCTTCATTTCCTTGTGAAGGTTCACATGTCATTAATATAAATTTGTTTTTAGCTTTTTTTTAATTGAAGTATAATTGGGGTTTTTCTTTTTAGCTGCGCTACATGCCTTCCAAGATCTTAGTTCCCTGACCAGGGATCAAACCTAGGACCCCTGCAGTGGAAGTGTCCTAACCACTGGACTGCCAGGGAATTTCCACTGAAGTATAGTTGATTTATAATGTTTCAGTTGCACAGCAAAGTGAATCAGTTATACACACACACAAACACACACACACACCCATATATGTATTTTTTTTTCAGATTCATTGCAATATATTCCAGCAAAGTGAATCAGTTATACACACACACAAACACACACACACACCCATATATGTATTTTTTTTTTCAGATTCATTGCAATATATTGAATATAGCTCCCTATGCTCTACAGTAGGACCTTGTCATTTATCTTTTTTATATATAGTGGTATGTATCTGTTAATTCCAAATTCCAAGTTTATCCCTCCTCATCCATATAAATGTCTATGCTTTTCTCCTGTTAAGCTGCTTATGTCACTTCAATTCTCAGGCCCAGCTGAAAAGCCCTAATTGGGCAGGGGGAAACTGTTGCCTCCCCTAGAGCACCAGCAGATTCTGCCACGGTGACTTAACCTCTTTCTTGGCTTCACACATCGTCTGGCAGACATCACGTTAAAGGCATTGTGCAGATGTGTGTCAACATGTCCGTGTCTCCTTCCAGACCAGCAGTTCTTAACTCAGACTGAACATTAGAAACACCTGGGGAGCATTTTGAAAAATACCAGTGCACACACCCCATCCACAGAGATTTTAATTGGTCCAGGTACACCCAAGCATAACTAATTTTAGAAACTCCCCAGAGTGATTCTAATGGGCAGACTGGGTGAAACACTGGGCTAACCACTGCTATCTAAGACCTTCAAACAGGAGCTGGGGGCTTCCCTGGCAGTTCAGTGATTAAGACTTCACCTTCCAAAGCAGGGGGGAGTGAGTTTGCTCCCTGGTCAGGGAGTAAAGATCCCACATGCCTCATAGCCAAAAACTAAAACATAAGAAAAAAATTAACTAGAAGCAACATTATAACGAATTCAATAAAGACTTTTTAAATGGTCCACATCAAAAAAAAAAAAAAAAGAAAGAAACTTAAAAGAACAGGGGCTGAATCTTGAGCACAGCACTACTTACAACATGGGACTCACAGGATATCTTCACTGAATGAACAAATGAGTAAATGGTGGAGAAGAACTTCTGCTTCAGCCTTGTTCGCCCTGACTGTACTGTGCACCATTCTGAATGTTGTCCCTCCTTCCTCTCTGTTTTCTCATCTCTACTGAGCACCACATTCAGTCATCCTCAGTGAATCACATCATGAGCCAGCCGGGTGCACAGACTTCCTGCTTCTCTGACAGCTGCCATGCAAAACACCCCAGTCCCACTCATACCTGGCAGCTGCCCTAGCTGAAGGAGAGAACTCTCTCCATCCACATCCAGGCCCTCCTCTTGTGCCTTAGCTAAAGCCCCCACCCGGTGTGACAAGACAGCAGTGGGGTGGGAGTGGGGTAGGGTTCCACGTGCTTCCTCTTCCACACTCATCCCCAATCCCCAAGTGAACCCACAAGTATTCAATAGCAGAGTGTCTGGCCTAACGAACAAGCAACCCACAGACAAAATGTCCACTTCTTCTGCCCAAGTGTAGAAAATGTGTCTTATTGGATTCAGTGGACAATCTGCAATCTGAGATATGACCCTGTTAATGTCACTGGAATGAGTCAGTGGTGAGCACATCCTCAGTGATAACATCATCCCATATCCTAGCCTCTGATTCTGACTTCCATTACCCATCTGAAAATGCTCGTTCAAGGTCACCTACAGGGCCAGGCTCAGGGACCTGGAACCTGTACAGGGCCCCATGCCCTCCATTCAGAAGGGCCCTGCACTTGGTTTTACAACCTACTGCTGTTGCCGTCTTGAAATTCTCAAGCTTTGAACAAAGGACCCCACATCTTCATTTTGCCCTGAAGCCTGCAGTTCTGTGTCCACTGCTGTTCATCCGTAGTCTCTTAGAAAATCCGGCAAGGTTCTCCAGAAAGGTCTCCACGGCATATGACCTCAGCTCTCTGTGACACTCACTCTTCTGTTCCCTTCCCTTACATTAGGAGACCGTGGCGTGATGGGGCAGTGTGGCTGTAAATGATGGTCAGGATCAAGAGACCCTGGGGAATAAGTCGTCCAAGCTCTCCCCAGCTCCTGGGCACGAGGGAGAGTTAAAGGTACCAACTTGGGAGCTCAAGACCCCAGAAAACTAAGAGAACATGAGTCAACTCCAATCCAGAACAGAAAACCAGTGAAAAAACTTCTAGATGACCGTACGGAACTTCAGAAACCTTGAAGAACCCCCTCCTGCTCCTTAAGGGGCCATCTGCCAACAGTGCAGAGAACTAACACAGTGCCCCCTGCCTGGCAAGGAGGCTGGACACCCTTCAGGGAGCCAGAAGATGAGGTCCTCCGAGGAGAGACAAGTTTTCCAAGAAAAAGGGTGAAGGAAGCTTTTTTACCATGAAAGAAGGTGTGCACAGTAGGAAGGGGGACGGGTTGCTGAAGGCAGTGGTGTGAGATGAGGCCCCCCTCCAGGTCTGCCAAGCAGGGATCCTCCTACTGAGCCAAGCTCTGGGCAGAAGGCAGAGGTTCTAGGAGGCAGAGTCTCAGCCCCAGCAGAGAGAGGAAGGATGGAGGCTGGCAATGTCAAGGCCTTGGAAAGGGAGCCTGAGGCAGGGAATGGAATTGGGGCCTGGTCTTACCATGACAGGGCTCATCAGGGTCCAGGATCTACCCTCTCTGGGCATCGCCTGGCCAGACCAGGGCTCAGGTATCCGACACCTGGGGCCCGGAGTCACATGCCAGGAAACCCAACACTCCTGGGCCCCAGCCCCCAGCTTCCAGCAGCTACAGGAGCAGGGCTCCAGAGGAGGAAGTGGGTCTCCAGAGTCGCACCGCAGGGAGGCTACTTCCGGGAAGAGGGCAGCACAGGAGAAGGCTCTCCCAGCAACAGGGTGAGAGGCTGGGAAGACGAGGGGGCAGAGGACAGGGAGAGTGGGGCGGAGAGGACAGAGCTGAGACGGGCCGAGGGGTGGACGCTCCAGGAAGAGGGGTGAACGGGCACAGAAGTTGGGGGCCTGAGTCACTCAGCCTGGTTGTATACCATAAAGTCCTATTACTGATCCGTCCTCCTTGTCTCCTTCACACGAGTGCTCTCTGGTGCCTACCTGGCCCACCTGGCAGCCACCCAGGTCCTTTATTCCAGTGGAAGGAGCAGAAGCAGATGCTTAGGAGCCCCCAGACCCAGAATGACCAACAGAGCCTTGGGCAGAAAGACTTCCTAGATTAGCCCTTCAGAATCCAAGTGAACTCAGAAGAGTCTCAGGCCAGGAGACTGTCTGCCCCAAGGGCCCAGTAAGGAGTCTGAGACTCCAAGGAAGCAACAGAACCACCCAGCCACCCACCTCTCTCTGAGGGGGAGACGAAATGGCAACCCACTCCAGTATTCTTGCCTGGAGAATCCCATGGACAGAGGAGCCTAGCAGGCTGCAGTCCACGGGGTCGCAAGTCGGACACGACTTAGCGGCTAAAGAGAGAGAGAGGACTGAGGGAACTCCCGAAGGAGAGGCCCTAGCCCACAGAAAATCCAGAGGCGGACTTCGGGAAGAGAACGCTGGCCACAGAGAACAGAATTCTCTTGACTCACTCTTCCTTTCTGGAACTTTTCCCTCTCCAGCTTCTACTCCGGTCCAGGACTATGCCAATGTGGGGCCATGTTCCCGCCAGCCAGCTACCTCCTGTCCCTGCTGCTGGTGATAGACGCAGCGGGGACCGTGCCCAGCCCCCAGGGCTGCTATGCAGCAGAGGAAGCTGGGGAGCGGACCTTCCGCTGCAGCCAGGCGGGTCTGAGCGCCGTGCCCACCAGCATCCCCAACGACACCCGCAAGCTCTACCTGGATGCCAACCGGCTGGTGTCGGTGCCAGCTGGTGCCTTCCGGCACCTGCCTGTCTTGGAGGAGCTGGATCTGTCCCATAACATCCTTGCCCACCTCTCAGGGGCTGCCTTCCAGGGCCTGGCGGGCACACTGCGCCACCTCGACCTCTCTGCCAACCAGCTGGCCTCGGTGCCCGTGGAGGCTTTCATGGGGCTAAAGATCCAAGTGAACCTGTCTGCCAACCCATGGCGCTGCGACTGTGCCCTCCAGGAGGTGCTCCGTCGGGTGAGGCTGGCCCCGGGCACCGGGACGGGCATTGTGTGTGGCCCGGAAGCCCGACCGGACCTCGTGGGGCAGAAGTTCCTGCCACTGGTCGGGGAGGAAGAGTTGTGTGGGGCAGGGCGGGGCGGGGCCCGGCGCAGCACTGACGTGGCCCTGCTGGTCACCATGGGGGGCTGGCTGGTTCTGGTGGTGGCTTACCTGGCCCACTACGTGTGGCAGAACCGGGACGAGACGCGACGTCCCCTCAAGCGGGCCCCCGTGCTGCCTGTGCGCTCTGAGGACTCCTCCACCCTCAGCACAACGGTCTGATGACCAGGGACACGTCTCCGGGCCCACGCCCGGCTCCCCTCGCTATACTATCTCCTCTCCTCTGACCCCCTCTGCCTCCTCTGCAGCCCCTCCCCATCCCCCAATTCCACCCCCTTCCTCCTCTGTCTCTCTGAAACACCTGATATCTCTTTCCGTCCACCAACACCATCTTCGGTGCCTGGGGGTTTGAGCGCCTACTTTTGGTACCTACTCTGCTGGTCTCTCATAAAGAGGGCGAGGGAGAGAAACTGTGTAACCTTTATTGTTATAGATTAATTAACAGTCTAGAAGTCTTTTTTTCATAGTTATGAACTATATAATGAAGGACTGCAATGCATTTTGCATAGCACTCATTTCTTTAAAATTGCTACTTTCTAAAATTCTCCTGTTTTCACATTTTGTTGGGGAACCCAACAACTCTACTGAGAAAACCAGCTCAACAAATAGCAATAGTTGGACATTCCTGAACTTTTCTGTATTGCTTTTTCCCTTGTTATATTTATACTTGATTTTGAAGGGCTGCTTATGCTGTGTCACTGCAAGCAATCAGTACCCAGTCATTGCGTAACACATAATGATACTCATTGTACAACAAAGCCTGAGTTTCTACCAACTGTAAACCCCTTAGTGTCAGGTGTCTCCCTCCTACTCCATTTACCTATACCATGGCCTTTTCTCTTCACACTCAGCAGGTTCATAAGGTTATTTGCCTTAGTGATTTCACTTTCTTACAATATGAAATGATGAAGGTTGATAAAAGAAGAGATTACAATTTAAAAAAAAATAATGAACAGGAAAGCAAAGCTAAAAGAAACAGCAGCTCTGATTTATTTCTCTGTTAGAGTCTCAGGTCTCCTTAAGGGTTTTCCTGTTTTGGCTCTTCAAATCCAGCCTAAGCTAAAATGAAGAGGTATGGTAGATGCTGTTACACANGAGATTACAATTTAAAAAAAAATAATGAACAGGAAAGCAAAGCTAAAAGAAACAGCAGCTCTGATTTATTTCTCTGTTAGAGTCTCAGGTCTCCTTAAGGGTTTTCCTGTTTTGGCTCTTCAAATCCAGCCTAAGCTAAAATGAAGAGGTATGGTAGATGCTGTTACACATATGCACAGTTCCCAAAGACCCCAGTAGGGTAAAGACCAAAAGGAAGCAAACCCCAAAGAAGATAAAACAGGCGAGCTGGGTTCGATCCCTGGTTTGGTAATATCCCCCGGAGAAGGGAATGGCAACCCACTCCAGTATTCTTGCCTGGAGAATCCCACAGACAGAGGAGAGCCATGGGGTCGCAGAGTCGGACATGACTGAGCAACTTTCACTCACTCACTCACTGGTGGTAAAGAATCTGCCTGAAATGCAGAAAACCCCAATTCAGTTCCTGGGTGGGGAAGATCCCCTGGAGAAGGGATAGGCTACTCACTTCAGTATTCTGGCCTGGAAAATTCCGTGGCCTGTACAGTCCATGGGGTCACAAAGAGTCGGACACGACTGAGCGACTTTCGCTTTCGCTGGGCCTGGACTGTGCTAGACTCAGAGACCCAGAGCTTCCGAGTCCACAAAGATGGGGGAGTGACAAACCAGAGAACGGTGGCAAATGGTCACGTGTGCCGCCTCGGAGGCAGGAGCAGGCAGCTGTGGAGCGTGGCGGAGGTGGTCCCAAAGGCGGCACTGAATGGATGTTTGAACTGACTCTTCAAGACTGAGGGGGGCTTTGGCAGAAAGGGGAAAGTCTCCAGCTGAAAGGTGGTGGACCAAGGCAAAGAATGCAAAACAACTTGGAATGTCTGGGCAGCGGCAAGACTTACCTGGGGGCTGGAGAAGAGGGTATATAGGAGGGCGAGGAGACAGAGGGACCCAGCTGGCAGTGAGGCCAGAAGGGGCCCTGCAGGCTCCTCCTCTCTTCTCCCTCTGCCTCTGCTGAAAAGCTGCACCCACCTCTCTCTCTCTCTCTCAGACCCAGGCTCCTCTCCGTCTACCCTCTACTGTAGATCCCCTGGCTTAGGGTCCTCTGCTTCCTGTTTCGGAGATTCCCTAGCTCTCTGCTCTCTCCTTTATACACAGAAGGGCTTCCTGAACCCTTTCCCTTGGGAGAAAAGCAGTTTCTGCTCCACCTGAACTAGGGATGGATCACTAGAGAGCTAGAGGGATGGGGAGGTTTCCCACCCCCACCCCAGAACATCACTGGACAATTCAATAAAGCCCCTTTATTAATGTCCCTGGTCTCTTTCTTATTTCACTGAACATGAGTGGTCCTGCACTGAGTGGGAGGGTGTTGAGACCGTCACCTCCACCCCCAGCACTCCTTTGGTGAGGGTGCTCCCACTGAGCTGGTGCCAGCTCCTCTCTCCTCTCCTACCTCCCAGCTCCTGACACCAGAGTCTATCTGCCACGGATGCCAGGGCCTATGCATTAATGATGATGGAATGGAAGGATAGGGGATGGGAGGGGACAGGGAGGGAGGACGGGGAGGAAAGGAGGGCAAAGCCCAGGCTAAGGGAGCACAGGAAGAGGGAGTCAGTATTCTCTTAGCAATCTGTCTCTTCTCTCAGCAGGAGTCCGGGGAGGGGTTAGGGAGAAACTAGATGTCCCCACAGTTAATCAAAGAATGTCTGGACAGAGTGGGAGGGGAGAAACGAAGCTGGTTGAAAGAGGGGGGCGTATGAGACATCCCCATCACAAAACAGGCTTTTCACGGGACCCAAAGGTGCCAACACACCCTCTCCCTTGTCCTTATGAGGATGATTCACCCATGTGGCCTCCGTGGAGGAAACAGTCACTTTGGGAAAGCTCCTGGGAGCCCCAGTAAAAACTGAAGATAAGAAACACTGAACCAGGGTTCCACCTAACTTATGGCAGAGCCTGGGGCAGACTAGGAGGCCACGCAATGAACAGCAAAGAGGAAGCCATCACCTCCCTTGGTCCCTCTGACCCATCCTGACTTCCCTGTCTCCTTTTCAGTCCTGCCCGATCTTTCTCGATCCCTGAGGCTCCCCCTACCACTCCAAAGTTGAGCTTCCTCACCTCACCCCGGAAACCTACACTCGACTCAGTGTCACAAGAACCTGGGACAGGCCCCCATCTTCTTTTCTCAGGAGACATGGGCCTCCGTCTCCACTTCCAGAGATGCTCGGGGATGGGGGAAAGAACTTGAATGTGGGGAGTTTCAGGCTGTGGCTTTGACCATCCACCCCAGCTACATCCTGGCCTGGGCCTTAGGATCCTGCCCCATCCCTATCAAACCCTCCATCAGTCCCTCCCGACCACTCTCAGAATCTGCCCCTTCTCTGCTCACCCATCCCCTTCCGGAATCAGCTGGGGCTCATCTCACTGGGTTCTGGGAAATACAGTGTGGAGACCTGTGGGAGTGAGCGGGTAGGGGATGGGTGGGGCCCCGGGTCCCTGTCATTGGTGCCTATTTCTGGAGGTTCGTTCAAATCCCTGTTGTCCTGGGCAGCAGAGGCAGCATCTTTAAGGTCTTCAGAGAGTGTTTTCCCCTACCCTGATCCCTAACTCCAGCTCTCAGAGATAAGCTCAGGATGGGAAACGATCCGAGGAGGGAAGCCCAGATCAGGAGGGTCCTGGAGCCCTGGATAGTAAACACCCCACCAGTTATCGCCATGGATCCCCTCTAGCTCAAATTCCTTCCCCTCTCTGGAGCTAGGGCAGGAGGGAAAGGAGAGGCAGGACAAGTGGGGCAGAAGACGGGGGGCAGGCTAGGGAGGTGGCAGGAATGGGGAGGTGGGGGGCTGCTGAGGCTCCCCTCCCCAGAGAACGACCCCGTCGCCCAGGCCAGTTAGGGTCTTGAGGCAGAACTTGGTGCAAGGGGAACATCAAATGCTGTAACTTTGGACTTCCCTGGTTGTCCAGTGGCTGAGTCTACAAGTTCCTAATGTAGGGGCCCCGGGTTAGATCCCTGGTTGAGGAACTAGATCCTGCAAGCCACAACTAAGATTTCTCATGCTGCAACGAACTAAGACCCAGTGCAGCCAAAAAAGAATCTGCCTGCCACTGCAGGGGACACGGGTTTGATCCCTGGTCTGGGAAGATTCCACATCCTGTGGGGCAACTAAACCCACGCACCACAGCCACTGAGCCCACGTCCTAGAGCCGGTGGTCCACAACTAGAGAAATCACTGCAACGAGAAGCCTGCATACGGCAACTGGAGAAAGCCCACACACAGCAGTGAAGACCCAGTGAAACCAAAAACTGATAAATAAATGAATAACTTTTTAAAACACTGCAGCTTCGACTCAACCCATGACAGGAGACTGAACAAAGTGAGGCACCCACAGACTGAGGGAAACACCTGGTGGGACAACAGTCACTGAATCCCTAAGCCCTTCCCTCGGCACCTTGGCCTCTGGGTATCCTCTGAGCAGGCAGGTATCCTCTGAGTGGCACACCGGGTTTCACCCCCATCCTTACCTCTACCAGGGACCAGAGGTCATAGAGCCAGAGTTCTAAAATGCCACCTGGGCCCTGGCATGGCAGCCGGATGGCCTCATTTTTGTTCCCTGCTTCTGGCCCTTCTGTCTGGTACAGAGATAAGGGAGACATGCTCTGTTGAAACCAACCTCTCCCCCAAGGGGTGCTGGAGCTAGGAATAAAACTGCCAGGTACTGAGAGCGCCCAGCCACAAGCCTAGTCCAGCTTTGATGCAAGAACCCAGGAAGGCAGGTCCTGGCTTGTCATCCACAAGCAGGAGCATCCTGGTGCCTGCGGGCGGTGGGTGGGGGTGGGAGCACAGGAGAGTCCCTCACTCAGCCTTTTCATCACCAGCTTCTTCCTGCCTATGGAGCAAAACCTGGAGCGGCAGAGAAAGCAGACGCTACCCTCAGGGAGTCCCCATCTGAGGAGGAAAACTATGACCCTAACTCTCAGGGAACCCCTAGGCTAATGGAAGAAATAGGGTCCTTTCCCTTTGCAGAGCTTTGATGCTGGTGAGGCCAAGACATCCCCCAGACAAAGCCCATACAACGCCTGGTTAGCTACCAAAGGAAGTAGAGAGAGAACAAACTGAGTTCATGGGAACTGAGGGAGACAGTTAAGAAGCAGCAGGTGAGGCACAGCCCCACCCTTCCTGTCCTGGCCTCCCGTGCAGAGCTACCAAGTGCAACCCTGAGTAAGCAGCTGCTGCTGCTGCTAAGTCGCTCGGTCGTGTCCAACTCTTTGCAGCCCTGTGGACCGTAGCCTGCCAAGTTCCTCTGTCCATGGGCTTCTCCAGGCAAAAATACCGGAGTGGGTTGCCATGCTCTCCTCCAGAGCATCTTCCCTAACCAGGGATTAAACCTGCATCTCTTATGTCTCCTGCATTGGCAAACGTGTTTTTTACCACTAGCACCGCTTGAGAAGCCAGGTGATAAGAGGGTGTCGGTATCAAAACCAGGAAGGAGAACCAGGCACCTTCTTCCAAGTCCCTCCCCCATTAGACTAAGGGGAGTTCCAGCCTAGAAACAGTTTCCCCTCATCTCTCTGCGGCTCTGTTATCAGCAACCTCAGCGTCCTGTGAGGAATGACTGCCCAAACCAGGAAGGCAGAAAACCAAGCAGACAGTGCAAGGTGTCTGAGCTGCCACAGACAATGCCACAAGTCCACTTGCTCATTTCATAAACATTTATTGATGCAGGTACAAAGAGAAGGAAGTCGTGGTGCCCATCCCTGGTGACCTGACTATGTATCAGTGATGACAATTAGCATATCAGTTAGTGATGACAAGGGGGCTTCCCTTGTGGCTCAGCTGGTAAAGAATCCACCTGCAATGCGGGATTCAATCCCTGGATTGGGAAGATCACCTTTAGAACAGAAAGGAAGGCTACCCACTCCAGTATTCTAGCCTGGAGAATTCCATGTGTGATCCATGGAGTCACAAAGAGTCGGATATGACTGAGCAACTTTCCCTGCCCTTAGTGATGACAGAGGCATGCACAGGGGTCATGTGAGCCCAAAAGGGACATCTAAAGCAAATACTCACTCTGGCTCAGGCACTTTGTTCACAGGAGCACTCACAGAGAACCCATTTATTTTGCCTATTTTTGAAAATCTTTTTTTACATAGAGTTATAATAATATTGCAACTATGGCTTCCTGCATACAATAGGTTCCTGCATACAAACATTCCTATTTAAAATAGGAAAAAAGTTCATCACAGATAAAACAACAGCAGGGAAAATCAACAGCCTGACAGCAGGGAGAGACATTACTGAAGTATTATTTTTAATTAATTTATTTTTGGCTGCACTGGGTCTTTGCTGCTTGCCTGCTGCTACTGCTAAGTCGCATCAGTCGTGTCCGACTCTGTGCGACCCCAGAGACAGCAGCCCACCAGGCTCCTCCATCCCTGGGATTCTCCAGGCAAGAATACTGAAGTGGGTTGCCATTTCCTTCTCCAATGCATGAAAGTGAAAAGTGAAAGTGAAGTCGTTCAGTCGTGTCTGACTCTTTGCGACCCCATGGACTGTAGCCCACCAGGCTCCACCGTCCATGGGATTCTCCAGGCAAGAGTATTGGAGTGAGTTGCCATTGCCTTCTCCAGCTGCTTGCCTGGGCTCTGTCTATAATAAATAACACAGAATGACTATTGGAAAATGCTCATTCTACCATCGCTGTATCCTCATACCATCCTCCCAAGGGACCAAGATCTGCCCTGGGGCTATGCAGAGAGCCCAGTTACTCCTGGAACAGCTCTTCAGGTGAGTGAAGATGCCTCTCCAGCACCTGAGTCGGAACATCATGATTCTTCTCTGCCCCCGTTTAATGTCCCATGGTCAACATCACACCAATGCACCTGCTTCAGTTCCCTGGAATCCAGTTTATCTCCTGCCAATCTCAATACTCTCTTCTGCACTTATGACGATTACTATCTTCCTCTTTTAGAATGTTAAAAACAACAACTCAAGTCCTCATACTAAAGCTAATGTTGGAGGTCAGCCCTCAATTTTCATTAATTTTATTCATTCATTTTAGGGGTTAAGGACCCCTATCATGTAGAGTCAAGCCATCAGGAAAGGTTCTCTCAAAGAATGTGTGGGGGAAATCACAGGGGCATGGTGTCTGTCTTGGAGAACCAAGAAAGGACTCCAAGATCAACAAAGCTGCAGTCGTAGGGCTCCCAGTGAATATCTCTGTCACTGGCAGCAACAAATGTCAAAATTCCCTCGACACCCAAAACCTCAGCATTAAGAATGATCTGGAAAACCTAAGAAGGAATGAGTTTGCACAGTGAGGTGGGGAGGCAGTTTGAGAAAACAGGCCAGCCAAAGAGCTTGGCACCATGGGGCATGCCCTCGCCCCAAGCAGTGCAGGCTATCAGAGAGGGCAGAGATCTTCATTTCATTAATACTTCTGCCCCGATAGGAGGGAAACTTTCTCGAATGCATCATCTGCTCCCTATCCCTGAGAGTGAACGCTCCAAAATTTGACCTTTTTTGTAAGTAACTCAAAGTCAAGGAGATTGATATTACACATTTTTGCCATTTTTAGGTTGGAAGAAGCTTTTGTCCACACAGGGCCATTTAGAAAACATTACACGTAAACTCGGCTTCCCTGGTGGCTCAGCTGGTAAAGAATCTGCCTGCAGTGAAGGAGACGCTGGTTCGATCCCTGGGTTGGGAAGATCCCCTGGAGAAGGGAAAGGCTACACACTCCAATATTCTGGCCTACAGAATTCCATGGACTGTCTAGTCCATGGGGTCACAAAGACTTGGATATGACTGAATGACTTTCACTTTCATTTTCTTTCTTCACATGTAAACTGGTGCAGTCACTATGGAGAACAGTACAGAGGTTCCTCAAAAAACTAAAAATAGAGTTGCCATATGATCCTGCAATTCCATTCCTGGGCATATATCTGGGAAAAAAATGTAATTTTCACCCCAATGCTTATTGCAGCACTATTTACAATAGATAAGACACAGAGACTTCAACATCCATCGACAGAGAATGGATAAAGATGTGGTACATAGATGCAATGGGATACTACTCAGCCATAAAAAAGAACTAAATGAAATAATGCCATTTGCAGAAATATTGGTGGACCTAGAAATTATCATACTAAATAAAATCAGAAAGAAAAATGAATACCATATGACGTCACTTATGCATGGAATCTACAATATATGACACAAACAAACCTATCTATGAAACAAAAACAGACACAGAGACATAGAGATCAGACCTGTGGTTGCCAAGGAAGAAGAGGGTAGGGGAGAGATGGATTGGGAATCCGGGATTAGCAGAAGCAAACATATATAAAACATATAAATAGCAAGGTCCTACTGTATAGTACAAGAACTATATTCAACATCCTGTAATAAATCATACTGGAAAAGGATATGAAAAAGAATGTATATATATGCCTACACATATATAGTGTGTGTATATATTGTATATATATATATGAATCATTGATGTACACCAGAAGCTAACGTAACATTGTAAATCAACTATACTTCAATAAAATTTTTTTTTTTTAGGAAAAAAGATGACACTACAGGGCCCTACTGCATTGCTTTTTGAGTTCTTAGAAATACTTTTAGTAGGATTTCCTTATTGGTCCAGTGGTTAAGAATTCACCTGCCAATGCAAGGGACATGGGTTCCATCCCTGGTCTGGGAAGGTTCCTCATGCCACAGAGCAACTAGCCCATGTGCCACACCTACAGAGCCTGCAGGCTGTGACTACTGAAGCCTGCAACCTCTACAGCCCGTGCTCTGCAACAAGGGAAGCCACCACGAGAAGCCCAGGCACCGCAACTATCAATACAACAGAGCCCAGAAAAGGGTGGTGCACTGTCCAAGGTCACACAGAGTGCGGCGTCCTGGTTCTTCCAGGACTAGAGTGCACACACAGGCCCCCTGTCCCTCTATGATACACACACTCCCTTCCCAGGGAATGGGTTGAGGGAAGGGTGGACCCAGGGGTGCCACTGAGAGAGGTGGACGTGGACAGGAAGAGAGCTCCACCCGCTCAGAGCCAGCTCCACCCCACCCAGCGCACGAAGCTGAAGAAGCTTCCGGAGCATGGGGAGAACCTGTCTGTACATGGTGACCGAGGCTGTGAGATGCTGAAGGGAGCCAGACAGGAGGACTAGCTCCATCCCCCTCCTCACTGCTGCAGGGCATCTTTCATAATACCACATCTTTTATAATATGTATTTATTTGGCTGCGTTGGATCTTAGTTGAGGCACATCGGCTCTAGAGCACAGGGGTCAGTAGTGGCAGCGCTTGGGCTTTGTTGCTCTGCAGCAGGTAGGATTTTAGTTCCCCAACCAAGGATGGAACCAGAGTCACCTCCATTTCAAGGCAGATTCTTAACCACTGGGCCACCAGGAAGTTTCCCCTGCTCTTTTCTTCTCTTTTCTAAGAACTTTTCCATCTGTTATCTCACAGGAATCCTGTGAGGTTAGGCTACATTGCTGCTGCAGTCCCCATTTCATGTGTTTAAGAAATTACCTGGGAAAAATTCAGTGGGTCACCAGCTTCTCAGCGGGGAATCTGTGAGCAAAACCCAGGCTTTGAGATACCAACCGGTGCTTTCCCCTCACAGCTCCACCTCCTGCCAGAGTTCTCACCCCATCTGCCAGGTTCCCCTGTCTTCATTTCTCTCCCATGTTTCCCCCTGCGCCACCTGCCCCTTGATAGCCTGTCTTTCCCCAGGGCTCTCTCAGTCCCATCACCACCATCAGCATGCCCCAGGCAGTAGTCTTAGGGGGAAGGGGGTGGGGGGTGTGCCAGGTGGAAGCTGGGTGAACACCAAGGAGAGGAGGGGAGGCAGGCAGCCCGGGGCTGGTCCCCCAGCCTCAGGGCTGAAATCTGGGCGGTGGAGCTCTTCCATTTCTCTTTAAATTCTGCTCCCCAAACTAACTGATGACCCTAGACCCCCTTCTCAGCCCCTTCCAACCCTTTCTGTGCAGCTCCCTAAAGCATACACCTCACACCACTCCTCCCCTCTCGAGACCCCACTATGTGGGTATATGCGGTGAGGAGAGAGGGCCAGAGAAGGCAAGATGGAGGCAGGGAGTCAGTGCCCCATTTCTGACCCCCACAGACATGTTCCTATTCAAGGACCAGAACCTGACGTTGTTCCCCTCTGAAGGTGAGAGAAAACTGAAGGACTCTTCTTCCCTCCCACCGCATAATATGATGGAGGCTGGGAAACGGTGGACAAAGTCTTCGAAGGCGAGAGGGACACAAAGACCCCCCTTTTCCAGAAAGGAAAGAAACCGCTCAAGTGAGGACCTCATTCCCAGAGTCCCCTGGGGTGATGGTGGTTGGGATGCAGAGGGGTCCCGCAGACTTTGACAGGATGTAGTGATGTAAGGAATCCCAGCCACGGGTATCTTGGGCCTTTAAGTGCATCCTCTCCCTGCGCCCAGCCCCCACCACCACTCTGCCAGGCAGGATGAGGCTGGGTTGCACCTCCGGGCAGGAGGACGCCTCTACCCTTAGGGCTCTCGGTCCTTCTGCTTCTGTTGCAGTTGCCTGTAATGTTCCTTTCCCCTCGGCAGGATCCTCAACGCCCATCGAAAAATGCTGTAAGGAGTTGACCTTCTCCGTCACCCCACAAGAGGCCCGGATGTGACCCTCTTTCCCTGGGGAGGGCTTCTTGAGGAAGGACCAGAACACCAAACCCCACACTCAAGTGCCTGTGAGTGGCGGGCCTTTCGGGTGAAGTTACATGGAAGTAAACACAGGGTCGGGTTCTGGTCACTGCTGTCCTGTACTCAAAGCTCTGTATGGGCCTCAGCCGTTTCCCGGAGGGCCCACGGGGTTTCGGGAGCTACAGGCTGAGGTGGACGAGTTGCTGCTGGCGCAGCTGGGCCAGGCGCGAAAGCTGCAGAAGTCCGGGGCCTTGCGGGGGCGGGGCCGGGCTCGCGGAGGCGGGGCCGGGCTCGCGGAGGCGGGGCCGAGGCGGAGTGGGCAGGATTGCGGGAGGCTTGGGGTGGGGCGACACAGGAGTTCCGAAGCACGCTGCAGTGGTGACTGCAGAACGGCGCAGCTTAAAACGGCTGGGAGCCAGGTTGGTCTCTGAGGGCGGAGTTTTGGTGCTGGTGAAGGCTAGACCTTCGGCGCTGAGGGCGGGGCCAGGTGGTGGGGGCGGGACAACGGAATGAGGGCGGGGCTTAACGCAGCTTGGGGCGGGTGTGGGCGGTCTGGGTTGGGGCTAGGGACAGCAGGGGCCAGACGCAGGTCGGATTGGGCGGGACTGGCCTCCTCCGAGAGATCTCGGCAAGCACATCCAATTCAACGGAGTCTTCTTTATGCTAAGGTGGAGATTAGCCTCCTGCCCCAAGGGAGCCCTCCCTCTCAGTGGGGAGACCTGTTTCTCCCTCACAGAACTCCGTCTTTCTTAACTACGGGAATATCTAGCTGACCAGTTCTCACCTCTCTACCATATGGGTGAGGGGGGCTTGGATCTTAACAAGCCAGAAGTTCTGGGAGTCCGAGGGGCAGGCCCGGGGACTCAGTCCTCAAATGACTGTAGGAGACTTCTGGCAAACTCAGCCCCATACTGGCTGAATACATCCTCTCCCTGTGGAGGCTCTGGGNGGGGCTTGGATCTTAACAAGCCAGAAGTTCTGGGAGTCCGAGGGGCAGGCCCGGGGACTCAGTCCTCAAATGACTGTAGGAGACTTCTGGCAAACTCAGCCCCATACTGGCTGAATACATCCTCTCCCTGTGGAGGCTCTGGGCGGTAAGAGTCAGGAGTGGGAGTAGGGTGAGTTATTGATGTGGTTGACGGCCCTACTGGACTCGGCCCAGTGGTACCAAGAAGGAGGACCTGAAACATAATTTACGAGTCCCAGTGCAAAATGAGAAATATGTTAAAAATTTATTGGGTTATTATTTAAGATGACACCTGTTGTCCTTTTAGTCACTAAGTCGTATCCAACTCTTTGGGACCCCATGGACTGTAGCCCAGCAGGCTCTTCTGTCAATGGGACTTCCCAGGCAAGAATACTGGAATGAGTTGCCATTTCCTTCTCCAGGGGATCTTCCCAGCCCAGGAATCAAAGCTATGTTTCCTGCATTGGCAGGCAGATTCTTTATCGCAGAGCCGACAGGGAAGCCCTAACTTAACAACAGCAGTGTTAAACTAAGCAGGGGACCCATGCACAGCTTGCATGCCCGTCAAGCCAGCTGTGGTACCAAGCAACAAAGCAGAATGACTCAGGGTCCAAGCTCCAGTTGTCCCCTCCAAAGAAAAATAAGAGTGCAAGCCTTCCTACCCCAGCCCCCACTCCCACTCATTTTTCCCAATGGAGAGGGGAATATACCCTTTTAAGAATCTTCTCTTATCCTCTCCTGGAGGGGAGTGAATCTGCGGCACCCCCAACAAACAAACACAGACATCACACACACACATGCAAGCCCCAACTCCCAGAGCTGCCTTACAATCCCCTGCCCACCAGAGAGGGAGAGAGCATGCCCCTGTCCCTCATGCCATCACCTCTCCTGTACCCTCAGCAGAGCTGAGCCAGGAGCAGCAGCAGCTGCTGGCCGTGTCCATGGAGAAAGTCTTCCTTCTCCAACAGGCAGAGTTGGTGAGGATCTGAGGATTGCACAGTGGATGTCAGGGATGACAACAACTTGAATACTAGAAAGGATGTGGGAGCACACCCAATTCCACCCCCTCTCTCATGATGAGCACTCTGGACCAGAGAGCAGAGGGTACTTCTCCCGGGCTACACAGGAGGCCCTTGGCAGAGCTCTCTACGGATCTCAGATCTCCAGATTCTTAACGCATGCCCATTTCTTCTGTGATATGGCACAAATGGGTAGAAGGGGTCAAGGAAGGGGCAGGGACTGAAATTTAAAATTTTACTGCAGACTGTCTCTGAAGTTGGTAGGTCCCCAAATGCAAAGCACCTTGTGATGTTTATTCTGTACCATGCAGGTGGTGACCATCCTGGAACAAATTCTTCCAGTGGGAGGCAGTGCTCCTCTGTCTTTACTTCAAGCTGCCCAGGGGCTTTTAGGGTGAGGAGCTGAAGGTCACCCAGCCCTGGTTGAACTCTGCAACCTTGACATACAAAGGGATGGACCCCACTATACCCAGGAGCCCAGGACCTCGTCACCACTCTGTGTCCTCCGTGCCATCGTTGCTATCTTTCAGGTGTGGCCAACAATACCTGGCTTTTCCCAGTTGGAACAGGGGAAAGCAGAGTAGGGCTTGGCACAGACCTGAGGAAGCTGGAGAAATGGAGAGGAGCTTCATCTCCAAGTTTTCCTAGAAGCAGAGTTTCAAAGGCTCCACCTGAGACTCGGTCTCTTTAACCAGCTCTGGAGACTCTGTCTCATCTGGAGAGCCTAGGAATCACAACTGAGGAGGAAAGCTTCTCTTTCATCAGCCAGGGAATGGATGGAGTTCCAGCCCTTGAAGCAGGTGCATCTTCAGCCTGATAGTTAGGGAACCTAGCAGCAGAGGGCTGGGGGCAGCAAGGGCTGGCACCTTAAAGTTGAACATTGAGTTTGATGCGTTTCTTCAGTTCTTCAGCATAACTTTGATTTGAGTATCACTGGCCATTGACCAATGTCTGCTCAGCCAGAATTTGGGAGATGTTTTGGGCTCCAAAGCTGATTTGGGAATTTGGGAAGAAAATGTAAAGGTTTTTAAGGGGTAAGAAAAGAGTCTGAGGTTTTATTTCATTCATCTCACAATCTGAAATCTGCACCCCAAAACTTCCAGCCTCCCAGGAGAAATATAAAACACGATGCCTTAGGGGCGCATTCTTTCTGCTCCTCCATCACTCTGGCCTGTCTTCATCCCTAGCTAGTCCACCTCCTTTTACTCAGCATAGGTACAGAAGCATGTCTGGGCAGGGGGTCACTTCCCCTAAATGTTCCAACCTTCCCAAATCCTCCTCCTTTTGCCTTCAATCTGGAGAAGGGGGTAGCAGAGGATAAGATGGTTAGATAGCATCACAGACTTAATGGATATGAATTTGAGAGACTCTGGGAATAATGGAAGACAGAGGATCCTGGCAAGCTGCACAGTCCATGGGATCTGGCCTACATACGTGTGCTAAGTGGCTTCAGCCACGTCCAACTCTTTGCAACCTTATGGACTGTAGCCCACCAGGCTCCTCTGTCCGTGGGCTTCTCCACACAAGAATACTGGAGTGGGTTGCCATTTCCTCCTCCTGGGGATCTTCCCAGGAATTGAACCTGTGTCCCTTATCTCCTGCATTGGCAGATGTGTTCTTTACCACTAGCGCCACCTGGGAAGTCATCTGGTCTACCTACACACACACACACACACACACACACACACACACACACACTGCGTAAATGAAGAAAGTGGATAAGGAAGTAATGCCCTGTCCCAATGTCTATATCTGTCTGCAGGGTTTGCAGTGCATTCTGTGGCTCAGATTTTCAGAGGACAGGTGGCTGGGGCTTCCTCCCCTAAGTGGATTCCCTTTCCTGATCCCCTTGGCTGATCCCCCATCTCCTAACAGCGACACACAAATCACAAGCTTGGCGCAAAGCTCAGGGGTGATTATCACCCATTCCCTTCCCTAATTTACCACCAGAGGGAGATAGAGAGCAAAGCCTGTTTCTTGCATCAGCACGGCTGCCCCACCCTGGCTCCTGTTTCAACAAATCTCTATTAATTGACCTAAAGCGTTCTCACACATTAGTACACTTTAAGTTTCCTCCAGTACAATTTTGTCCCAGATTTCCCTGAACATAAACAAGGACTCTAAGGAAAAGAAGTCTCTGAACTCTAAAGGGATTCTGTGTGTGTGTGTGTGTGTGTGTGTTGTACTTTTTTGCAGCTCATGGACAGTAGTTCACCAGGCTTCTCTGTCCATGGAATTTTCCAGGCAAGAATACTAGAGTAGATTGCCATTTCCTTCTCCAGGAGATTTTCCTCACCCAGGGATGGAACCCAGGTCTCTTGGGTCACATCTCCTGCATTGGCAGGCTGATGCCACTGTGCCACCTGAGAAGCCCCAAAGGAATTCTGTGGTCTCTTCCTAATGCTTTTACCAGAGGTTTTCTTGAGGAACTGGTAATGATGGGGGCGGGGTAGAGGGGGAGGTTGACAGAAAGACGGGATATCTTGGGTGGATGGGAGGAGAAGCACAGGGACGAGCTGACAGAGATGTTTTTACGCCAAAAGCACAAGACATTCAAGCAGCTAGCCTCACAAACCCTTATTTCTTCTCTGTGCCTTAAACCCTCAAAGACTCCTGCTTGCAAAACCATCAGGCAGTGTGGGGAATAAAGCAATAGGATGGAGGTCGGTGGGAGCAAGCCTGGCAGAGTTCAGAATGAAAGAAGGATGGCATGAGAAATAAAGGAGCAATATTGCTAGGCCAGAGGAGAGAAAGCTGGCTAGATGGACTTTGGGGGTCCTCGGGAAGAGCAGATACAGGCGTGACTGGTTTTTTGGGGTTTTTTTGGCCACGCTGCATAGCATGTGGGATCTTAATTCCCCAAACAGGAATTGAACCTGTGCCCCCTGCAGTAGAAGTGTGAGATTCTTGACCATTGGACCTCCATGGAAGTCCTCAGGCATGACTTCTTGAAACCACTATTCTCCAAATCTTTGGAGAACGAGCTGAACTAGAAACCTTGACTTGCAGTCAGTGGGAGGAAGATAGACACCAGAAAGAAACCCCTCAAAGTCTGGCCAAGGCAATGGTGGGCTGGGAAGAAGGTGGGGAGTGGGGCCACCTACTCTGGAACTTTTAAGGGGTGGGAGACTGCAAAGCCCAGGACCACATGCTGGTTGCTATGGAATCACATCCATGTGCTGAATAAGAGCTATAGAGAGGAAAAGATGAAAATCCAGAAAGAACCAGGAAACGAAACGTGGAGAGAATATTACAGGCACACATTTCTGCATACACGTGCACTCATGATAGGAGCTGTGTGACTGACAGCCCTCCCACACTCCAGCTCCCAGCTTTTCTTCTCCTAAGGAAAGGATGTTTGCCTAAGGTGACGGTTAGAGCTGTTGAAGGAGGATGCATTAGATAGCTAGGCAAGATGAGAGTGGGTAGGTAGAAAGGGGGTGAACCAAAAGACAGAGGCAAGAGACATCTCTGATGGTCCAGTGGTTGAGACATCACCCTCCAACACAGGGGGTCTGGGTTGGATCCCTGGTCGGGGAACTAAGATTCCCACATGCTGCAGGTTGCAGCCAAAAAGTGTTTTAAAAACAAGGTTGGGAGCGTCCTTTGTGGTCCAGTGGTTAAGAATCCACCTGCAAAAACAGGGGACACAGGTTAGATCCCTGGGCCAGAAAGACCCCCCATGTTGGGGGGCAACTAAGCCTGTGTGCAGCAACTCCTGAGCCCCACACAAAGGATAGGAGGCAGGAACCAGAGGCCTAGCAAGGGCAAGGTCTTGTCTTGTTTCGGGACCCAGAGGAGAGAGATTTGGGAGCAACTGACATACTAACTGAGACTCTTGGGATAAAGGTGAAGTAGTTAAGTTTTTAAAACCTTGGCTGAGGGTGATGTGATCTAATCTCTCCCACTCACCACCAACCCCTCAGGAAAACCTCCAGTAAAGACCAAACTTACTCTTCATGGCCTTCAAGGTCACATTTCAGTTTTGGGGGGTGATATTGAGGAGAGCCAACAGGTGAGAGCACGAAGGCTCAGTGGTATTCAGATTTATGTGCGGATGGACAGTCACAGATCCCAACAACATAGGAGCTTTGCTTTTAAGTGTCTTGATTTGTCGTCTAGGGACCTGTCATGTGTGTAAAATCTCCTTCACAGTTCCTTCCAGACAGAGATTTAAGATAAGAGCAAAACTTTGATAGGGAGGGATAAATTAGGAGTTTGGGGTTAGCAGATACGAACTACTACATATAAAACAGACAAACAAGGTCCTACTGTATAGCACAGGGAACTATATTCAGAATCCTATAGTACACTATAATGGGAAAGACTATGAAAAAGAATATGTACATATATGTATAACTGAATCACTTTGCTGTAACCTGAATCTAGCACACATTGTCAATCAACTCTACAATAAAATTTTCAAAAACTATACTTCAATTAAAAGAAGATAAGAGCATAACCTGAGTAACCAATGGTGAGGAGTCTGAATTCCCACGGCAAATACACATCGTGGGCTCTTCCATTAACTCCACTCTGGGCCTCTGCCTGTGCATATGTGTATGTACAATACTATGTGAGGTATAGAGATGCTGAACCGGAAGCAACGCAGAGAAACATTTGGTGTATCTCCGTCTCCCCCTACACAGACATAAGCTGCTAGCATAGTTAGGTCCCTGTTTGACAAACGGGATAGTTTTTCAGCTGCTCTGCTTGTTGTTGGAATCTGAAGACACACAGGGTTTTTTATCCTCTCATCACACTCACAAGGCCTCATCATGAACCTTAGATGCTTCTTGATGACCATGATGATAAAACAGACATGCCTGTCCCACATCACACACATGCATGTGAACACACGCATGCATGTGAACACACACACACACCTGCCTGTTCCCACTGCCTCTCTCTGCAGCCCCCTCTAAGGCACCTTCTTTCCTTTCTTCTCAGCCCATCAAGCCAAACTTCAGTCGCCACCTCTCCCCCACCCACGCTGGCACCTGCCTGGCAGCACCTCACCCATCCCCTCAGCCCTCAGGAGGCCAGGGCCCGGGGCAGGGAGCACGTGGAACAGGTTGATGCTGTTCTCCCGGAAGTGGAGCAGCTGAGGGGTGGGGTCACTGAGGCAGGCGGGGTCCCTGGAAGCCTACATCCTTGCCTCCACAGAGGCATAAAGCCACAGCCTGACCTGGTAAGGGACGGTCATTCTCTCAGCCCACAGACCCAGAGGGCTCCTGACCTTCACCCAAGACCCAGCTGCCAGACAAGACCCAGCACTCCTCCCTGGTAAGAAGTTGATGACACCAGGGGGTAGAGGGCAGGGGGGGTTCTAGGGGTGAACAAGAACATGGGTGGGACGGGAAGGGCCTAGGAGTCCCAGAGGGCCCAGTGGGGTAGAAATATTTTTTTTTCGTATTTATATATTTGGCGGCACTGGGTCTTGCTACATCTTTTAGTTGCAGCATGTGGGATCTAGTTCCCTGACCAGGGGTCGAACCTGGGGTCCCCTGCGTCGGGAGCATGGAGTCTTAGCCACTGGACCCCCAGGGAAGTCCGTGGGGTAGGAATCCTGACTGGCCTCGGGGAGGGAAGGGAGAGGTGGCCCCGTGAGCACTTCTCTGGTGAGGAGGAGACAGCAGTCACCCAAAACTGTCCTGGCTGGCCAGTTGCCTGACCCACCTGAGCCCTCCAAGGAAGGAGGGATTAAAAAAGCGCGTTGGAGCATGGTTGTGTGGTTGGCAGAACGGCCCCGTGTACCTGTGAGTGTGCCCCCGGCCTCCCTGACTCTGTGAGGTGCCCACAGGGGGTGTGGGGTGGTTTCCAGCCAACTGGTAGGTCCTCTTCCACCCCTGGGGAAAACACCTGGACTTGAACCTCAAAGCCAGAGACCAGAGGCCATGAACCTAATGAGGCCCCGCACTCTCCAGGGCCCTCTGATCCTAGCTTATGTCTCCCAGAGTTAGTTGCTTCAGTGGTGTCTGACTCTGCGATGCTATGGACTGTAGCCCACCAGGCTCCTCTGTCCATGGGATTTTCCCAGCAAGAATCCTGCAGTGGGTTGCCAGGCCCTCCTCCAGAGGATCTTCCCAACCCAGGGATCAAACCCACGTCTCCTGCACTGCAGGCAGATTCTTTACATCTGAGCCACAGGGCTGCATTTCTTCATTCACCTCTTCATTCATTCTTGGCACACACATTTGTCAGGCTCCGCGTCTGCACTGTGCACTGTGCTTGGAGCTGAGGCCACAGAGATGACTAAGACCCACTTCCTGGCCTCAGGGAGGTCACGGTCAAATAGGTGAGGGTCAAGTAAACAGATCACAGCCACATGAGGTGGCAAGTGTTTCAGAAGGGCATGTGCACAGTGCTTTAGGGACATGGGGTAGAGTCACAGGCTGCTGGAAGTGGGGAAGGAAGGGGTCACAAAGGAGTGACCCAAAGTGAGTCTTAACGGACGAACAGGGATTCCAGATGGGAGAGGAGGTATTACAAGCAGATGGGGCAAAAGTAAAGAGCAGCAAGATGTCTGGATTTGTTGAGTGGTACCTGGAGGGAAGTGGGTCTACCCGCAGCTGTGAGCCAGGAGCAGGGCACGAGCGACATTAAGATACAGGGAGTGACTCCCACCCAAAGAAAGAGCATCTGGGTGAGCAGCACTGTTCCCTGGGTCCTCCTAGGCACAAGCGGTGGCTGCCTCCCTCCCCTAGATTCCCGTGGTTTTCACGGTTCACTGGTGGGGAGACAAGGTGGGCGTAGCTGAGTGAAAGGGGTTTTACTTCCACGTTAATGAGATGTGCCAGTCAGGCTCCAAGTCCATGAGGAAAGTGAGCAGGGAGTGAGCAAAGAGCCCTTCACAGAGAGAGGGGAGGGCTGCCTCCTCTAGCCAGCCTTGCAGCCGGGCAAGTTGTTTCAGCTCTCAGGGCCTCATTTCCTCGCCATAAAATGAAGACTCCACTGGTCCCTTTCAGCTCTGACATCCTGAGGATTCAGGCATCTTTAAGGGCATACCCTACCCCAGAGCCCATGGACCTGTCTCAGTGGAAGAGGTCACCCTTCCTCCCAACGTGTCACTTTCCCTCCCCATACAGAGACAATGACCATGTTTGAAAATGTCACCCGGGCCCTGACCAGACAACTAAACCCTCGAGGGGACCTGACACCCCTGGACAGCCTCATAGACTTCAAGCGCTTCCATCCCTTCTGCCTGGTCCTGAGGAAGCGGAAGAGCACCCTCTTCTGGGGTGCCCGGTATGTCCGCACCGACTACACCTTCCTGGACATTCTCGAACCTGGCAGCTCTCCTTCAGGTCAGCCTTGGCCACGGACTTGGGGACTGAGGGAGGGGCTGGAACCAGCCAACCAGGAGGACCGGAAGCTGTCTCTGCCCAGGGGACAGGGGTGGGAATCCTCTAGCCGGAAAGTTCTGGAAGGAGGCAGGGAGGAGGAAGCGCTTCTCAGCCCAGCCCCCTTCATCTTCTCCCTCCTGCAGACCCAACAGATTCGGGGAACTTTGGCTTTAAGAATATGCTGGACGCCCGAGTGGAGGGAGAGGTGGACGTGCCAAAGACTGTCAAGGTGAAGGGGACAGCCGGCCTGTCCCAGAACAGCACCCTGGAGGTCCAGACCCTCAGTGTGGCACCCAAGGCTCTGGAGACTTTGCATCAGGAGCGGTGAGACTTGGGGCAAAGCTGTGCGGTGAAAGGGTGCTCTGGGCCTGAGCCAAAGGGCAGGGCCCTCACACTGGACTTCCACCTACGGTCACCCCAGAGGAGCTCTTGAAGATGACCCTTCAGCCTGGGGGTGCTTCTGGGCCATTTCCTAACCACTCCCCTCAACCCCATCCCCATCCTTCCACCACCTCCCCACTATCACGAACACCCAAGGATGAGTGTTTTCACACTAATGAGTTGTGTGGCCTTGGAAAAGTCACTTCGCTTCAGCTTTCTCTCCTGAAAAATGATAAATGTTCAGTGAAATTCTGTAGGGTTTTTTTCCCTACCATAGGACTCTATGAAAATACACTAAAAAGGGAAGAAACCTTAAAAGCTCCCTACTGTGACCTGAGCACAGCATTCTCCTTGCGTAAACAAAGCCCCCCACCCAGCCCCAGCCTGCAGGGAGCAGCCCTCAGGCACGCTGCCCCGGCAGCACAAGGGGTGTGGCAGTTGCCGAGTCTGCGGGTTTCCTCAGATGTTTGACTTGACAAGGGAACTGACTTTTTAAGTAGCTAAGTGGTGGTTGGAAGGAGGTGAGTGCTGGGGAGGCAGGAAGAAAGGGCTGAGGTGCTTGGGGAATCCTGAGTAAACTCAGCCCGCCTAAGTACAAAGCACTCTGTTAGGCGCTGGACTGCACTAGAATACCTTTGCCTCGTGATTTCAGAGTGGGGGGAAATGTACAACGGTAACTCTAATCCAAGGCTAGACACGTAAGTGTCAGGGGAGGGCTTTGCCTGAGTTTTGTGGCAGGTCAGAGGGACTTCTTGCTGGGGAAATGAGAACTGACTTCGCAGAGGAGGCAGCCCACAGACTAGACCTTGAAAGTGTGAAAGTGTTAGTCACTCGATCATGTCCACCAGGCTCCTCTTCCATGGCATTCTCCAGGCAAAAATCCTGGAGTGGGTAGCCATTCCCTTCTCCAGTCCCTTCTCCAGGGGATTTCCCCAACTCAGGGATGGAGCCCGGGTCTCCTGCATTGCAGGTGGATTCTTTAGCATCTGAGCCAGCAGAGAAGCCCTAGGGAAGGCCTTGAAAGATGAGCAGAAATTGGACCTGCAGGGCTTGGGAGAATGGCATTACAAAGGCACACAGGTGAGAAATCTCAAAACCTATAGCGACAGGACTTCCCTGATGGTCCAGTGGTTAAGACTCCAAGCTTCCAGTGCAGGAGGTGTGGATTCCACCCATAGTCAGGGAACAAAGATCCCACATGCTACACAGCGTGGCCAAAATAAATAAATAAATGCAATCCATCCATTAAAAAAAAATTGTTTTAACCTATGGGGGCCATGAATAGCCAGTTTGGCAGAAGCAGGTAAAAGTAAAACCAGGGAGAAATGTAGGGAGAGCCAAGACCACGGAGGACCCAGGTCAAGGACACATCTATGCTGTACCATGTACAGGGAGACTTGACGATGCTCTGATGTGCCATATTAATCTGGCCAGACGGAGGAAGTGTGTCAGAGGATAAAGAACAGGGAAGGCAGGCAGATCAGGCAAGACTGTGTTCCACTGCCCATCAGAGAGAGAAACTCAGTAGGGAGGAGCAGACAGAAAGAAAAGGGCTGAATGGACGCAAAGTCTCGAGGACAACAGAGTGGATGGACTTGGCAGGGTGAGGGAGAGGATTTTGTCAACATGCACCTGCGAGAGATCTAATGTGCCTGCCCGTGTTAATATTTCTATGTTGCAGGGAATTCCCTGGTGGTCCAGTGGTTAGGACTCCAAGTTTCCATTGGCGGGAACCCAGGTTCAAGCCCTGGTCAGGGAGCTAAGATTCCACAAGCCAAAAAAAAAAAAAGTGGAAAGAAAGAAAGGAGCCCCCCAGGAGAGATGCACAGAACTAAGAACAGGGAGGAAAAGGAGGGGAATCCAAGGGAGAAAGAAACAACCACGAGACCTCATTCTAGGCCAGGTGCTGTGCCCGAGGGTTCCCCAGTCTCTCTCTCTCTTTCTCCCCGGAGGTAGGTGTCATTATCCTCGTTTTATAGATGAGGCAACCCAGACTCAGAGAAGCTGCCCTGCCAGGAGCCGGGAGAGCTGGGTTCCAGCCTGTCTTGCTCCAGAGTCCTCACGCTTCCCGACACCCCCATGCCTCACTCCTGGGGATGACAGAAGAAAAGAGAAGGGCAAGGCCCAGATGGGGAAAAGCTCTGGACAGGTCCCTTCTGTTTCTCCTGTCACAGGAAGCTGATGGCAGAGCACCCATTCCTGAAGGAGATGCGAAGTCGAGGAGAGAACCTGTACGTGGTGATGGAAGTAGTGGAGGCCGTGCAGGAGGTGACCCTGGAGAGAGCTGGCAGGGCCGAAGGCTGCTTCTCCCTCCCATTCTTTGCCCCGTTGGGGTTACAGGTTTGCTTCACTCACACTTACACTGAGTTTACCCTCAGAGGCTGCATTGCTTTGCCCAATCAGCAACCCCCGCCCCAGGATACTGAAAAGGACCCACTCCCTCCCCTTGCTCTTCAACATCCAGACACCAGTTGGCCAGGAACCAATCATCTCTATAGTCAAGGTGCCCAGTTGGGTAGATTCCTGTGCCAGCTGCCACAGGGAGCTACTAGGGAAGGGGAAACTCACAGCCACCAGTTTTCCCTTACAGTGCTCCCAGTCTTAGGAAAGACGTCCTTGCTGCCAGAAAGGTCTCAGTCTCATGAAGGAGACACAGAGGTGAAAGGCCAGAGAACACAGGCTTGGAAAATTCAATGTAAATAAGTAGTCTTTACTTACCTATATCTATACTGTGTAAGTATAGATCCGAAAAAAGCAAGGAGATGAAACTGGTCAATCCTAAAGTAAATCCCCGAGTATTCACTGGAAGGACTGATGCTAAAGCTGAAGCTCCAATGCTTTGGCCACCTGATACAAAGAGCTGACTCATTGGAAAAGACTCTGATGCTGGGAAAGACTGAAGGCTTTNGAGATGAAACTGGTCAATCCTAAAGTAAATCCCCGAGTATTCACTGGAAGGACTGATGCTAAAGCTGAAGCTCCAATGCTTTGGCCACCTGATACAAAGAGCTGACTCATTGGAAAAGACTCTGATGCTGGGAAAGACTGAAGGCTTTTGGTAGAGGATGAGATGGTTAGATAGCATCACCGACTCAATGAACATGAATTTGAACGAATTCTGGGAGATAGTAGAGGAGAGAGGAGCCTGGCATGTTGCAGTCCATGGGGTCACAAAGAGACAGTCACGATTTAGCAACTGAACAACATACTGTGTAAATATTCAAGAGCTGAGTTGGAACCAGGAGTAAGGATTAATCATGGAAGGCTTCCTGAAGAAGGTGATCATGGGACACATGGCAAAGAGGAAGAAGGAACCAGGGCCTGGATGGACGCTCTAAGTGGGACAGGGATGCACAGGCAGGTGATGAACAGGTCTGCCCAGTTCCTTCATGTGTCTGAACCCGGAAGATAGAAAGAGGTCATTAAAGGGGTGATCAGCAGAAATGAGCAGAAGAGCTCTGAAGCTCATTCCACACTGGATGGAAAGGTGATCAGGGACACCACTGAAGGTTTCCTAACTTCGTATCTCCCCAGAGGCTTTTGGGCCTGGCCTTCCACTTGCCCTTTACCCCCTCACTCTCAACATCTCACATGTAGGATCTCTGCAGACTCACAAATCCTCATTGTCTACTCCTAGGGATCCGTAAACCACAAGGAGGCTGTCACCATCCCCAAGGGCTGCGTCCTGGCATTTCGAGTGAGACAGCTGATGGTCAAAGGCAAAGACGAGTGGGGTGAGCATGTTTTCCCCTGCAGACAAGAGTTACCCACACACTCCTAAGGCATCCTGGTCCCCTCCTGTGGCAACACTGGGGAAGGAGTAAAAGAGTATATTGTATTGTGGTCCAACCTCCACAGACAGAACTGTAGGGGCTGCTCTGCGAGTGAGGAACCCTGGATTCTGAGCATCTCCTGAGTGCTAGCTAGACACCTTTGTTAGCAGGGAGAAGGGAGTACAGGGATGAACAAGCACAGCCTCTGCTCTCAAGAATTCTGGGGCCAGGAGTTTCCTGATGGTCTAGCAGTTAACTCTCCGTACTTCCACTGAAGGGGCCTTGGGTTCGATCCCTGGACAGGGAACTAGGATCTGGCATGCCACGTGACCAAAAAAATAGAAGTCTGGTTCTGATGGAGGAAACAGACACAGATTCCAGTACTAGAATGCAAAGTAGAAAATAGTGATATCATACGGAAAGATTTACAGAGGAAGAAAAGATTACTTCCAGCCATAGAGACAGATCGGGGGTAATGTTGAGGTATTCAAAGACAGGTTCTTAGCCTTTAGCAGAGTCCATAGGCTTGAGGCCAGAGAAAGAAAGTTGGGGCAGCTGTTAAAAGTCCTTCTGCTCTCCCCACTCTTGTTCCTTACAGATATCCCACACATCTACAATGATAACATGCACACCTTCCCTCCCGGAGGTAAGTAAAAATTGCTTCCTGGCTCCCCATGTGTCCTCCCTACCCCTGACATTATCTGCTGACATCCTGCACCCTCTAATAGGGTATACCAGAAGCCCCCAAGGAGCCCCCTGGTTTTGTTTCCCAAGGCTCTAAAAATATCCATCTTCAGCTTTAGGAAAGGCAGATAGAGGCATAGAAATGTGCCCAAGAGAGACAGAGAAACAGAAAGAGACCGGAAGGCACCATCAGAAGCAGCAATACTGGAGACAGTGTGTGTTCCCAAAATTGCAGAGGCGGATGAGCTCTGTTTTTATAATGATCACTGATAAAGCTGCCTTGACAACTGCTCTAGATAAAAAGGCACAAAGAGGTTTCACGCTGACATATGTGTGTTGTTTCTGTCTTCAGAAAAGCAAGAAGACGAGAAGTTCACCCGTAAGTGTTTCCTGTCATTTCACTGCAACTTTCTTGACAGGATTTTTAAACGCCAGTGTTTTTCTTCCCTTCTCTCTGGAACTGAAAAGGAATGTGGCAGAGCAGATCTCAGAAAAACTATTTTCTCTGAAACATGGGAGGAATTCCAATAGCCTGGGAAAAAGCAGTGGAAGGGGGAAAGTGTTTGGACAAGACTCCTAGGTGGTCAGATGCCTCAGACCTCTGTCCTCAAGGCCTCAGTAATAACGACCTGTCACATGCGCATCTGCGTCTCTGCTGCCCAGTGCCTGGGGCAGGAGCCACTGAGTCACAGTGATGCCAACTCAATCCACGTGCCCTGTTTCACAATGCCTTAGCTTCTCTGCTGCCCCATTTCTGCCTCCCACAAATGGAACAAGAGTATCCTTAAGACAGCTGGGACATCTCAGGAGACAGGATGTATTTCCTAACCTCCGTTCATGTCCCACTCCCTGGGTATGGCTACTGTTTGAGAGGATTGCCTTCTAATTGGATTTTTTTTTTCCTGCAGTTATCCAGGCATCTGATGTTGGTAAGGAAATTTGTGTTTCTCCCTAGACGTTGGCAGGAAGACAGTGGAAGTAACCTTGGGGTGAAGGGAGAGGAAGACAAGTGCTGAGTCCCTGGTGGGGCTTGGAACCACTTCCAGGAAGCCCACTCTTTCCAAAGCAGGCTGGATGTGTTCCTAGGATGCCAGGCCCCTAGAGGGGCAAGCCAAGGTTCAAGCTATCCCTAGCCGGCCCATGTCCCTGGATTTAGACCCACTACTCTTGGGGCTTCCCAGGTGCTGCTAGNAACCACTTCCAGGAAGCCCACTCTTTCCAAAGCAGGCTGGATGTGTTCCTAGGATGCCAGGCCCCTAGAGGGGCAAGCCAAGGTTCAAGCTATCCCTAGCCGGCCCATGTCCCTGGATTTAGACCCACTACTCTTGGGGCTTCCCAGGTGCTGCTAGTGCTAAAGAATCTGCTTGCCAGTGTAGGACACATAAGACACACGAGTCCAATCCCTGGGTTGGGAATATCCCCTGGGGGAGGGCATGGTAACCCACTCCGGTATTCTTGCCTGGAGAATCCATGGACAGAGGAGCCTGGCGAGCTACAGTCTATAGGGTCGCAAAGAGTTGGACACGACTGAAGCGACTTGCATGCAGCATGCACACGCTTCTGAGCAGTCTCCTGGTCTTCAACCAGTCACCAAAATCACTTTGTCAGCTGACTCTTAAGGGAAAATAGACCTTCCTTCTCATCTCTTGGGGGTGGTCCTAGAGAAAGGGAAGTCAGTTGTCTACTGATCTAGGATGGAGCCTAGAATCTCAGGGGGAATGAACGCCTGGTTTAGATGATACTGTGGGTCCTGGCCCACCCCTCGATTCCCCATCTCCCTACTCAACACCTGAAGTCAAGTCTGGGGAATAACTATAACTGTAAACCCTGGTCAAGCAAAAAAAGAAGCCAGGCTCTAGCTGAGAGCAGAGCTCAGGGGCAGCAGAGCCTGGGGGCCTGAGCAGGGCTGAGTGAAGGAGACCCGCCAGGAGAGCATGTACTGAGCTGATGAAGAGGATGCCGCATCTACTGTTGCCACAGGGGCGGTACACGAGGACTTCGGGACCCTAAAAGAAGAGGTTCAAAGGGAGGCCCGGGAAGTGGAGAAACTGAGCCCAGAAGGGAAGAGCTCCCTGCTCAGCTCCCTCAGCAAACTCCTAGGGAAGAAGAAGGAGCTACAGGACCTGGAGCTGACGGTGAGGACCCAAGGGAAAGGCAGGAGATGCAGGAGAACATGGAGGTCGGGGAGCTGGCGGGGGGGTCCCACGGACCTGGCAGCAGATGGCCAGTGGCCAGAGGAGTCGGCAGTGGATGCCTTCTCCAAGGCTGGTCAAGCGCCCCGCTCCCAGACTGCCAGGGTTGCCACGGCACCCTGTGTCTCTTTGGAGATGGGCAAACAGTGCAGGTTCCCAGGCTTCCCCCTGATCGACAGAGGGTGGGCAGCAGGCCAGCAGAACCTTCTTTTGGAAGGGGGTTCGACCTTTCCTTTCCAGAGTCCAAGACTCAGGGACCAAGGAACCCAAGAGTCTAATACTTTTCAGGACTTGATATCTTGAAAAAGAAACAAGGAAATGGAGAGAGTTAACACACCTCAAGGGACTGTCATGTGCCAAGCACTGGGAACTCTACCCATGTTCTCCTAAATAGTCACCCAGCTTTCCCCACAGCTTGAAGAAGCTCTAGGCAAAGGACATGAAGAGACCCTGGAGGCACTCCCAAAGAATGTCCTGCTATCAAAGGGGGCTATGGAAGCCATCCTCTATTTCCTTGGAGCCCTAGTAGGTAAGTGGGGAGTGAGGTCTTTATTTATACACCTATTCAGTAGTAGGAATGAGTCACTAAACGAATTCTTAAATGAATGAATGAATGAATAAATGCCAGGCAAATTATACTACAGTTCGGGGGCGGGGATGCCGACTCCGCTCTGCCCTGGGTGGTGGGGGAGGGAAGGGAGCGCGGGGCGGGGCCCTGGGGGCTCCTGCTGGACTTCCTCCCAGCCGCCCAGAGGGCGCGACACCCACGATCCTGTCTTTGAGGGAGACCAGCTCCTCCTCCTCCTTCTTGCGGTTCTCGAAATGCGCCTCGATCAGCGTCTGCAGCTCGTTGAGGTCCTTCTCCATGCGCTTCCGGTGTATGTCCTGGGGTGGGGGGCGGCACTCAGAAGCGACCCCGCCCTCAGGGCAGGAGCGAAGCCTTGGGGTCCTGGGACCAACTGGGGCTGAGCCCAGGGTGTTGTCGGACAGGGTGCCCTCCCCCCGTGTCTTCCCCAGGCGTGGCGAGGTTGGGGGCGTGGGCCTGAGGTCTTTAGTGGGGCGGGGGCTGCCCTCCTTGAGCTCGCACTCACATCGAAGTCCACCCTCTCTCCATCAGGGATCTTGGGCGGCACCAAGTTGGGCATGAAGGGCCTGGTGGGCAGAAGGCAGGGTGAGCGCCAAGCCCGCCCTGCCCAGAGGGGCCGCAGTACAGGGGGTGGGCAGGTCCCTCTCTTCCCTACAGAAAGGCAGGGACCCAGCCACCCACGCGGTGATAGCAGCACGGTGCCCACCCCGGGTCCCCACGCCCACTCGGGACTGGGGTGCCTACAGTGGCCTATGTTCCTCACAGTTACCTGGAGTGGAAACCACGCATCTCGTTCAGGAAGACGGAGGCTCAGAGACACAAGGCTTTGCTCAAAAGCATNTCTTGTTGACAGAGGTTGGGAAATAATCCTAGTTTTATCAGCCATATATTTAAAACTTCTGCATATCGCTAAGCTCATCATTTTAATTTCAATATCTGATAGCTTTAATCTAAGGATAACATCTTCTGATCTTACCCATGAATTCTTTTTCCCTCTGCAAGAAATATTGTCCCACTTTGAAAAACACTCTGATCCTTCACATGTAAGCTGAGATGTTTGTTCCTTCAAGAAAGCTGCCCCCTAGGAGCTTCCCTGGTGGTGGCTAAGACTCCATGCTCCCAGTTCAGGGGGTCCGGGTTTGATCCCTGGTCAGGGAACTAGACTCCACATGCCTCAACTAAGACCCAGCACAGACAGATTAATTAATTAATTTTTTAAAAAAAGAAGCCTGCCCTCAAACACCAAGACCAAAGTAGATCCTCTGCTATGGCTCCTGTCACAGCCTACGCTGTAATTACACGTGATTTTGTCTTCTCGGCTACAATGCACAGAAGTTCCTTGAGTGAGCATGATTTTTACCTAACACACCCAGCAAAGGTGCTTGGCTCAGAACAGGCATTCCACCGTGGGTGAACATATAAATCAGTGAATGCTGAAATTCTGGAAGTACACCCATTTGGAACTTGTAGTTCCCTTTGCACCAACACACATCTCTTCCTCTGCTTTTTTTCTCTAGAGCTAAGTGAAGCCCAACAGAAGCTGCTGGTAAAATCCATGGAGAAAAAGATCCTACCAGTGCAGCTAAAGCTGGTAAGAAAAAAATGGCAGATGTTAGGGAGACTTTGGAAGGGAGTCAGCTATAACTGGTGGAAAGACACGATCTAACCTAATGACAAAACCAACCTACAGGGCCTCTCTGTCTTATCCTAGGAGATCATGCCTACTTCTCATTTATCTCCATGTTTCTTCCTATTTGCTATTTCACAACTAGAGGTAGAGGAGTGCATTTCTGGGCAACTATCTGCATTTTTCAGTTGGATCCTGGGAGAAGAGACAGAAAACTCTAGCTTGGTTTATTCTTAGCCAAGTGATGTGAGTCAATCTTAATGTCTCTGAGTCTGCCTCAATTCACTCCTCTGTAAAATGGGTCTAAAAATAAATGTGCTGCCCATCCTACAAGGCTGTTAAAAAGCCCAGGCAGAGTTGTCATGTAATGTAACCTAACGGGTTATAGTGAGAGAAAGTTAGCCCTCTTTGTGGATTTTGTGAGTTGGGAGAAAGAAATAAAGGTTTCCAGTTCTTTCTTTTCACGCTACATGGTTTCGTTCCAGGTGGAGAGCACAATGGAACAGAATTTCCTCCAGGATAAAGAAGGTGTATTCCCCCTGCGACCTGAGCTGCTTTCTTCCCTTGGGGAAGAGGAACTGACCCTCACAGAGGCTGTAGTGGGGCTGAGTGGCCTGGAAGTGCAGAGATCCGGCCCCCAGTACGCGTGGGACCCAGACACCCTCCCCCGCCTCTGCGCCCTATTCGCTGGCCTCTCCCTCCTGCAGCTACTGACCAAGGCCTCCTAACTTGCCTCTTCGATTCAACTCCTGCTTCCTTATTGCCTTCCCTACCTCACTGTACCCTGTGCGAACACCCAAGGGCATTTCAGAACCACGAGGCTAAGGATAATGGAAACAGTAGCTGATCACTCAATTCCCACTTGTCCAACTCTGTACATCCCCCATCCCTACTGCTCCACAGCCCATCCACAGATGCTTAAATTCTCTAATAGTCTAAACACTCAAAGATGAAAAACTATGAACCATTTCAGCAAATCCTAAATTAATTAATTAATTTCCTATCCCAACCCCTCCCATTTATGATTCCAAAAATCAAACTTTACTGGAATTGATGAAAAAAAAAAACACATTATTTCACCTTGAGTGAAACGTCTTTTGGTGTTTTTCCTTAAAGAATCTATCCTAAGGAAATTCTTAATTTGTCAGAAAAAAAAAAACAAAGACATTATCATACTCTATACAGATTATATGTACATGAACACTATGATGTCCTCAGACTGGCTAGAAAATGCTCGGAGAAGAACTATGAAGGTATAGAATGTGGACTCGACTCTAGAATCAGAAGATCATCAAAGCAATTTGTCTTCCAAGAGGAGCCTTTGAGGTTCTCTGGACTTGGGTTGAGGGACTGGGAAAGGTGAAGACCTAGAGATATGTGGTACAAGCACAAGAGTAAAACAACTTCCAAGTTTATTGAATAGAAAATGCAGGAGAATTCCCTGGCTCTCCAGTTGTTAGGACTCTAAGTTTCCAATGCCAGGGGGCCAGGTTTTATCCTCAGTTTGGGAACTAAGATACCACAATCCATGCAGCCATATATATATATATATTTAATGCAGATAAGTAAAAAATAAATGGTACCCCAAGAATACTGGGTGGCTTCCCAGGTGGTACTAGTGGTAAAGAATCCACCTGCTAATGCAGGAGATGCAAGAGACTTGGGTTTGATCCCTGGATCAGGAAGATCCCCTGGAGTAGGGAATGGCACTCTCCACCCCAGTAGTCTTGCCTGGAAAATACCACAGGCAGAGGAGCCTGGTGGGGTGCAGTCCATGCGGCCGCAAAGAGTCAGACAGGATGGAGCATACAAAAGAATAAGACTGATTCAAATTTTTAAAAAAGAAAATATAATATTATCTTCTCATTGCACCTTTCCTTCTGCTGCCCTCAATTAGGCTGGTTGCAGGAGGAAGTGAGGTGGATAGAATTGGCACGTGGACGGGTTAACATACACATTCAGTCTCATAAAACTGCTAGGTTTATACCAGCCTCCTCTGCCTAAAGCTGGGTTTTAACATCTTTCACTGATCTCTTTTAACATCGTTTTATGGATGGAATAATTTCTTCAAGGTTTTTGGCCCCAGGAGTCAGATTCTGCCTCTTCTTAGCCACCCCTCTCCAGGCTGGTTCCCTCACTCACAAAGAATTCAAGACCAACTGCCAAAAACTTTGTCTTAAGCCATCCTCCCCCATGCTGGGGCGTTTTCCAAGGCCTGGATATATTGCTCAAGGACATACTAGGTAGTTTTCTGCTGACTTGATTGTTTTTCCCTTGTGATGTAAACTTAATAATGAAGTGAGCTAACACTCTAACTATCCAGAAGGGTGAGCTCATAAAGATGAACAACAAAGCCCATCTGTGTTCTTCCTTTGCCATTCTCATCTACCTACAGTTACAGATATGGTGTTATAAAGAACACGCTTTAGGGACTTCCCTGGTGGTCCAATGGCTAGCACTCCAAGCTCCCAATGCTGGGGGCCCCGGTTTCATCCCTGGTCAGGGAACTAGATCCAGCGTGCTTCAACTAAGACCCAGCATGGCCAAATAAATAGATTTTTTTTTTTAAAGAACACATTTTAATGAGTTACCCCAGTGATGATTCAAAAGTCCTGTTATCCAATCTCCCAGCCCTAGAGCGAAGGGGTACAGTTTGGGAAGAATTGATCATTTTTCATTAAAACTGGAGAACACAATTTTCCATTTAGGAGGTCACTACTTAGTACAAGGAGCTAGCTATTCACTCCAATAGTATAAAAGGAGGGATACAAAGAATATCCTCTCTCTGTAAAAATATAAAGGAGAATATGGTCAAAACATTCTCTGTCCTCTAGGACCTTACAGCCAGGGCTAGGTTGCCTTGCAGGGTCTGATCTGGTCTAAACACAAAGCTTCCATTTACAGGAGAGATAAAAGTTCCAAGATAGGAAAGGAGTTTTTTGCTTTTTGTGTCTTAGGAAACTAGAATCTGTATCAGTTCAGTTCAGTTGCTCAGTTGTGTCTGACTCTTTGCGACGCCATGAATCGCAGCACGCCAGGCCTCCCTGTTCATCACCATCTCCCGGAGTTCACTCAGACTCACGTTCATCAAGTCCGTGATGCCATCCAGCCATCTCATCCTGTCGTCCCCTTCTCCTCCTGCCCCCAATCCCTCCCAGCATCAGAGTCTTTTCCAGTGAGTCAACTCTTCGCATGAGGTAGCCAAAGTACTGGGGTTTCAGCTTTAGCATCAGTCCTTCCAAAGAAATCCCAGGGTTGATCTCCTTCAGAATGGACTGGTTGGATCTCCTTGAAGTCCATGGGACTCTCAAGAGTCTTCTCCAACACCACAGTTCAAAAGCATCAATTCTTCGGCG
>SJYX01004325.1:169763-225612 GCA_006410675.1 Oreotragus oreotragus
CTCGGCCATCGACCAGCCCGGCCTGTCGTTTCCCAGAAGGCCCAGCGCCGGGAAGGGGTTTGCAGCTGCTCCGTCATCGTGCGGCCCGACGCGAGCCCGCGCTCGTGTGCAGGCCCGGCTCGGTTCCTGGTCTCCGGTGCGAGGGTTTACGCGAGGCCCCGGCCTCGGTCCCCGGACTAGGCCGCGACCCCGGGCGCCATGAAGCAGGAGGGCTCCGCGCGGCGCCGCGGCGCGGATAAGGCGAAGCCGCCGCCAGGCGGAGGGGAACAAGAACCACCGCCGCCCCCGGCCCCCCAGGATGTGGAGATGAAAGAGGAGGCGGCGGCGGGTGGCGGATCAACCGGGGAGACCGCTGGCAAGACGGCGGCTGCGGCGGCTGAGCACTCCCAGCGAGAGCTGGACACCGTCACCTTGGAGGGTACGAGAGCTTGGGCCGGGGACGTGCGCTGATCACTGGTGACAGCACCCGATGATGTAGCCTCTCCTTGGGACCCCAGCGTAGCCTCCACCACCGTGACTTGGGGGTTCCTTGGGATCACCCCCAAGTGCCTGCTCCCGCTACCCTGACATTCCCGACCGCGGCCCAGATAACCGACCAGTCTCTCTAGACTCTGAACTCCTCCCTTCTCGCACACCTTCCCTCCACGGGGAATTGCATCTAGAAATAGGTCTCACTGGGCCCATAGACTCCCTCTTCTAAGCTCTCTCCTCCTACCCTATTATTCCACTTATATCTCATCAGACTGATTCTAGTGACCCCAATGCATGACTGATCTCTATAAAAACCAGTGTCTGTATTTATCTTTGAAGGGGGATAAGGATAACACAGAATACTGACCCCTGTGTTTTAAGAATGATTTCTGTTTTCTTAACTACCTTTAGCAAACTCCGCTAAGAGAGCGCTTTCTGCTTAGTATCTTGCTTCCTCCTTGCTCTAATTGATCTCCCCAAACGATCCTATCTCGTTTTTCTCTCCATTCAAACCCTTATTCCTGCTCTGTTTCTAAAGAGTTTAAACACATGATACACTTTCACTTTTTTAGTTGTCGTTTGTTTGAGTTCCTGATACTCACCTCCCACCTACACTATATGCCAGTTCCCCCATTTCTCTTTTCCTTGGTGCCTGTTCTTAGTTTCCATCCTCCTCTTGTTCCTCCAAGTTGATATTTCACTTTTCCAACTTAGAGCATCCTGTCCATATTTGGAGTGGGTAGAGTGAAGACTCCCCACTGTGACCCTGGTGCCATTTCCCACTTCTGGATCAAGTAGGGTAGGACTATTTATTGGATTTTCTCTCTGCTTAACTACATGAGAAACTAGCTCAAAAACACTGAAATAAGCAAAGTTATGCTCCTGGGTGGTGCTTTGAGGATGTGATGGTGTTGACTGCATCAGCTCCTATTCTAATACAAAGGAATACAAAGACAAGGGAAACTGAGAAGCTCCCATTTGATGGTGCTCCCTTATTTCTGGACATTTGTTTCCATTTTCCTCCATTATAAATAGCTTTGCAGCCATCATCTCTGCCCACGTATTTGATCCATTTGTATAATTACTCATTCAGTATAGATCCCTGAGTTGAAAGGGTAAATATTTTTAAGGTCTTTGGTAGATATGTCCAGGAAAACTGTACTGATTTACATTATGCAGACAGAAATGTCCTGGTCACCCCTGTACTCTGTATGTTATCATTTTTCAAATACTGTTAGAATGGTTATTGAAAAATGTTTTCATTCGTGGTTATTTGAATACTAATGAAATATTTTTCATGTCTGTCATTCCTCTTTTCATATTGACCATTCATACTCATTTGTATTTATTTTAATCCTTTATACAAGCTCTTTATTGACTATGCATCTCTGGCCACATTTGTTGCAGATATTTTTCTTTTGCTACAGTTATCAGAAGGACTTTGTTTGCTTTTTCTATGAAGTTCTTTAAGTCTTTTGTGTGTGTATGTGCGTGATTTCTCCCATTGTTCGCATTTGGAAAGTGTTTTCCTATTTGAGGATCTGCTAAATCCCCACGTGTTTTTGTTTTTATTTGTTTTTTTTCATTTTTATGTCACTCTCTACTTCTTCCCCAACCCAGCTTTATTTTTCTGTGTCTCTTGGTTATGTCTTAACATCAGCATATGGCATCCATAAGTATTGCTCAACCCTGTTCGAGCAAAAGAGGGGACTGGCCACATCCTGACATTTGTAAGAGGCTTCCTAAGACTGCTTGGCTGGAGTGACGGAGGGGTAGGAGGAGTTGGAATTCACATTTTTCCTCCCCTGCTCGTCCACAGACATCAAGGAGCACGTGAAACAGCTGGAGAAGGCAGTGTCCGGCAAGGAGCCTCGGTTTGTGCTGCGGGCCCTACGGATGCTGCCTTCCACGTCCCGCCGCCTCAACCACTACGTTCTGTACAAGGCCGTGCACGGCTTCTTCACTTCCAACAATGCCACCCGAGACTTCTTGCTTCCCTTCCTGGAAGAGGTGAGTGGAGTCAGGCCAGCCCAGGAGTGTGGGCTTGGCTTGAGACACACAGGGACACACATTCCACCCTGGGTAGCTGTGTCCCATCCTGGAGACCTGTCTTATTACCTGCCACAGCAGAGACACGAAGCAAAGCAGCCCCTCTTAATACTCATCTGCCCTCTAACAGGGGGACCATCCTTCTGCCCTGTAGGGTCATTATTCTGAGTCAGAAAAAGGATGTGAGAATCAGGACCCTTTCAACTACATTCATTTCCCACCACTCCCAACATAGGGCCTAGGAGAAGGTTCTACCATCTCTTTGCCTCTGAAGCCTCACCATGGAGGATGTAGGGAGCAGTGGTTAAGGGACTTCCCCGGTGGCCCAGTGGTTAAGACTCCTCGCTTCCACTGCAGGGGTTGTAGTTGGATCCTTGGACGGGGGACTAAGATTCCACATGCCCTGCAGTGTGGCCCCACCCAAAAGAGAACAGTGGTTAAGGGCACAGGTTTTGGGGGAAGGTTGAGTTTTTAATCCCAGCTCTACCATTTGGTGTCTGACCTAACTTCCTGGGCCTCATTTGATGTATGTGATGAACAGCTCTGGGGACACGTTGTGGAGCAGTTGCTGAGGAAGACAGGGAAGGCTCTTAGAACAGTGTGTGGCACAGAGTGCATGCTGAGTGAGTTAGTTTGCTGAGTTAGTTTGCTGGTGGTGGTTGTCTCCATGCCAGGAGAAACCTCTCCTTTTCCTCTCTGACTGCAAAACTTCTCTTATCATCCATGGTACAGTTCAAGTCCTGCCCCTTCTTAAACTTCATTGGCCCTTCAGCTACCTTTATCTCCCTAAAATTCTGTATGCTTACAATCTGTTTCGTAGATGTAAAACTCAGGAAATCCCCTGAAGTGGACAGTAAGACTTTACTGTCTGGGAAAGGGGAAAAGCACCTTCCCCCAGCCCTGCCTGGAATATTTTTTAACCTGTACATCTCTGAAGTCCCCCACCACGATCATTTTTTGATCTGTTACACATTATTCCAGTTTTAGTGACTAGATCTGAAAATAAAAAATACTATGTATATGTCAATTTCTCCCTAAATTTCTTTATTACCACCAAAAAATTTTTTTTGTCTCATTATTCTTTTTTGGCCAAGCCATACAGCTTGCTTAACTCAGTTCCCCAAACAGGCATTGAACCCAGGCCACAGCAGTGAAACCTAGAATCCCAGCCACTATACCACCAGGGAACTCCCTGTCATTATCCTTGATCTCATCTCTAGAATTATATCACTTTATTAAACCCTGTCTGACAGAATTTGCAGTGGTTCCAGGTATGGTGGTTTAATCTCTAGTTAGAGTGTAGGCTCTCTGAGGGGTCCTTACATCATCCTTTCTGTCCTCGTTCTATAAGGATGTTACACCTCTGTAACCCTTTTCTGTATTGATTTTATCGCCAGCCTTTTTGACTCCCTTCAATATTTTTGTATCCCGAGCACCCAGAAAAATCTTGGCACACAGTGGGCACTTCGTAAATCTCTGTTGAAATAATAGTGAGTGCTTAAGAAATTCCTGGTTGATTGATCTGACTGAGCTCTTCCACGGTAACTTACGTCCTCTCCTAGCCCATGGACACAGAAGCCGATTTACAGTTCCGTCCCCGAACAGGAAAAGCTGCGTCGGCTCCTCTCCTGCCTGAAGTGGAAGCCTACCTCCAGCTTCTCGTGGTCATCTTCCTGATGAACAGCAAGCGCTACAAAGAGGTATCCAAGGCCAGAGCGCGTGACTAATGCACCCCCAGTAGTGCGTGGGGTTAGTGGGGGAGATCGCCTCTTGTGAAGAAATCGATCATCACTGGGTCATTCACTGCCCCCCAGACTCTTCCCCAGTATGAGGATGCGCCCAGCCCCACCTCCAAGGAAGACCCCTCAACTCCTGCTCTGGCTCTGGGAAAGGCCTGCCTTTCCTCATGGTCACTCTACCTCTCTGTGGCTCAGTCCCCGGATGGTGGATGCTTGGGAAAGAGTAGATTTGGAGGCAGAAAGACTTGGCTTCAAATCCCACTTGTACCTTAGGCAAATTGATTTCTCCCAGCTGTGTGTAAAATAAGACGAGCTGCCATTCTTACAAGTTTATCATTAGTATTAAATAAAAATAATACATTTAAAAAATAACTTGGCACAATGACCTCCATAAAGTCAGCATTCCCAACATGGTAATAAATGGCAGCTCTTACTGTGGATCTGAAAGACTCCATTGTGGGTACGACTCTTACAGCACCGCCTCCAGCTAGGGCAGCTGCCCTGGCAGGCTCAGCTTCTTTCCCAGGGGCACACCCAGGAGGTGACAGGTCTTATGCCTCTCAGTCTTCTGTTTTATTTTTTCCCTGCTTTGCCACTGGTTGGTTTTTGTTTGATTGGTTGCTCTTTAGCTATAATTCATCCACTTGAAAGTCTAGATTTGGATGGCTTTTTTGTGTATTCACAAGGTTGTACAACTGCCCTCCTGTCTAATTCCAGACAAGCTTAATCACTACCCCACCGCCCCCCACAAAGAAAAATACCACACCTGTTAGTAATCACACCTTGTTCTCCCCTCCCCACAGCGCGGTAATCTATTAAATACTTTGTGTCCCATGGATACTATGTGCCTTTTGTGTCCGATTTCTTTCTGTAGCTTAGGGTTTTCTAGGTTTGTCCATGTTGTAGCGTGTATCTGTACTCTTCCTTTTTATGGAGGAGTACTATTTCATCACATGGATATACCACCTTTTGTTTAACCATTGATTGGATGATAAGCACTTGGGCTGGTTCCACTTACTGGTTATTGTGAAAAATGCTGATATAAACATGCGTGTGCAAGCTTTTATGTGAACATACGTTTCCAGTTCTCTTGGACATATGCCTAAGAGGGGACTTGCTGGCTCATGTGACAGCTCCGTGTTTAAATTTTGAAGCACTGCCGCTTGACTCTCTTTTGGCTGCCTCCCCAGGCACAGAAGATTTCTGATGATCTGATGCAGAAAATCAGCACTCAGAACCGCCGGGCCTTGGACCTTGTGGCTGCCAAGTGTTACTATTATCACGCCCGGGTCTATGAGTTCCTGGATAAGCTGGATGTGGTGCGCAGGTACCGGTGGCCAGGGGTCTCGCTCGCGGCCCTCGGGGTCAGCAGCATGATCAGGCGCTGCACAGCGCTGCGGACTTGCCGGGGGCCGAGGCCTGGGAGGCTCCAGGGGCCCAGCAGGAAGTGGGGGTGATGGCTAACACGCCCTGAGCTGCGGGAGGGCTTGAGAGGCTGAGGCAGAGGTGTCCACTGGCCTGCCAAGTCCTGTCCCCCAGGCTCCTCCTCTCACCGCACGTCAAGGGAGGACTCTTCCGTGGGTCAGAGGTACGAGGGCAGTATGGCTGAGTCCCTTTGTTTTGCACCTGAAACTACCTCAGTGTTGTTAATTGGCTGTGTTCCAATAGAAAATAAATAAAAGGTTTTTTAAAAAAAGGTACAAGGACAGGCTGGAAAGCCTTTCACTCCTCTGCTTGGAACCTGCAGTGGCTCCCCGTTCCCCTCAGGGAAAAGCCAGAGCCCTCCTGATAAAAGCTTTTGAGGCCTCATAGGGTCTGGGCCACCCCCCCGCTCCCCGACGCCTCGCTCTTCCACGGGCGCACACTTCCGTCGGCCAAGGGTGCCCTCCTCCCTGCGTCCTTCAAGCCTGTGCTTAACTGCAGCCTCAGTGAGTCCTACCCTGACCGGGCTGTTTAAAGCCACAGCTCCCTCCTGTCCTTCTGCACCCCTGTCGCACTTAACCCTGATTTCTGCATCACCCCCGCCCCCACCTTTGGTCAGGCCTCACAGTACGCTTATTCATCATGAGAGTTGTCTGTCTCCCCCATCTGAGCGCAGGTTCTCTGTGCACCCACACTGGTGCGTTACTAGTTGGCTATTCAGAGTTGTCGTTTGAGGCCTTTGACCTCATTTCTTTCCTTCTTGAAGCTTCTTGCACGCTCGGCTCCGGACCGCCACACTGCGGCACGACACGGACGGGCAGGCCACACTGCTGAACCTCCTGCTGCGGAACTACCTGCGCTACAGCCTGTACGACCAGGCCGAGAAGCTGGTGTCCAAGTCCGTGTTCCCTGAGCAGGCCAACAACAACGAGTGGGCAAGGTACCTCTACTACACAGGTGAGCAGGGCCTGCCCCAGCCAGGAGGCGTCTCAGGCTCACTCGGCACAGACTGGCTAAGAATGTGGTGCCCGTGCTGCCTCAGAGGCGCTCTGGTTTGTGGAGGACCAGGCTTTGGATAACGCTCTCGTCTTGATCAGCTCTCCTCTTTTCACACTCAGGGCGCATCAAAGCCATCCAGCTGGAGTACTCAGAGGCCCGAAGAACAATGACCAACGCCCTTCGGAAGGCCCCTCAGCACACAGCTGTCGGCTTCAAACAGACGGTGAGCAGCGGCTCCCTCTCCCCTTTGACCCCCTTACTCATCTGATAGCACGTTCGTGCCGTTTCCCCATCTGAGGAGCCAAGAAGGCATCCTTACTTTGTCTTCGTACCCTAAAGGTGGCATCACATGTCTGTTTCCACATAACGTTGTTCAGGGCACCTTAGGCAGACACTGCCTGCACCTCTGGCAGTATATATCCCCAGTCTTCTTCCCGGTAGGTAGGTTTTAAATATTCCTGACTCCCCAGAAGATCCTATAGTCTTTTCATGCAAGGGTCTTGTTTGTGTTGATAAGCTCTGGACTCTTTACCTGGTCCCTCAGGTGCCCCTTTGGGAGCAGTGGTGTCTGTGGCCAGGGAACCCAGGGCCCTCCTTAAGGTGGCTGACTCAGGTGGAGGCACCTTGGCCACGTCAGAGTTGTCAGTCCCCAGGTATATTTCTTGAGTGCTGACCTTGATACTGGGCACTGTGAGGGATAGAAAAGAAGGATTAGAAATGGTATTTGCACTCAGAGATGGAATCAGAACACCTGAAGCAGAATGGCTTGAGGGCTGTGTAAGATCACAGAGCCTAACAGCCAGAATTAGGACCCAGCTTTCCCAGCCACAGATGACTGCTCCCACACTCACACACAGACACCTCCTAGCCCTTGAAAGAGAGCAGGATGAGCGTATACATCGACGACCTCAGTGTGGTAGGAGCTTTGGTTTGTTTTAGTTCAGCAGTTCAGAGAAAGGCAAATTTAGTTGTGGTAAAATAAAGAAATCTTTAAACAGTTATATTTGATGTGGTTTTTGAAAGATGGGTTGAATTTTCATAGAAAGGCGTGGTTTTTCAGACACATAAGGTACATTGCAGAATGTAAGATTGCTTACAGTGTAGGACACACACTAACCCTTCTAAAAATCAGTAAAAATGCACGTAATTGACATACAGGCTGTGGTGCGCACCAAGGAGAGTGTCATGGGGTAAAGCGGTGTTTTCAAACCAGATTTTGCTGTGGATGGATAAGGTTTCAGAGTCTTCTATGGAAGAAGCAGAGGTCGGGGAACTTCCCACCCAGAGAGGCTGAAGCAGATAGGTGATAAGCCGAGGCCTGGGAAGAGGTAGGAGGAATGAGCTAGAGAGCCCAAGTGGAGAGCTAGCTTTCAGTAAAAACAGGGCGGGTGAGAATGGGTAGAGACAGACGTGGAATTTAACATGGCCTCTAAAGCAGAGCACGCTGGAAGTGTACCATCCGTAATTGTTCCACGTTCTCACCTTAGGGGATCTCATTTGTTTTCACGGCTTAGCTCTCACCGCCACAATGCGTCACCAAAGTCCATTAATCTGTCTTAATCTGCCCGGGTTGCTGTAACAAGACTGGCTGGCTTAAACAGCAGAAATTTATTTCGTTCTCTTTCTGGAGGTGAGAAGTCCGAGTTCAGGATGTCAGTGTGGCCGGGTTGTTCTGGGAGCTTCTCTTTTGCTTGGAGTTGTCCATCTTCTGCCGTCTTCCGTGCATGTCTGTATCTCTAGTTCTTCTTGTAAGGACCCCAATCATAATTGGATTAGGGCCCACTCACATGACTTCATATTCCCTTCATAAACCTCTTTAAAGGTTCTAGCTCCAAATCCAGTCACATTCTGGGGTACTCAGGTTAGGACTTCACCATAAAAATCTGGGGGTTCACAGTTCAGCCCATAATACAAGTTTTGAGCCCTCTCACAAACCCAGACCTGCAAATTCCACTTTTCCATTAAGATACTTGCTGGCTCCCTACATTCACCTTGTCCAGACCCGCCTGTGTGCCGTTTACAGTCCTTCTTGCTCTCCTGATCTGCATAGAAGCCTTGGGTCATCTTGGACTTGTCCCCACCTTCCCCATCACTGAGTCGTCTGTTGATTTGCCTGACGCCTTTGGTAGTCATCTCCTCTCTGATGTTGCCCGTGCCCTTGTTTGAGCCACTGACACTGCTGATCACTGTCCTCCCCTCTGCCAGCCCAGCTTCCCCTCCCTGACTCAGTGGAGGTCCTGGCTGGTCTGCCTGGTCCAGGAAGCTCGCATTTTTCCCATTTCCTACCCATTAAAGTATTGTGCGTCTTGTGGATCTGGTAGTTCAGGTAGTATTATTGTTACTACACCCATTCTAGGGAGGAGGAATCCAGAGACTCGACATTTCTAGCTAGCAAGTAAAGACTGGCATTCTATCTCCGAGCTCAGAATTCAGCCTGGCACTCAGAACTGGGTGTTCCGAGACGTGCCCCAGGCATCTCTCCTGACAGACCCCCTCACCTCCTCAAGTACACTAGCCTCTTCTCCAACCTGTCGCCTTGGCTGAGTCATTCTCCCTCCTTTTTCTGCTTCATCAGATTTCTCAAGGCTTGGGACTTCCCTCATGATCCAGCGGTTAAGACTTTGCACTCCCAGTGCAGGGGGCACAGGGAATTAAGATCCTGCATGCTGTAAGGCGTGGCCAAAAAGTACCAGTCTCCCATTGCTTAAAAGAATCCTCAGAGCTCATGTTAATTTCTGCCATCACTATGGCTTTCCCCTCACTCATGGAGTACACAGCGAGACGGTAGTGGTGAGCGAAGGGACCACCCCGGAAGGCGGGGCCCTCCTTGCCCAGCTGTGGGCACCATCACCCACCATTTTTAACCCCTCGCCTCCTTTGTGACACTTGCCTGTAGTTTAACTGTCTGGGCTCCTGTCCCTCCTGCTTGTGGGGGAAGTTGTCCCCTCCTCCCACAGTCTCCCTTGCAGGGTGCTGCATCAGGAGGAGGGACCCGGTTTCCCAGGCAACCCTGTCCATCAGACCCAGCTCATTCATCGAGGCTCTGCAGGCCCTTTCCTGTGCTTCTTCCTGTACCCAGATGATTAGTTTACATATGGTTCACCTCTGTAACCAGCATCTTTAGGCTGACTTGCATCCCATCCCGGAGGCCTCTGGGCCCTGCTTCCTCACTGGTTCTGAGCCATAGAACCTGCCCATCCAGCCTGTAATTTGGAGCTTTGCCATTTTGGCGCATTGTGCACTGATTGGCCAAGTGAAATGAAGCTGAGGGCCCGATGCAGTCAAAGGGTCAGAGGCTCCCAGGGCCTGATCCCAAGGCAGAGCCTCGGTTCCACATGCAGCACAGCTTGGCCCCAGTCCAGGGCCGCCGCCCTTCTTTTCCGGTGTGTCTGGCTGAGTCGAAGCCCCCTTGGTTCTCTCCTCCCACCCTGTGGGCTCCCTGCCCACTGCCTTCCAGGTGCACAAGCTTCTGATTGTGGTGGAGTTGTTGCTGGGGGAGATCCCAGACCGGCTGCAGTTCCGTCAACCATCCCTCAAGCGCTCACTCATGCCCTACTTCCTTCTGACCCAGGGTAAGGCCGGTCCCCTCCCAGGGCGGCACTGTGTCCCCTCTGGTGTGTGCGCCATGGGCAGCATCTGACCCACTCCTCTCCCCACCGCAGCTGTCAGGACAGGAAACCTAGCCAAGTTCAACCAGGTCCTGGATCAGTTTGGGGAGAAGTTCCAAGCAGATGGGACCTACACCCTCATCATCCGACTGCGGCACAACGTCATCAAGACAGGTGTGGGTCGGGCTTGAGGATCTACCTTCCAGGGTGGGGGACGCGGGTTCAGTTCCTGGTCAGGGAGCAAAGGTCCCACGTGCTGCGGGGCAGCCAATCCCACACGCCGCAGTGAGAAGCCCTTGGGCTGTAACAAAGACCCAGTGCAGCCAAACTAGAAAAAAGAAAAGGTAACCTGATCACTTAAAAAAAAGACAAAGTGTGGCTCAGGGTCTGAGGGAGCCCTGGAAGCAGGACTGGGACTCTGCTTCTCTGGGGCTGGGACAGCGCTGTGGCTGCCCGGGCAGGTGAAGGGTCTGTGCCCAGCCTGTCCTCCCCGCGCCCCTCCTCCCAGGTGTGCGCATGATCAGCCTCTCCTATTCCCGCATCTCCTTGGCGGACATCGCCCAGAAGCTGCAGCTTGATAGCCCAGAGGATGCAGAGTTCATTGTCGCCAAGGTGGGCCTGGCTCGGGGGCCATAGACGCCGTGTTTCAGGCGCGGGGTGGGAGGGGGTTGACAGCTAAAGCGGCGGCATGCCCAGCTTTCAGTGAAGCCAGAAAGTTGCCAGAGAGTGTCTGTGTGTGCACGAATGATTGTAGGAGAGATCAAGGAGGACAGAGATGAGACGGAATGTTCTCAGACTTAGAAGATGGGCTTTCTGGTGACTTCTCCTCCCTTTGGGGCCTGCAGGCCATTCGCGATGGTGTCATTGAGGCCAGCATCAACCACGAGAAGGGCTACGTCCAGTCCAAGGAGATGATTGACATCTATTCCACCCGCGAGCCCCAGTTAGCCTTCCACCAGCGCATCTCCTTCTGCCTGGATATTCACAACATGTCTGTCAAGGTGAGGGGCCCTGAGCTGCAGAGCCAGCTGGGCGGCAGCACGCTGCCACACCCACAGGCTCCTAGAGAAGACCGGCTTGGTTTGGGGCCCGGCTCCCAGTCTCTAAAGCACTGGGGGTCCAGAAGGGGCAAAGGACTTGGCTTGTGGGACCACAACACCTCTGTGCACTTAAAGGGTTAGGGTAGGGTTGCCAGCGAGGATCAGACTGGGGTTTAGAGTGCGCGGTTCTGGATTTGGTTCCAAATTTGAGTCGTTTACCTTCTCTGAAGTCTCCATGTCTTCATCTGTGAGACTGATAGTGAGGTATTACTTGCCCTGCCTAAGCTTCACAGAGTTGTCGAGATTGGATGAAATCACTGTCTTGGGGCACTTAGCAAAGTTTGAATTGTGTAAAGGGTAGGACCACCATCTTGGTCCACAAAAGGCTCCTAAGCCCTTGTGGGCCAGGGGCTGGTGCTGTCAGACACTGTTTTTCCTGATCTCTCCCCCCAAGAAACCAGGCATATCACTTTGTCTGAAATCAGGCGAATGCTGTGCATGAAAGACCCTTTGTGACCCCTCCCCTGTGTCTCTAGCCTCACTCCCCAGGACCGCTCCTGTCAGCCCCTCCCCGCCTTCTCCTCTCCTCCCAGCTGGCCCCGCTGAGCTCCAGCCTAACCTCTTACACTTCTCTGCCTAGAATGCGCTTCCTGCCACTCCCATAGGCCATCCATTCTTCCTTCTTCCCACTGCCAGTCTGCCTCCCTGCCTGACTGAGAGGGTCAGTCGTTTATCCCTCTGGATTTTCTTTTTAGTGTTTATCACGTGGTGTCACGGGTCATTAGTCACCATGCCTAGCTCCCCCAGCAGACTAAACTGGGGAGTGTCACCTGTCCGGTACATTTCCTAGCGCCCAGGTGCCTGCCTCCTCTTCACTCACTCCTCTCTCCATTGTGCTTCAGGCCATGAGGTTTCCTCCCAAATCCTACAACAAGGACTTGGAGTCTGCAGAGGTAAGCTCCTTTCTGCTTTGGATGGAAGGGGAAGTTTCTGGAAAGCCTGGGTGGGTCAGGCTGGGTGCAGACCAAGTGAGTGCCTGGCTGGTCCTCAGCAGCCTGGGTGGGTCGGGCTGGGTGCAGACCACGAGCCCCCAGCTGGTCCTCAGCCCCCTGTCCCCCGGCCCTCTTCCCCAGGAGCGGCGAGAGCGGGAGCAGCAGGACTTGGAGTTTGCCAAGGAGATGGCAGAAGATGACGACGACAGCTTCCCTTGAGCTGGGGGGCTGGGGAGGGGTGGGCTGAGTGGGGACTGGCTCTGTCTTTCCCTCGTGGGGGTCCCCTGCCCAGGGAACTGGCTCCTCTTCCCACATGGGGCACACAGACTGCTATGTGCAGGGGGTGAGGGGTGCAGGGAGCCGGTCACCCTACCTCATCCCAGGGCCCCTCCTCAGCCGGTGACTTAGCACACGGGGGCAGGCGGGCGGGCGGGCAGCCTCCCCAGGGCAGGGTCCTGGCTAGTGGTGTGGGCAGCACGATGGGAGGGTCTAGCCCTGTGCCCTCCTCCAGGGAGTAGGGCACCGGAACTGGGACATGTGTTAGGCTGTATGTTTTTTGAAGCTTCAATTATGATTTTTAAACAATAAAAAGTTCTCCAAAGCTGCTTGTGTATCAGTTACTCTATTTTGCCCTCACAGGTACAGTGTTAACAGGCCCAGATTTTTCTCCTGGCCTGGGAGTGCCAACCCCAGGCATGATCTGAGGACCTGATGCAGCTATAGATGAGGCGGCGGCCAGGGGCTGGGTGAAGAGATTCTAATCTGGGGTCAGAAGGGCCTGGGTTTACTCTTTCGCATCTAACTGGCTCTCAAATAATTGGGCAACTCTCTAAACCTCTCAGGCTCCTTTGCCAGATCTGTCAAATAACCTCCTGGCTCTAAAATTAGGAATCTAGGCTTCCAATGGGTCAAACAAAATGTGAGAGTCTGGCCCTCAGGTGAGATTCAATGAGGAGAGAAGGGTCTCCAGCAAGGCTGCACCATGTTGGGAGCAGGGTCCTGCCCAGCTGGCCCTTAAGCGGGGAGGAAGGGCTCCTCCCTGAGAGCAGGGAGGAGTGGTCGGGCACAAGGGGGCTCCCTGTGGCCCCCAGCCCACCTGCTCCAGCAGCACATGGGGAGACAGTGGGCCTGCCTGGCTCTCCAAGGCCTCAGCCACTGCCAGTGGCACTCCCCTCGTTGGGTCATTTGCGATATCCTTGTTCTCCGGCTGGCACCTGGGGCGTACGTGTGCCATACCTTCCTGCCAGCTTTGTCATCTGAATGATGCCTCATGGGTTTCTCCCTTTCAGCTGCACTCCCTCTCTTACTGGTCTCTTCATTTCCACCTTGCTGATTTCTTTTTCTTTCTTCATATATATATTTATTTGGCTATACTGGGCTTCCCAGGTGGCGCTAGTGGTAAAAGAACCCATCTGCTAATGCAGGTTAGACATAAAACATACCAGTTCAACCCTTGGGTCTGGAAGATCTGGAGAAGGGAATGGCAGTCTGCTCCGGTATTCTTGCCTGGAGAACCCCATGGACAGAGGAACCTGGCAGGCTACATACAGTTCATGGGGTTGCAGAGACACAGCTGAAGCAGCTTAGCACGGCTTGGGTCTCAACTGCTGCACACAGGATCTTCGATCTTCGCTGCAGCTGTAGGATCTGTCTTTTTAGTTGCAACATGCGGGATCTTTAGTCTCAGCATGCCAACTCTTAGTAGCGGTGTGTGGGATCTACTTCCCTGACCAGAGATCAAACCCAGGCCCCCTGTATTGGGAGTGGGAGTCACCTTGCTGATTTCTACACGTCTTCCAGACATCCTGCCTCTTAGTGATTCAACTTCCCAGCTTCTGAACCACTCACTTACTGATAATGGAATTCTTCTCTTAGGAGGTCGTTTATATGAAAGCCTTATCTTTCCAACTAGATTGCAGATTCTTAGAGAACTTGAGGCATATCTCTCCCTCCAGGACTGCCCAGTGCCTAGCACACTGAGTTGAATAAAGTCTTGTTTGTTAGGCAAGGCCCGCTGTGTATTCCCAGGGGGTAGGAGTGGTAAAGAACCTGTTGGCCAATGCAGGAGACAAATGCAGGCTCAAGCCCTGGGTCAGAAAGACCCCTGGAGAAGGGCATGGCAACCCACTCCAACATTCTTGCCTGGACAGAGGAACCTGGTGGGCTACAGTCCATACAATAGGGTTGCAGAGAGTAGGACATGACTGAAGCAACTTAGCATGCATGGACCACATTTTAATCTGTAAGTAAGTAAATAAGTGAAGTCGCTCAGTCGTGTCCGACTCTTTGCGACACCATGGACTGTAGCCCATGGGATTCTCCAGGCAAGAATCCTGGAGTGGGTTGCCATTTCCTTCTCCAATTTTCATCTGTGGATAGCCCTAATTCCATTAAAGGCATGTTTTAGACTGGCCTTGCTTTAGTTCCTTGCATCCAAACTTTATTTTTCTTTTTTAAGGATTCAATCTTTTCCCCATTTTATAGGCCAGTTCAAAAATCTAATAGATCTTTAATTCCCTNGCCCTAATTCCATTAAAGGCATGTTTTAGACTGGCCTTGCTTTAGTTCCTTGCATCCAAACTTTATTTTTCTTTTTTAAGGATTCAATCTTTTCCCCATTTTATAGGCCAGTTCAAAAATCTAATAGATCTTTAATTCCCTTCCAGGAAGGATGAGGACTGACGGTGAGCACCGCCCCCACGCCCTTCCAGGGTGTGAGGACAGGCTCAGGTGGGCCGTGAACCCTGGCCTGCGTGATGCCACGTGAGGGTCCCGTTCTGTGGGGTGTGTGCAGCCTTCCAGTCTCAGCCTGTGGCTCTGTTTTCTTGCTGGTTGGTTTTTGTCCTCACATTGCTGTCCTTCTGGCCCTTGACCACTTTGCCTGACCTTTAAAATGACTTTCGGGGGCTTCCCTGGTGGCTCAGTGGTAAAGAATCCCCCTGCCAATGCAGGCGACACGGGTTCTCTCCCTCACCTGGAAAGATCCCACATGCTGCAGAGCAGCGACGCCCATGTGCCACAACTGTTAAGGCTTTGCCCAGGGCTCAGAGCCCCAACTACTGAAGCCCACGCGCCCTGGAGCCCACGCTTCACAGGAGAAGCCGCCACAAGAAGCAGCGCCTCTTGCAAGGCAGCTAGAGAGTAGCCGGAGCTCACCACAGCCAGAGAAAAGCCCACACAGCACGGAGGATCCGGCACAGCCAAAAATAAATTAATAAATGACTCTTTCTGAGTGTGTGATAATTAGTTGTCATTATTCAAAATGACAAGTCTTGAAGTCCCACCAGCCCAAAGTGGCCCAGACCCTTTCCTGGGTGGTAATGGACCTGTTCACGGAGGCGGGGTTCTTTGTCACGATTCCCTGGCTCTCATCCACCTTGAGTCTGTGGACCATTGTTCTGTCTGCTCAGTATCTGGAGGCTTCTTGTGATTCCTCCTCATTGGCTTGGCTTTCTTTTCCTGGAGAAATTCCGTGTTATGTGCTTGGAGAGTTCACTGTGTTCTCTACCTTCCAGTCTTTTTTTTTTTTTAGTTAGAAAACTACAGAGAAGTACAAAGAATAACATAAGTTTAAAGCCCATCTTTAAAGATAAGTTTAAAGCCCATCTTTCCCTCAAGACAGCCACTCTGCTAAATTCAATGGCTAGCCTTCCAGTTTACACTTTTCTACTTTTACTACAACATACAGAATTGTCCTGAGTTTTTAAATCTTTGCAAATGATGTATCACCTGAAAGTAAGTTCCTTTCACTCAATATGGGTGTTGAGGTCTAATCATCTTTAAACCCACACCCAGCACTGTTCCGAGGACTAAGAATACAACTGAATAAAACAAACTCCTTTCCTCGTGGGTTTTTATTCTGGAAGGGTGGGGAGGCACACGTGTTATGAATGGGCCACAATTTATTAATTTATTGGTGGCCATTGGCTTACTGTTACAAACAACATTCCAGAGGACATTTCTGTGTGTCCCTTTGTACATGTGTCCTGTGGACATAGTTTGCAAACTTTTCTTAAAGTGTCTGACAGTACGTTTTTTAGACTTGTAAACCATATCCATAGTCACAACTATTCACTTCTGCCCTTCTTGAAAGGGGACTTGCATAAACAATATGTAAACAAATTATTTATTTTTGGCTGCGCTGGGTCTTCACCGCTGAGTGGGCTTTCTCTAGTCGCAGCGAGCAGGGGCTGCTCTCCAGGTGCAGCGCAGAGGCTTCTCGCTGCAGTGGCTGCTCTGGTCTTGAGTACAAGCTCCAGGTGTGTAGGCTTCAGTAGTTGCCGTGTGGGCTCTAGAGCCCAGACTCAGTAGTCGTGGCACCCGGGCTTAGTCGCCCTGCAACCTGTGGGATCTTCCCAGGCCAGTGATGGAGTCCGTGTTCCCTGCATTGGCAAGTAGATTCTTAATCACTGGACCACCAGGGAAGTCCTCAACAAATTATTTATGAACACAGGCTTTTTGTGATTTTTACATGTGATAAAATATTCTTTTGATTTTTTTTCCAGCCATTAAAAAAAAATGTAACACTCATTCTCAACTTGGGGTGTACATATCTCGGCCCACAGGCCAAGTCTGCAGCAAAGGCATTATTCCAGAGCCTGTATAGAGACACTCTGGGACTTCCCTGGCAGTCCAGTGGTTAGGACTCAGGGCATCCACGGCTGGGGCACAGGTTTGATCCCTAGTTGGGGAACTAAGATGCCCATGCGGTCCGTGTCGTGGCCAATAAAGTGGGGGGGGGGAGCGGGGGAAGTGCTCCAAGCCCAGTTCCAGATGAAAACAGGAAGTGTCAGTGGAAGCTACCCACCCGCTCTGGCTATTGAGAAATAATTAGGAAAGCCCTGAGGAAGCTGGAGGGATGAGTAACAGCTAGGGGTCTCTGGGGCCAGGCCCTTTGAGAGAGCGTTTCAGTCTGGCTCAGCCCACATGTATCAGAACCAGGAACTTTCTCTCTGCCTGGTCTTTATTCTCTCACGGGTGGGGCTGAAACCTGGACTGAGCTGTCATCCAAGAAGCACATCTCTCTGAATAGGAAGGCAGTGTAATAAGAATGACGGGGGCTCAGGAAGGGTGGCCACAAATCCTGCCCCCAGTTTGTTCTGTAATCTTGGGCCTTTCCCTGCTCTGAAGCCAACCCTTGTCTATAATGGAGATTATGCACACTCGGTTGATAGGATGAAAGACGAAAGTGTAATGGAAGGTGCCTGGCATATAAGAGATGCCCTGTAACTGTCAGCCAGCATTCACCCAGATTCTCTCTGTATGGGATGGAGGCCAGAACACCTCCCTGGCCAGACAGTCCCACTTCCTCTGGAAGCAGCCCACCCCATCCTTCGACACCTCCGGTAGTTAGAACACTCGCTTCTTGAGCTGAAAATTGACTGGCCATGGCTTCCAATCCCTATCCCACTTCTGGTCCCTGAAACCATGCAACAACCCTCTCCTCTTTGCCAGACAAAACTGCCAGTTTGTGGACATTCCTGGTGGTGCAGTGGTTAAGACTCTGTGTTTCCACTGCAGGGGACACAGTTTCGATCCCTGGTCTGGAAACTAAGGTGCCACAAGGTGCAGCCCCTTCACCAAAAAAAAGTTTTGTTTTGTTTTTTAAAGTCTGCTTTTTTCAAATCAACATCTTGAGTCCTTTCACCATTCTGGCCACTCTTGTTAGAATCAGCATTTTCTGAGCCAAACATCTGACACACCTGCACTGTAAGTGAACATTAAAGTTTGGGTCCAGAGCTGGCCTGGTCACAGGTGAGGAAAGCAGAAAGCAGAGGTTCAATAGTTAAGAGCTGAAGACTCTGGCACAGGGCAGACCTTGGCTCTGCTATTTTGGGGCAAGTCATTTAACCTCTTCAGGATCAGATTCATCTTCTGTAAAGGGGGAGATCTTTCTGATAATTTTGTCATAAGGCTTATTAAAAGAGTACATTTGCCAATGTGCAGGAAGTGCTCCTTGGACTGCAAGGAAATCAAACCAGTCAATCCTAAAGGAAATCAACCCTGAATATTCATTGGAAGGACTGATGCTGATGCTCCAATACTTTGGCTACCTGATGCAAAGAGCTGCCTTACTGGAAAAGACCCTGATGCTGAAAACACTGGACGCAGAAGAGGGTGCCAGAGNCAAGGAAATCAAACCAGTCAATCCTAAAGGAAATCAACCCTGAATATTCATTGGAAGGACTGATGCTGATGCTCCAATACTTTGGCTACCTGATGCAAAGAGCTGCCTTACTGGAAAAGACCCTGATGCTGAAAACACTGGACGCAGAAGAGGGTGCCAGAGGATGAGATGGTTGGATGGCATCACAGACTCAATGCACAAGAATGTAAGCATCGGGAGACTGCAGAGGACAAGGAAGCCTGGTGTGCTGCAGTCCGTGGGGTTGCAAAGAGTCGGACATGATTTAGCGACTGGACAACAATGGGGAGTGCCCAACACATTATCTGGGGTGGGCTGTGTACTCTGGAGGTTAAGGCGAGGGAGAGGAGGCATGATTGTGAGAACTCTTGCCCTGCCTCCCAACAGTTGTGTTAAATTCACCCTTCTCTTCCCATGAAGATGGGCATAGAACTGGGCTTAATCAGTGGACTGGGCTAAGGTCGAGTCAGGGCCAGGGCTGTCCAGCGTGGCCAGGACCAGAGGCAGGACGTGAATTGATTCATAGTTGTTGGCCCTGCCAGCTGTGACCACCAGAGGGCACCCCCACCCTAGAGATGGCCTGGACCAGTCAGACACACCCACTCCTCTTACCAAGACTGTTCTGGCACCTCGTGGGGTTAACTGGGAAAGTGACAGTCTCAGATGCAGTCGGCCACACTGCCCCAGGCAGGCCCCATGGCCTATGGAAAATGCTCAGACCCGAGGCAGAGGTCTGGGTTATAACTGACTCTGCTATCCATGACCTTGGGCGAGCCTCTTCATTCACTGACCTAGTTCACAGTGTTGGAACAGACGCCTAAAGTTCTCCCAGCCTGGACAGCGCGTGGTTCTTGGGTTTGAGGCCAGGCGGTTTCTTCTTTCTCACCCCAGCCCTTCTCCCCTCAGGGCAGCACACACTCGCCCGCTGGCAGTGAACCCCGCCAGGGAAGCCACCTGTCCCAGACCCTCAACTCTGGCAGGGGGTGGGGGTGGGGAGCAGTCAGTGCAAGAGGAGGAGGAGGGACAAGGTCAGGTGACCCAAGAGCCTTGAAGGGTCTTGCTTCATCCGGGACAGACATCCGGTTTCCTCTGGTCTCTGCCAGGATTCCGGGGGCAAAGGGATGAGTCATGGGGGGATTGGGGAGTTCCCAGCTAATTGGTTCAGGATGGAGACCGGGAGGATGCCCATCAGAGTGTGGGGTGGAGACAGGCGGCCAGACCCCAGTGTCCTTACCTCAGGCCTCTGGCCCCTCAAGAGGGCAATCAGAGAGGCGATTTCTATCGCCTGGAACTTGGGGGGATAGAAATGAGGCAACTAGCTTCTTCCTTCTCCAAAGGAGAAGGCCTAGGGAGCAGGTGGCTTAAGGATCCCAAGAGAGAGTGGCTAATGGGGCTGACCCAGGAGATATGCCAGGGGAGGGAGGGACGGAGGAGGGCCCCAGGCCTGCCTCTTCCTTGAGGTTCAACCAGACTCCAACCTCCCGGGCTTTTATCATTAGCTCAGTTTGGTTTAGAGGTTTAGTTCAAACACTCTGGGGCAATTCAGACCTGGGTGGGGCTAAGGGGAGGAAGGGAGTTTGAGGGGGGCAAGACGTCAAAGAAGAATCAGAGATTCCACAATTTCACAAAACTTTCGCAAACACTTTTTTTTGGTCCCAACCCCCCTGCATTGTCCTGGACAACAAATTTGCATAAAACTTGGGAAGCTATTACTAAGCGTTAGTCGCAGCACCAGGTAATTTCCTCCCCGGCCTCCATGGGCCTGAGTATAAAGGCCCCTGGAGCTGGTCCCTGACAGAACCCAGAACCTACAGCCCCACCGAGACCCTTGGCTGAGCCTTCTGCCCAGAGCCCCATGAAGCTGATGGGTGAGTGTCTGGGTCCTGGGAGGGGAGAGCTGTGGCAGCCGGCAGGGGTACCTGGGCTTCCAGAAAGGTCTGCACTTCTCCTGAGCCCCTGTCTGCTTCCAGCCCTGCAGCTGCTCCTCTGGCACAGCGCGCTCTGGACGGTGCACGAAGCCACCCCCCTTGGCCCTGCCCGCTCCCTGCCCCAGAGCTTCCTGCTCAAGTGCTTAGAGCAAGTGAGGAAAATCCAGGCTGACGGCGCCGAGCTGCAGGAGAGGCTGGTGAGTGAGGGAGGCCAGCGTGAGGACGGGGAGGGGACAGATGCTGTAGCAGGGCAGGGAGGGAAGGAGGCACAGCCAGGGAGCTGAGGGAGAGAGCGGGGCTGGAGGGCAGCGTGGGAAAGGGCAGCAGGAAGGGACGCGCGGTGAGAGAAGGAGAATCAGGAGAGGCCCAGCCCGGAGCGCGGCTGGCGAGGAACTGGGGGGAAGAGCCTCTAGTGCTGGGAAGGGTTGGCTGGGAACTTGGATGGAAGGGGGCTGAGAAGCCTGGCAGGATGGGTGGGGAGGCGGAGATGTGGAGGTGGAGAGGTGCGGGCACTCGGGAGGAGGAGGAGCTGGCCGCTCACCCAGCATCCTTCCCACCACAGTGTGCTGCCCACAAGCTGTGCCACCCGGAGGAGCTGGTGCTGCTCAGGCACTCTCTGGGCATCCCCCAGGCTCCCCTAAGCAGCTGCTCCAGCCAGTCCCTGCAGCTGGTGAGTGTCCCGAGGGGAGAAGGGAGATGAGGGGGCGGAAGGGTAGGCTGACCTGGAAGGCTCCCCAGTTCTCTAGGCTCCTCATGGGGGCCCTGAGGGGAGCATCCCAGGCGGCATCCCCTAACTCTCCCATCCGAACCCCCAGACGAGCTGCCTAGACCAACTGCACAGCGGCCTCTTTCTCTACCAGGGCCTCCTGCAGGCCCTGGCAGGCATCTCCCCAGAGCTGGCTCCCACCTTGGACACACTGCAGCTAGACGTCACTGACTTTGCCACCAACATCTGGCTGCAGGTGAGTCTCATTGGGAGCAGCAAGCTTTAAGGGCCAGAACCGAGCTGGTCCCCAAAGGTGGTGCTGCAAGCCTGGGGCCCTGGAGTTCTCTAGGGCGGAGACAAGTCCCTGGACCTGGTTCTTGTCCTGGCTCCACTGTGAACCCTGGATCCTCCACAGCCCATCAGCCCCCGGCCTTCCCTTACTGTGCCAACACGCCCTGACTGCTGACCTCATCTTCCCCCACAGATGGAGGACCTGGGGGTGGCCCCTGCCGTGCAGCCCACCCCGGGCACCATGCCGACCTTCACATCGGCCTTCCAGCGCCGAGCAGGAGGGGTCCTGGTTGCTTCCCAGCTGCAGCGTTTCCTGGGGCTGGCATACCGTGGCCTGCGCTACCTTGCTGAGCCCTGAGCACAGCTCTTCCCCTCTTGTGTATTTATCTCTGTATTTAATATTTATGCTTATTTAAACCTAATATTTAGGTTTAGGAAGGCTCCTGGATCCTTCCTTCCACCTCCATGTGGGGAAAACTCCCCGTCTTGTGTACTGGGACTGGGAGGGAGTTGGTAAATACCAAGTATTACTCCTTGTAGCTGCTCCAGGCCTGGCTCCGCGGTGGGTTCTGGGGAAAGCTGCAGTGAACCCCTACCCTGAGGGTGCCCTCCTCAGGGCCTTGGAAGCATCGGGAAGTCTCCCAGGTGGGAGACGAGACAGCCCTGTTTAATATTTAAACAGCAGTGTTCCCCGACTGGGTCCTTGCCCCCTGGCTCCAGCCCTGCATTCAGGCATGAAGCCCAGCAGAGGCAGCGGGAGCGGATGCTTGACCCTGGGGTCCCATGAATTTGCTGGGGAAACTTGTTCAAGATTTTTTTCGGGCGCATTTTGACTCCTTGTGTGGGGAGCCCAGGCATCAGTGACGCCTCTTGTTTTCCTGGATGCGCTATAGACACCATGAGGCTCATGACCTTGCTCCACCCCATCGGGGCTGGGGTCAGGATTCTGACTCTCTTTCGGGCTGGGCAGATGGTCGTGTGTCTCTGCCTTGCTGGATGAGACTGGGAACATGGAAAGGAAAGATGAGGGGCTTGTGTGACAGGGCGTGAGAGGAACACTCAACTGTTCACTTTTCACCCCGGCCCCCACTTTCTCCCTGTAGCCAAACTTCACGATAATAAAGTGTTTGTCTCCAGTAAATGGCCTTCCTCCTTCTTGAGTCCAGCTGGTGCCTGGCCAGGGGTTGCGGGTGGGGAGTTGAATGGCGGGCGAGGCCCGAGGGAGGGAAGAGGAGGTACGGTCATTCCTTGGCACCCACTTGGTATAGACGCCAGGCCGGGTGCTGGGGCGCAGCAGCAATGAGGCAGGCGTGGTCCCTGCCCTCGAGGAGCCACGGCCTAGCGGCTGGACAGGAAGCGGATGGGTCAGCAGTACCGGGAGAGGAGAGAGTGGGCTGGGGGTGCTCAACAGTCCAGACACAGATGGACGTGGGCCTGATGCGAGGGAGGATTTAGTGTTCGCTTCGGTCTACCACCTTCCATAAACCTTCACCCTCCTGTGCTCACAGCTGCCCATAAAGATAGGATTATGAAGGGCCTTTTACAGACCAGGGAGCTGAAGTCTGGGCGACAGCTTGGATCGGACCCCAAATTCCAGGCTCTGCACTTCTCTCCCTCGTTGAGCTCTGCTTCTGACCTGGCGGGGAGCCCGCAGCCTGAACTCACATCTGGGGAGACTGGAGGGGCCGCTTCACAGCACAGGTCTGAGGCAAACCTCTCGGCCAAGGATGCACATGTGCTTCTGGGCTGCTACCACCAGACCCAGGACACCCAGACAGCCCACCACAGTCCCCGGGCCCCCTCCCAAGATTCCCATCCTCGGCTCGAGTCACCTCCCACCCTCCTTCCCCACTGGCTCCTCAGAAGCAGGGTCAGGCTGAGGGGGCTAGAATCCCCAGCTGTGCAGCTCAGGGTGCCCTTCCCCTGCGGTTGGTCCTGAAGAAATCAGGGCTTGGAGATGTGGGACACAGGCAAGGAAGGGTTAAAGAGAGCTCCTGCCCTCATCCCCCGTGGTCCCTCACCCCCCTTACCCCTCATCCCCCAAGTCAGTCCCCCTCCGGAGAGGAAACTCCGGGCCAGTGAGACTCTGGGTGGGGCTTGGAAGGGCTGGGAAACATCGGAACGAACAAGACATCCTACCCCAGCACCAGCGGGGCTCTCAGCCAAAACCTCTCCCTTTGCAGAGTCAATCAGACTTTGTGATCAGGGGGAGGCAGCTGGCAGGTATGAGGAAGGGAAGCTGCTCCCGTGCCCTGCCCTGCCCCTACCGAGTGGACAAACACGGGAAGCTGAGCCCAGCCCTCCCTGAACTCTTCGCCTGCCTCCTCTACCGCCAGACAGCAGGGGGCCAAGGAGAAGACAGTGCTCTCCACCCACGCCAGACAAGGGCACCGATGGCTATCAAGGGATCCACAAGGGCTTTATTTACAACTGAGAGGAGGTGAACACACCGCATGTAAAAATACATACATACATGCATATACACACACACATCCCCCACACCCACAAAGTTCCTTGGAGGTAAATCCACTCTTGGAAGGGGGACAAGCAGGCGGGTGGGGGTGCTGTTGAAGAGCCTGCTCTGAGTTAAGGAAGCAGGCTGCTCATGCACATCAGGTACGGTGGGGAGAGGAAATTATGAAAGAAACTGGGAGCCGTCTTGGAGGTCGGAAGCCAGGAGCAGGGGAAAGATCTGGGAACTGGCCAGGGGAGGTGACGTCATGTGGATGGAGCGATGACGGGCCATCACTCTGCACGCTCCCTTCTGCGGTGCACAGGGCTAGGGTGCTCCCGCCAGCCCCTCTCACGCTCCCTTCTGCGGCGAACAGGGCTGGGGTGTTCCCGCCAGCCCCTCAGAGGGCCGCGATGGCTTTGGCGGCCACCTGGCGGCCCAGGGGCAGGCTGAGGTCTGTGATAGCCAGAACCACCTTGGGGCTGGACATGGCCGACACCTTCACCAGTTCCGATACCTGTCAGACAGACAGCTGCTAAGCGGGGTGGTGGTGGGCGTGATGTCTGGGGGAACAAGCCCCTTCCCACTGGCCACTGGACCTTGAGCTCTCCTGAGACTTGCTGACCCGCTCTGAGTTAGAGGGGCCGGCTGGGGCCTGCAGGCGGGGGGACACTCACGGTGGTGAAGGGCATGAACTGCAGGATGCTGCCTCGGCCGCCCTGCTCCAGGCAGTCCACGCACTCTTCCATAAACCACTGCACAAACTGCGTGTGGGGGCCGGCGGTCCGAGAGCCCAGGATGGAGGAAATGAGCAGGAACAGGTTGGCTAGGAAAGAGGTGGGGAAGGAGAAAAATTCCGTGAGAAGGGCTTGGGAAGCGGTCAGATTCTGGGAGAAGAAAGAAGTGCCAAGGGGGACCCCAAAATGGAGACATCAAAAAGAAAAAGTACTTAAGACCCTGAGGGTGAGCCAGAGAAGGACTCGATGGGGGCCTGCGGGAGACAGGAGGGCTGGGGGCCTGCGGGAGACAGGAGGGCTGGGGGCCTGCGGGAGACAGGAGGGCTGGCGGCCAGGGGAGACGGGCCAGGGGTGAGCGAGGGAATCAGGCAGAGGAGACGAGGCTCGGGAACCGGGGTGCGAGGCCTCACCCAGGACTCGGTTCAGTGGATCTCTCATGTTGACTGTGTGGAGCTGGGAGGCCGACAGGGAGCTGCTCATGGACCGGTCGGCTGTGGGGACAAATGAGGGAGCATATGGGAAATGGCCTCTTGTAATCAAAACCACTGTCCCAGGGGAAGCTCTCACCCCTCAGGAGTGGAGGGCCCACCCAGAGAGGACCTTAGGTCCAGTCACATGGGCCCCAAATACAGACACCACCACAAGCAGATAAGAAAGAAGAACTAACGTTAGGTCAGCACCACCAGGCACCAAGCTGCAGGCTGTACACAGGTGAAACCGATAAATCCGCACATCTCCGTTTTACAAAGAAGCAGAGGCTAAGATTTGCTAAGTAACTAGCCAAGAGTCACTAACCAAGGCACTAGCCAAGGGGTCTGTGCGTGGCAGACCCTTCACCTTTCCTCTTCTTAGGCACACTAATCCCCCAAGGCCCCAGAGAACCCCCAGCCTCAGGAGAAACCTCTGGAAACAGGAAAAACTAAACGCCACAGGAGACCCCTTGGCAGGGAGGCGTGAGGACATCTAGGGAAGCAGGTGGGGGAGGGCTGTTCTCCTGACAGGAAGAGTGGGGAGCAGTCCAGCCCCAGCCCAGGCTGCTCCAGGCCTCAGGCCCATTTCAGGGGAAGGAAGGTCAGGGCTGAGTCAAGGGCACAGTCTGTGCCTGAGGCAGTGAACTCACTGGGGTGAGGGGTGGGGAGGGGTCAGCTGTGCACCCTGGGCTGGGCTGGGATCTGGGTAGGAGAGAGCCAACCCTGAGGGAGAAAGCACAGCAACCTCCAGCATCTCCAGGGCAGGAAACCGAGCAGCCGGAGGGGCAGAGTGGAGCAAACGCCCACCACACCCCCTTGAGCCAGCCAGAGGGATGCTGGGGCCAGAGCAGAGCGCCTCTCTGCAGGCGTGAGCTCCCAGAAAGGAAGTGGCCGCCTGGCCCTGTCCACACACTCACTGGGACTCGAAAGGATATTTGCATCTTCCTCATTGGAGCTCAGCAGGCGCATCAGCTTCGAGGGCTGCATGTCGTCCAAGGGGAAGAGGCTGATGTAATCCTGGGGGGCAGAGGAGTCACGTCAGCACCCCTGCACCCTGACATCTCCCAGGATGAGGGAGGCGGCTGGAACTCAGCTGAGAGTCAAGTCCCCACAGGCCGCAGGCAGGATCTCCTGGGGGGCACCTTCCCTCTCGCCACCCTCCCACCACCCTAGGGACAGACCCTCCCACACAGTCACCCAGCACAGTGGCCCAGGGGCAGGAGCCATGCCTGGCTGCCTGTGCCCAGGAAGGCATCTCTCAAAAGAACGGCTCAGCACACGTCTGTGGGCAAGGGGACAGGAAGGGGTGCCCTCCTACCTCAATGTCTTCCCGATGTCTCTTCTTTTGGCGGGAGGATGCCTGTCCCTTGTGGGAGGAGTAGGAACTCAGGGCACACCAGACGGCCAGCCTGGCAAAGGAATCCAGGAGATGGGGGGAAAATCAAAGGGGGCTTCTGTGCCCGTTGACCAGGCCCCACCCGACAGGGCTTCCCCGCAGTCCAGCTTCCAGGGTGGGGCCCAGGCAGGGCACCCAACACCGGGCTGGGGGACTGGAGGCTCCGCACGGAACCCTACTTTGCGAGAGCGGTGCCAGGGGGGTCCATGAGGCTGTGCCACTTGGAGGAGTCAGTGAGCAGGCCTGGCAGGATGTGGCCCAGCAGGACCAGGGTCACCTGCTGCATGTCCAGACAGAAGATGGAGTACAGCAGCTCCACCGCCCGCAGTGTGTGCTCCTTCCGTGTCTCCTTCAACAGCTCCTGGGGGAGGGGGGAGGGGAGGGGGACCCAGGAGCTGAGGACCCCCAACACAGGGCAACGACATCCCACAGCTCCCCTCAGAGCCCAGGAGCGCCCCAGGCGAGGACTGGCCTCTGGAGCCCAAGGAACCTTCTTGAGCTGGGATTCGCCAGGCTGGGGGCTGGGGAGCCAGACAACCAGACCTAGCTCAGTCCCATCAGGCCTGTCTCTGGCAGTCTGAGGATGCCTGCTCCCGTAGCCCACCCCCAGCACTCCCGTACCTTAATCAGGTTGTTGCAGAACCAGTAGACACCACCCATGTGCAGCAGGGTGTCAAAGATGTGGATGGAGCGGCTGTCCACCCATCCCTTCTCCAGCACCTTAGCAAATATGTCCGTCAGCACCTCCTTGATGGGCCGCTTGGGGGGCAGCAGGTTCCAGTAGGGCATGGTGTCCATGCCCGTGGAGGGGAACTTAATCTGCGTGGCGGTCTGCTGCAGCACGTCCGCACACATGTGCTCCAGGATGGAGCTCATGATCACCACCCTGGGGGGGAGGGAGGGCCAGCGGTGCAGGTTCAACAGTGGGGGTGAGAGTCGGGGCGGAAACACCCAGGCCCCACTCCTCCCAGGATTAGGGTTATGGAACCAGGAACTGGGGAATCAGCCCCGTTCTGTGCTGAGGGAGGGAGGGGACAAGAGGAAGTTGCAAACCCCAAGCAGACATGACCCCGCCAGCCCTGTGCCAGCACCGAACCTACGGGGGGTCGGTGGGCACTTGTCTCTCAGGTCATTTCAGCAATATATTCATACTTTTTTTTCCTCTCTCAGTCTCTCCCTCCAACTTCCCCCACCCTCCAGGCCCAGGCCTGCCAATCCTCTGGCTTCAATATTGATAAATACAATCACTTCCCTCTAGGCTGAGTGCTCGAGGGGGGTTCCCCACCCAGCCTTGGCTTCCTCCCAAAGTAAACTGTTACTTCCAGGACAGGGGCCCAAGGGCTGCCCCACAAGACTCTTCCCGGCCCTTGGTAGCTGGGCAAATCTAAGTACATCCAGGAATTTCCTCATGACAGGAGTCTCTGATGGTGAATGCAAGCCTGGGCCTGAGAGCTAACCGTTCAGGGAACACTGCGTGGCTCTGGGAAAGTCATCATGACTTTCACAGCCACTTTTCCCACCTGCAGGATGGAGCCACAGATTTCCCAGACAGCAGTTAGGGTGCTCAGAATCAATTATATCAAAGAAAACAGTCCCTGATTTGTGGGAGGAGGATGAGGAAGGAGGGGAGGAACAGAGAAGGAGGCAGGGGAAAAAGACCCTCCCCATCTCTTATCAGCTGTGTTTCCATTTTTTTCCCTTAAAAGACATTCTGATGGCTACCTTGTGGGTCATCACTCATAACTTAAGGTTTGGTGCAAGCCCACATTCATAGCAACACTAGTCACAACAGCCAAGAAGTGGAAGAAACCTACTTGTCCATCAGCTGAGGAACAGATAAGCAAAATATAACATATACATACAATGGAATATCATCCAGCCTTAAAAAAGCAAGAAAGTCCTGACACATGTGATGATGTGGTTGAACTTTGAGGAACATTACACAAAGTGAGATATGCCCGCCACCAAAAGATGAACGTGGTATGATTTCACTTATATGGGGGATCTAAAGTAGTCACATTCACAGAAACAGAAGCTAGGAATGTGGTTGCCGGGTGCTTGGGGAAGGACAGGAAGGGGTGGTGTTTAACGGGTCCAGGGGCTGGGGTAAGGACAGGAAGGGGTGTTGTTGGTCCAGGTTCAGAGCTACAAGTTGGAAACATTCTAGAGATGTTTCACAACAATGCGAATATACGTAACACACTACTGAACCCTACCGCTGGACCTGGTGGTACAGTGGAGAATCTGCGCACCAGTACAGGGGCCACAGGTTCGATCCCTGGGCTGGGGAGATTCCACATGTCTCACAGTAAGAAAGCCTGTGCGCCACAGCTACTGAAGCCTCCAGACTCTAGGGCCCGAGAGGCACAACTGCTGAGCCCAAGCGCCCTATATAGCCCGCACTCCGCAACAAGCGGCCACCACGATGAGAAGCCCGTGTACCGCAGTGAAGAGCAGCCCCAGCTCACCACAACTAGAGAAAGCCCGTGTGCAGCAACAAAGGCTCAGCAGAGTCAGAAAAAAATAAAAATGTCTTAAAAATGGTTAAGGTGGTAAATTTTAGATCATGTATTTTTTTACCACAATGTTTTAAAAAAGCTTACTGGATGGATAAACAAACCCACACCCTCTGAACCCAACAGAGCTGAAGTTGCTAGGGAGGTCTTCCAAGTCTCTGAAAAGTCCAGGGAAGAAAAAGTCACAGAAGAGGGGGGTGGGGGCAGGGTAGGGAAGGGGTGGACAGGCCCACAGCCTGTAAACACTATAGAGGGGCTCTACAGCTCCTAGAGAGGGACAGAGCTGAGATAAGCACTGTTCCCACCAGCGAGCCCCCGGGACTCAAGCTCTCTGAGGGCAGGAACCCTGGCCGTCTGGGGTCTGGAGTTCGGCACACACACAGCAGATGCTGGATTATAAACACACCCGGCACGAAGACACACGCAAGCACTGCTGAGTCGGTGAGTGAAGATGTGATTGAGAGCATGAGTGAGCAGCAAGTGGCGTGTTTGGGGAGGTATGAGAAGAGGCGGGACTTCCCTGGTGGTGCAGTGGTTAAGAAGCCACCTGCCAGCGCAGGGGACACGGGTTTGACCCCTAGTGTGGGAAGATTCCACGTGTCGTGAGCGACTAAGCCCGTGTGTGCCGCAACACGAGAAGCTACGGCAGTGAGAAGCCCACACACCACGAGAGAGTGGCGCCTGCTCACCACCGCTGGAGAAAGCCCGTGCACCGCAATGAAGACCCGATTATTTAGTGTAGCCTGAATAAATAAATAAATGATCTTTCAAAAGAGGGAGAGAGAAGAGGAGGAAGAGTGGCTGCTGGAGGGGCTGACTTCTCCCAACAGGCCTGCAGAGTTCAAGGAGGGCGGGGGCGGGTCACTGACCTCTCATTGTAGAACTGCAGGGTGCTCTCGCTGTACAGCGGCCCTGCCAGCTGGCGGATCATCTGCAGCGACTTCTCACGCTCATCCAGGCCCAGCATCCGCACGTGGGCCACAAGCCAAGCCACAGCGCACACTGCCAGACTGCATACCTTCCCCTTGATATTATCTGTGATTTTCTGAGCAAGGGAAGAAGAGTGACTAGGGCCTCTCGCCCCCTCCCTGGCCATCACTTGCCCCGGCCTCCGTGAGCAACTCAGCAGAGCAGTGGGGTCTGGAGCCACGTCCACGCCTCTTTTCAGCATAAATTTGATGTCCCTAAAGTCACCTGGTGAGAGGGGGTAGCAGTGACTATGACTACAGGGGAGGCCAATGCCCACACACGGGCTCCTGAAGGAAGGGGCGTTTTGTTTTCATGAAATGTAGCAAACTATTAAAGACTGGCTGTGCCTTAGGGAAGAGGGAAGGCTGCTGAAAAGGGGGGCTACCTGGATGGACTCGAAGGCTAGCACCCCATTCTCCCAGGCGTTGAGGATTTCCAGGATGGCCGCTGAAATGTTGAGACAGGCTTCATGCCACTTCATCTGCCTACACGGGGGTGGGGGCGGGAGAAAACATCACTACAGGGGTGGGCAGGCGTGGGCTGGGCTGAGGGAGAGGGTCCAAGCCTGCCCCCACCACCACCCCGGGAGCAGGCGCCCAGCCACTGACACGAGCTTTATTTCCGAGGAGTTGTTGAGCAGAGCCACCAGGGACTCCACTTTGGTGGAGTCGGGCCGGAAGCAAGGGTGATCGGGGTTCAGGATTTTGCCCTCCTCGGGCATGCATGTCTGCATCCAGGTCTCAAAGAAGAACACCTCCCCTCCTGTGCTCGACTCGGACAGGATCACCTGAGAAAGGAGGGGTTGGGGGCGCAGCAGCCTGGACCTCGTGTCCTGCCCACTAGCCTGAAGAACCAGGGACTGACTAACTAGTCTAAGGGAGAAAGACAGGGGCTCTGCTGCCACCTGGTGGTGGGTGTGGCACTCAGGACACGACAAGGGAGCATTTACTGACTGGGGTGCTGGCACCTGATTTTCTGCAGCCAGGAGAACTAACTGGCCTGGGACACAGACGGGGGGCAGGTGTGAGGTGGGAAGTTATTGGTTGCTTATGTCTTTGTATCCACTTGGTGCCCCAATCCTGACCGCTCCCCTTCACTCACCTCTGAGCCATAGGTCTGGGCCACGTGGCACAGCATGAGGAAGGAGATGTCAAAGAGCAAGGCTCGAACCGAGGCCGCCTTGGCTGTGAAGGATGAGAAGGCTGACCCCGTGGCCTCAAGCACAGGCCCGAAGGCCTTGGCGGGGTCGCCAGGAGTTCAGGAACTACCTCAAGGAAGGTCAGGGAACGAGTGGCTCCCTCAAAGCTCTGAGGCTCAGAATCCTTTTCTTGAGTTTCACTTGGAACATCATCCCTTCCTTGGAACCAAAGACTCCTAAACCCTCCTTCCTCCACAACACCTGACCAAATCATTATGCTGATGGAGAGAGACAGACGGTGGTCTGGGGAGAATGCTTTTCCCAGCATGACCCTCTTTTGAGGCTCCCCAAAAGCTCCAGTCAGTCATCCCCAGGGGAGCACACAGCCTCCCCAGGATGAGCAAAGGCATCCTCTTCCTCCCCTGTTTTCTCCCCCCACACCCCTCCTTCGGTGCCCCCGGGTCTGCAGTGTATAGAGCTGACTTACTGCTCTCTTCGCTGCGGTGTGTTGTGAATTCGTTCAAACTGTGGAAGGAATGGAGACAGGCGGCATCAACCAGGGTGAGGGCTGAGCAGTGGCTGGGGTCGGGGGCTCTGCCCACTCAGAGGTAATCACTGGAGTCTGAATTGTGGGTTCTACTTAAAAGGAACACCACTGCTAGAGACAAGAACTTTTTCTATTTTTAAAAGATTCCAAGCCCTAGAGAACTGCTTGCTGAATGGAGCCATGTTCTATACATCAAATTCCAGGTCAACTCAAAAGGTCAGCAGAATGTGAGAGCCCCTTATTAATAAGTGGGTATGAAAGCAATCTCTTCCCATCACTGCTCAACACCTTGACGCCTCACCAAACACCTCCTCCGCACCAGCCTTGGCTGAAAAGCAAAACACTCTTCACTTCAGAAAACCAGCCCTTCCCTAGTCTCTGGCTAGGATGCTCTGCCCTGGCATCTCTGGGGAGACCTGGCCCTTTTTCTGCCCTCTCCTCCTTCGGACATGCCTCCCAGACCCTGGCCAGGGGCTTGACCTTCCTTACTTGATGAATTTCCGGGCGAAAGACTTCAGCTTCCCGGTGGCAGCGGCAGCAGCCAGCAGCAAGTCCAGGCTCTTCCCAGACAGCATGTGGCCCAGGACGCCCAGCAGCCCCTCCGGGGACTTGGAGTGGTCTGCGTCCATCGTCTGGGGACGAGACAGGACACCGGTCCTGGAGAACACCGAACTTCCCAGATACAGCCTAGCCGCAGTCTCTGTCTCTGCCTGTCTCCATTCTATGGGAGACCACGACCTGCAATTTACCCTACAACTGACCCCAAGCTGGAAATCTGTTCCCTGAATCCTCTGCTCTCGGATCCACCCTTCTCAACTAGACTGGGGTAAGGGCACTGGGGTCAGTGTGAGCCAGACTGGGGTCTCTCTGCTGGGAGACTCGGCACTGTTTCCACATAAGCAAGCAAAGCACCCACCACAGCGCCAGGCTGACTGGCGATGCTCAACACACACTCGTTTCCAGGACACTTCCCTCACCTTCCCCCTTTCTCAGCTTCCAAAGAAAATAGGAGCGAGAGAGGTCTGGGGCCTGTTTACTCATCTGGCAGTAGAGGGAACCTGGAAAGAGGGAAGGGCTGACCCTGGTGGCCAGGGATGGGCAAGCTCACTTTCAGGATGTTGGTGACTGTGGGCTCCGCGCGGAGAATCAGCCCGGGGTTGGGTTGGATGTTGGCATTTTCATCTGACTTCAGCTGAGGGGCGTGCTCCCGATCTGCTTTGCTGTAGCCAGGACCAGTTGGTCCAGAGAAGGTAAGAGGAACAGAGATGAATTCCTGACACATAACCTAGTCCAGTCCAGAAGCAAAGGAGGATGACAGTTAAAACCCTGTTAGTGCAAAACCCTGGTCTGCAGAAATCAGTGTCTCTTGTCCCTGGCAACCCTTGGCATGATTCCTGTTACCCACATCCAAACTCTAGACAGGAGAGAAAAGGCGCCCAGCGGCCCAGGCTGGACACGAGGCAGGTGGTCAAGGGACCTTTGGGCCAGCCCAGGGAGTTCCCACTTACCGCTTGGCCATGAGGTTGTTCATACTGGCCTCAGACAGAAGCCCCTGCTTGCTACATTCTTGCAGTAGGAAATTTGTACAGTCACAGCTGTGAGGGAAAAAGACAATGGGGGATGGGATACAACATCCCTGGGGCATGCTGCAGGGATTACTGGGTGGTGGGGGTGAGAAATGAGGCCCTGCCCGACATTCTCCTCTGTTTAGGAGGAAAAACACTGTGAGCGCCTGAGGGAAGGCAGAGGGGCTCAGGCATTCAGCAACCATGGAGTGGTTGCCTCCTGCCCCCGCCAAGGGGAGCGAACAAGCAAACGGTCCCCTGGCACTGACGGACAAAAAGGGCGGGGGAGAGCCAGAACTCCTTCCAGTAGAGCCAGGTGAGCAGGAGGCCTCGTACTTGCAGCGCTGGTCAGCTTTGTCCAGCAATGGTGTGAGCTTCAGCAGGAACTCGAAAGCTGTGTTGACATCCTCAGTAAAGTCCTGCCAGAGTAAAGTAAAGCCAGAAATTGCCATCTGGCTTCCAGGCCCTCCGCTACACCCACGGCCTGCACTGTAGGCTCACAAGGACACACCGCTGGGTACAGCAGCCAACAAGTCGGCTGTGCCCACCGCTGGCTTCCAGCGACTGAACGCAGTAGTATGGGGCGTCAGTGTCCTGCACCCTGGCCCTGGGACTCCGGCCCTGGGCATCTCAGGCACCCTCGCCTCCAGAGCGGCCTGGCTGCCTTCTGTGCGTGGGTGCACAGACGGCCCCGCCTCCAGCCCCGCCTCCTCAGAAGAATGCACTGCTGCCCAGCTTGGGCCATACGACCCTTCCCTGGCCCTTTTCTCCAGAGCAGAACCAAGGATTCACCTGTTCCCATGCCCACTCCCCATTTCTTTTTTTTTTTTTCCTTATTTGACTGCGCCAGGTCTGACATGCAGCACATGGGATCTTTAGTCGTGCATGCAAACTCTTAGGTACGGCATATGGGATCTAGTTCCCTGACCGGGGACTGAACCCGGGCCCCCTGCATTGGAAGTGTGGAATCTTAGCTGCTGGACAACCAGGGAAGTTCCACCATCTCATTTCTTTAACTCACCTTGTCCCCATGGGAGTATTTCTTCAACTTCACCAAAACCTGTGGAATCTGGAGGGTGAGGCGGGAGAAAAACAGGAAGCTCAGTCTCCTCTCTCTCTCACCCAGAACGAAAGGCACACTCCCTCAGTCCCCCTGCTCTGGGTGGAGATAGGGCCGCTCCTGCCCTGGGAGTGACAGCATTCTGAGAGCCAGATCAGACATGCCAGTGCTCAGCCTCAGAGCCTGGGAACCTCGCTTCCACGGCTCATTGAGGAAGGGCCCTTTGTGAGAGTGGGCTCCCAGAGCTGCCCCACGCCAACCTGGCTGAGGACTGCTCTCACGGCACCTGTGTGCCAAGATACAGAAGAGGCCTGCCAACCGGGCAGAAGAGCCTTGGAGCTTTTGGATAATGGGGGACCTGGCAAGCTAGGCATGAAGCTGGAGGGGAGAAACCTGGGGCAAGGGTCCAGGGGGTTGCCGCCCCTCCTGAGAACCATCCCAACAGTGGCTCTCGGGGGCTCCCATAGCCCAGGTACCTTGAGGAAGGTGAAAGCTGTCCACTTGAGCTCCCCTGTGCCCTCAGGAGACTCGATGAGCCCCACGAAGCAGGCTTTCCAGATCTCCAGAACAAAAAGCGGGGTGGGGATATGCTGTGGGAAGACCCAAGGGTGAGGAAGAAGAGGGTGCCCAGCCCACTCCAGTCTCCTGACCCTTGGGGATCCAGCAGGTCAGAGCCAGGCAGCACAGACACCTCCCTGATTCCTGAGCAAGAAGCTGGGACAGCAGGTGAGACGGCAGAGCCATTCCACCAGACAGAACCACGACGGGGATCCACGATCCGCCGCAAAGTAGGAGAAACCCTGCGTCTCCCAGGAAAGACCAGAAGGCTCCTCCCTCCTGCCCGCACGGCCGGCCCGCTGTGGGGACAGAACCCAGCCCGGCCTCCCACCTGCATGCGCTTCACCATCATCAGCTGCTCCACCAGGGGCTGCGTCTCGCCGGTCAAGTTCATGGTGCCCTCGAGCAGGACCACCGCGTGGACAGTGGGGAAGCCAGTCTTGTGCAGCTGCTCAGAGTGCACGGACAGCATGGTGGGGATGCTGAGGGGACAGAGTGCGGGGGGCGAGGCGGTGAGGGCAGAGGCGTGGGGGCCAGGGGCGACGTCGGCCCTCCCACCCCCGCGGCCCTCCCTCCCTCTCTTCCCCAGGGTCACCCCCAGCACGGGTACCTCCTAATGAGCGTGCCACACTGCTCAGCCTGGCTCCTGAGCTGGGGGTTGCTGAGATTGGCCAGGATCTCTCCAAGCTTCAGGAGACAATGCTCGATGGCCGTCCAGGAGGCTGGCAGAGAGAAGGAAATGCAGAGGAGGATGGGAACCTGAGGAGAGGGAGAGACTGGCCCCAAACCCCAGGGCCCACAGAACCACGTGGGGAGGCTTCCCCTAAGGATGGCATGGAGGCTGGGGACCTGAGGGCAGCATGCACTGTTTCCAGAAGGAGGGGTGAGCACTAATGATGAAACCGCTAGAAACGATTCCCAGAGGCCCGACTTCTAGGGGGCGCCCGCAGCTGACTTCAGAGACTAGGCACAACAGAACACAGGCAGTGAGAGAGAGAGGCCCAGTGGGCTTGCAGTCCAGTGGCCGGAACAAGAAGCTGGCCCCGAGTCATTGCAAGAGTGGGCCAGCCTTGCAAGTGGCTACTGCTCTCCACCCCAGTCAAGCTGGATGCCTAAACAGCCTCTATGTTCAGCCACTCCCCGTCTGGGCCTTTGCTCTCGCTGGGCCCCTCCGAAAAGCCCCTCCACTCACCTCTGCCTCTCACACTCTCACTGTCCTTTAAAGTCACTGTTCAAGCCCCAGCTCCTTTAACAACTTACCCAACAGTCCAACCCACAGATCTCCTACTTCTAAATGCCTAAACTCATGGCCTACACTGTAGAGCTTAGTACTTAATTGTAAGTCATTTATTCTAGTTAACACTTCCAGAGGGTCAAATGATGAATAATGGCACCAACTAGCCCATTAACCTCCATGTAGCACAGCGGGGGGAAAAAAGAAGAAAAAGATAAGACCTGAGAGCCAATAAAATTAAGTCAAAAATTCATTCATTTTTCAGCCAATAAACATTCAGCAAGTGCTCAAGATAGATAAGAAACCGTCCACAGAGCCCATTTTTTCATAGGGATCATCTTTCTGGACTTCTCACAGGCAATAAACCATATTTTCAGCAGTGATAAATACACGAATCCCAGAACCAGATCTTCAACCAGGTCCTAAAGATCTATCTGGGTGTAACCCATGCCAGCACTCTCATTATAAAGAACAAGAATTCCTCCCATGATCCCAAGCCTCATCACCAAGACTGCGGTCTCTGGGCCCCATGTCCAGCAACACCTGTCTTCCCACCCACCAAGTCATCGGTCTGATCCCCGGGCTCTGGAGGGTTCCAGGATTTAGTATCTGCACTTGAGTTGAGAAGCAAATGGCAGAACAGGCCTGACAGCAGACCGGTACTGCATTTAAAGGGATCTTTTAGGCAACACTCAAACACAAACGTCATTTGCTTTCAGAGGACGAGTACAAACACGTGGAGACAAACACAAGGATGGACGGTGTGCTTGTCTTGTCCGCTCATTTTTTCCATGTATACTAGATACTAGCCTTGCGCCCCACTAGCAGGTATGCTCGTTGAGGGCAGGGACCCTGCCACATGCTCCTCTGGTAGCCCCCCACCCCCCACCCCCAGCACCTGGCACAGTGCTGGGCATACAATAATGCTCAGTAAATACCTGTTGGTTGATTGGCTCGGGTGCCACCCTGCCCAAGTCCCTGGGATGTATGCAATGCTTATGGGGAGAAAAAAAAGGAAGTGGGATGATTTCAGATCCTCCTGGAAAAAAGTGGGATGGCATCCTGCCTCTCCCCTCTCAATTAAAGACCGGGCTATGGGAGTGATGGCGGGTGGGGCTCAAGGAACCAGGGGACATACAGGCCTCCTCCAGTTTGGCGATATGGAGCAGGGCCCGGTTCTTGGTGCTGCTGAGAGTCTTCTCCAGGCGTTGCAGGCACATAGCAAGCTGCTTCTCTCCGGCCGCTGGGGTGCCGGCCTCTAGCCCCTCCCGGAGCCGTTCTGCAGATGCTGCAGTACAGCGCAGCAGCCAGTGGAGGGCGCTGAGCAGGGCCCGGCACAGCCCGATGCACTCCTCCGCTTTGCCGTGACAGCTACCAGGAAAGGATGCAAAATCTGTCTCAGCTCCGAAGGCTGAAATCTGACCCACATCCATGTCCCCCAGAGTGCCTGGCCCTCCCTCACTAGGGAAGAGACTTGGGAAGCTAGCAAAGTCCTGGGGAAGACTGCCCTGTCGGCTTCCACTGGATAAGATTTCAAATGAGCTACTCCAAATAGAGCAGAGGTATTTTAGCCCTAAGAGAGTAAGTAGAAATAGATGGGGATGGGTGGGAGCAAGGGGGGGCCAAGTGTGGGAACCCACAGAGATGGTTTGAGCCTGCGTGCCAGGAGCTTCTCCTTTACACTCAGTTAATGCTGGAAGGTTGCTAGCCCCTCACTCCTGCCGTTACCTCAGTCGGTCACAAAACATGTCCATGATATCCAGCAAAGCCTGGACACACAGGTCCCGGGAAAAGTCATCGAACTGTGGAGAGGACAGAGGCGATGCAATGGAGTGTCCCGGTCACCCCACCTTCCCGTCTCCCACATGAGGCAGCTGGCACCTTCAGGAGCCCTGCCCATCTTTCCTCCAACCCCAAGATTCACACTCAGCATCCTTTCAGTGTTGGAAATCGGCTCCTAGTTGCCAGCCCCCACTTGCCATGATCCTCCACTCTCTAATGGTAGGCAGCCATGCTAGCCAGAGGTACGCTGTTGTCACAGTCCAGGCCCAGAGGTCACATGCTCAGAGCAGTCAAGGAGGTGGCCCCCATATGTCACCATCGTATCTCTGTCCCCTGCCCCCCACCCAGGCCGTGAGTGGCTGTGGTCGTACCTTGCTGATAGCTGTGAGAACGGAGGAATAGGACACCATCTGGAGGGAAAGAAGAAAGATAAAGTTCAGACAACCGGTGTGTGCAATTGCGAGGAACAAACACTGACACTTAAAGTTGCTGCAGCTATCTGAAAATCTAACCCCTTCAAGAGGCCTTCCACAAGCCCCAAAGACAGACAGTAACACCAGGTATTGTGCCCATCCCTACTTCTGTCAAACTCACCGTGACTGACAGCACCAGCATAAATGGGGGGATCATTTGGGGGATTCAAAGGGGCTGTGTTTCATGCCCGCCTACCACTCACTGTTCACCACATAGTACAAGGTCTGATTGCTGGTGGGCAGAAGAATGGAAACACATGAGGTCATGATACTGCTATAACTCCTACCAAGAGTGATTTTATTTGGACAAGAACTGGAGACACACAAACTGTTCCCTCAATGAACAGGTAGCATTTACACTTTGAAACTGGTAGTGAATTTCATTATACACACTCATTCTCTAGGATGCCTCTGGGACATCACCCAAAGCTGAAATCCTCCCTTCAGTGCTCTAAGCAACCCCTTAGACCCGTCATGACACCGTGGACACCTGCTGCCCACCAAACTAGAAGCTCCTTGAAGACAGTCTATGTGTCTTCATTCTACAATGTCTGCAGAATGAATAAGTGAAAACACACCCTCAGAGCAATATTTCCCAAAGTAGCTTCCAAAGCTGCACTGTCCAATAGGGAAGCCACCAGCCAGCCACACATGGCTGTTTAAATTAGTTAAATAACATTACAGATGCAATTCCTTAGTCATACTAGCCTCATTTCGGGTGCTCATCAGTCACATGGGACTGGTGGCTACTGTACTGGAAAGCGCAGATATAGAACTTTGTTTTTAGTATTTTTATTTATTTATTTGGCAGCACTAATTAGAATATTTTTACCACTGTAGAAAGTCCTATTGGGAGATGTTGCTCCAAAGGATCCTCAAGATGTTAAGAAATTTTATACATGCACACACATACTCAGAGCTTCTGTGTGATATGAGTTTGAGAAACTCTGAAATAAACATATACAAGGAGCTAGCTTTAAAGTAAAGGGTTCTTTCAGTAAAGAGCTTTCTTTATTGTAGGACTCCTCTTACCCATTAGTGTAACTTGTACACAATGAAAATCTCTAAGATCACTGGAGGTGAGGCAAGCAATACTTTTCCAACTTATTTAACCAAGGAATCTCATTTAACATAACTGCAAGGCATATTTTGCAAAAATGCCACCTGAACAGTGAGCTCCCTGAGAATAGAGTGTTAAATTTATGTTTCCCCAGAACTTAGCCCAAGGACTATCAACATAGTAGGTCCTCAGGAAGTTGTTAATGCTTTTGATTGACGAATTCTAGTAACTAGCATTCTAAAAAAACTTTTACCTTAACACAATCTTCTATTAGTAAAACCTACTTATCACCATTATAAGATCGGAGATGTAGTTCAAAAGAAATAACCTGGCCTGAATTAAACCAAACTTTACCAATAGCTTGTAAGTTGTCGTATTTTTAAAAAAATAATTGTAGCATGCTGATCAAATATGAATAAGACTACAGAAAATAGTTCCAACTCTACACTCAAAATCAGTGGCAAAATATATCAAAATGAAAAGCAGAATACAATGATAGAAACTGTCAGGCTAATCACCTGCCTCATAGAAGAAGAGAAATTTCCAAAGATTTAAAAGAAAGCTAAGTCACCCTCAGTGACTCAGTATGGTGAATTTTACATGCTTGGCAATGCCTCCCATGTATAATTTCTCCATCACGTGAACAGGCTGCTCTCCGTTCAGACATTTTTTAACCAGTATTCTTGGATAAAGAGAAGCAAAACACACAAATTACTGTTCAGTGCCACTCTCAGCGGGTCATGCTGTGAAGCCATAGCTGGTGTCTGACAGTGGCCAGAAAGTTGGGAGCCTGCCTGGGCAGGATGACTGTAACGTTCCAGGCGAGTGTTTGTTTATTTATAACTGATGTCCCCATAGCAAGAGCTTGGCAGTGAACTGAACCTTGCTGGATACCAACCTGAAGGGGGAGCTGGACATTCCCACTGGAAACTGACCCCAAACTACAAGAGGAAACCCCCAAATCTGTATGTTTAAGGGATGCCATCAGTTACTATGAAATTATGGTCTCCAAATTAGGAATTCTGTTCGGTAAATTTCTGCTAACAGTATCAAGAGAGCCCTGCTACTTCAGAGACCTAAAAATACTTTCCACATGGTGAACTGTTTTTCACAGCAGGACTTATAACCTATCCCAGTCCTAATATATCTATCAACACAGAAGCTCTAACCTACCACCAGCCCCCAAGGCTGGAGCCCATCTACAAGGCCCAGAGCATACCTGGCCAGCCCAGAGGGACCCTGCAGCTGCTCTCTAATCCCCTCTCTCTTCTTCATATTCAATGCCCTCAACTGCTCCTAAGTGCCCTCTACATGCATAGATAGTACTGGACCAAAGAGCCTCTTGACTCTGAGGGGAGAATAAATTACTAATTTTGCACTGCACTTTGTAAGTCAGGGAGGTCTTTCAAATATATTTATTTCTCGCTCACTGGTACTTCAGCCTCCACCCTCTCTTGCCTTTCCCATCAGTTTACATATCTCAAGATTCTTCTATTTTTACAAGAACCTCCCGCAGACCATATACTTCCAATTAACCACCACGCTCTCTTCAGTCATAAGGGTTCTCTACCCTTTACTTCCCCAGCTTCCATTCTCAATGTGACCCACTCCAATCACTTCTGTCCTTACCACCACTGCGTGAATCTCTCATTAAGCTCATCAACAAACTTGTTGTCAAACCCCATAGATACTTCTCAGTTCTGATCTCATTGACCTCTCAGCAGCATCTCACACCAGGAAACACCTCCTCATCCTTCAGCCCTCCCTTCCCTGGGTTTTTCTTTTTTTCTTTTTCTTTTCTTTTTTTTTTTATATCTTCTTGGCCACACTGCACAGCATGTGGGATCTCAATTCCCTGACTAGGGATCGAACCTGTGCCCCCTGGAATGGAAGCTCAGAACCTTAACCACTGGACCACCAGGGAAGTCCCCCTGGGCTTTTCTTAATATCACACCTCCTTGCTTTCCTTCTTTCCTCACTGTTCCCTTCTTTGCAGATTCCTATGAGGAATTATTTTCCTCTGTATGTTCCTGAAATGTGACTAGTTCCTTAGAAATACGGCTTGGGTCACTTCTTTGTTCCCTCTGCATGGTCTTTCTGGGTAAATCTCATCCATGCCCATAGCTTCCATTATCACCTATGGCTGACAACTCCTAAACTGCCACTCCAGCATCCACCTCTCCTTCTGCATCTCCAACACTGATGTTCAACGGCGTACCGAGTGTTTACTCTTGTAAAACCCACACAGGCACCTTCCATGAAATGAGGCCAGAATCAAATAAGGCATCTCCACCCTTACCTGCAACCAAACCCTGACAATGGTCCTGCTCTTCTCCCACTGTCTCCCTGAGATCCCATCAGCCATCTGATATCCGAATCAGAAACTAAGACACTAGCCTTGACTTCTTCCTCTCTTGCACAGCCTTCATCCAATTAATCACCAAACCCTGTCAGTACCACTTCCTAAATTGTTCCTGAATTCATTTTTTTTTTATCCTGCTGCCACTTCTCAAGTTTAAGCCAGTATCATCTTTTACCTAAATCACTGCAACAGCAGAAATCAGGGGCTGGAAAATGACAGCTTGCAAGCTAAATCTGGTTCATCACCTTTTTTTGGTAAATAAAGCTATGTCAGGGCACAGCTTCATCCATTTATTTATATGTCACCAGTATGTGCTTCTGAGCAATAATGATAGAACAGTGGTAACAGAGACCATACGGCCAGCTAAGCTGAAAGTATTTACTATCTGGTCCTTTACAGAAAAAAAAAGCCACACTAAACTGTCTCGCTGCCTTCTGTCTTACCTCCCTCCAACTCATTCTTCAAACTACAACTGGAGTGATCTCTCCAAAATTAACCTACGAATTCCCCAAATCCACAAAGTCGAGGAAACTCCAATCAAAATGCAATAGGCTTTTTTAAGAATTTAACTTGATTCTAAAATCTGACTGGAAAAGAAAAATGCCTGAAAACAGCCAAGACATTTTTGAAAAATAAAACAACTAAAGGAACACTTGCCTAACAAGCATCAAAAATGCTACAAAGGTGCAGTAATTAAAATAGTAAAGCAACAGTCCAAGAAAAGACAAATATGTTAATGAAATATACTAGAATGTCAAGAGATAGACTCTCATCTATCAGAGAATTTAAGATATAAAAAAGAATGGCTTATTCAATTAAGGTAGTTAAGCTAATTGTCTATCTATTCAGAAAAATAAATAAATTTGGATCTCTTCCTCATATCAGAATAATTTCTAAATGGGTTAAACAAAGTGAAGTGTTGGCAGAAATTAAAGATTATATGTTGATCCTTGGACTAGGGAAGCCCTTATGAAAGACAAAAGTCATATAGAGGGAAAAAGGCAATTAAATCTGAAAACAAACACATTTTCAAAATCCTAGGGAACTCTCTGGTGGTCCAGTGGTTAGGACTCTCCACTTTCACTGCCAAGGGCCTGGGTTTAACTCCTGTTTGGGGAACTAAGATCCTGCAAGCCACGTGGCACTGCACTCCCCGCAAAAAAAAAAAAAAAAAACAGAAATAAAATTCTGCATGCTAAGAAAACAAGTTTAAAAACTGATAGAAAGAAAATTTTAAACATAAATAACAGACAACAATTACAAGATACAACATATTAAAAGACACAAAAATCAGTAAGTAAGAAAGCTGCGATTCATGGGGTCCTAAAGAGTCGGACACAACTGAGCGACTGAACTGAATTGAACTGAAGAATTCTTCTTGGGGTGATGAAAATGGTCTGAGTTGATTGTAGTAATGGTTGCACAATTCTAAATATACTACAAATCAGTGAACTGTACATTTTAAATGCATAAAATGTATAGTATGTGATTTATGGGCTTCCCGGGTTTCTCAGTGGTAAAGAATTTGCCTGCCAAGCAGGAGATGCAGGTTTGAACCCTGGGTCAGGAAGGTTCCCTGGAGAAGGAAATGGCAACCCACTCTAATATTCTTGCCTGTGAAATCCCATGGACTGAGGAGCCTGGTGGGCTACAGTTCATGGGGTTGTAAAGAATCAAATATGACTAAAGCAACTTACCACTTACGTACATACACAAAATTGTTACTTAAAAAATAAAGAAAACAAACTAATGATAGAAAACTGGGCAAATGAAATTCATAATTCACAGAATATATACAAAGAGCCAATAAGCATTTCAAAAAATACACTCATCATCACAATCGTGGAAATACATCTTAAAATATGTTGTAATTTTTTGCCTCTCTGGGAAAAAAAATGCTAAAAGATTCAACACTGGAAAAGGTGTGAAAAAATACTCTCAAGCACTGGGGAGCAGGTGTAAACTGAGAGAGTCATCTTTTGAGGGCAGTTTGCAGGATCTATTATAATTTAACACATGCGTACTCTTCAAACCAGCAACTCCATTTCTGTGTATCTATTCTAGGGAAACAGTGCCAGATATGCAGAGAGGTTAAGTATAAGAACATTCAATGAAACACTGATTATAATGGTAAAAATTTAAAACCACTACCACCTGACCTGCCTCTTGAGAAACCTATATGCAGGTCAGGAAGCAACAGTTAGAACTGCACATGGAACAACAGACTGGTTCCAAATAGGAAAAGGAGTACGTCAAGGCTGTATATTGTCACCCTGCTTATTTAACTTATATGCAGAGTACATCATGAGAAACGCTGGACTGGAAGAAACACAAGCTGGAATCAAGATTGCCGGGAGAAATATCAATAACCTCAGATATGCAGATGACATCACCCTTATGGCAGAAAGTGAAGAGGAGCTAAAAAGCCTCTTGATGAAAGTGAAGGAGGAGAGCGAAAGGGTTGGCTTAAAGCTCAATATTCAGAAAACGAAGATCGTGTCATCCGGTCCGATCACTTCATGGGAAATAGATGGGGAAACAGTGGAAACAGTGTCAGACTTTATTTTTGGGGGCTCCAAAATCACTGCAGATGGTGACTGCAGCCATGAAATTAGAAGACGCTTACTCCTTGGAAGAAAAGTTATGACCAACCTGGATAGTATATTCAAAAGCAGAGACATTACTTTGACGACTAAGGTCAGTCTAGTCAAGGCTATGGTTTTTCCTGTGGACATGTATGGATGTGAAAGTTGGACTGTAAAGAAGGCTGAGCGCCAAAGAATTGATGCTTTTAAACTGTGGTGTTGGAAAAGACTCTTGAAAGTCCATTGGACTGCAAGGAGATCCAACCAGTCCATCCTAAAGGAGATCAGTCCTGGGTGTTCATTGGAAGGACTGATGCTAGAGCTGAAACTCTAATACTTTGGCCACCTCATGTGAAGAGTTGACTCACTGGAAAAGACCCTGATGCTGGGAGGGATTGGGGGCAGGAGAAAAAAGGGACGACAGAGGATGAGATGGCTGGATGGCATCACTGACGCAATGGACGTGAGTCTGATGGCTGGATGGCATCACTGACGCAATGGACGTGAGTCTGAGTGAACTCCGGGAGTTGGTGATGGACAGGAAGGCCTGGCGTGCTGCGATTCATGGGGTCGCAAAGAGTCAGACACAACTGAGCGACTGAACTGAAATTAAGTATATATGGAACAGTATGCAGCAGTTAAAAAGAACAAGGTAGGGACTTCCCTGGTGGTCCAGTGGTCAAGAGTCTGCCTTCCAGTGAAGGAGACACAGATTTGATCCCTGGCTGCGAAACTAAGATCCCACATGCCAAGGGGCAACTAAGCCTGTGAACCACAACTAGAGAGCCTGCAACTACTGAGTCACAGGGCTCGAGAGCCTGTGCTCTGCAATTAGAGAAGCCTGAGAACCAAGACTAGAGAAAGTCAGTGTGCCACAGTGAAGACCCAGCGCAGCCAAAAAAAACAAAGTAGATGAATATGTGCTAGCATGGAAATGAGACTTGATGCCAAGAGGAAACAGGAAGCATAAGAACTACGTGCCAACTGAGGAATACTACTCAGCAAGTTTAAAAAAGGATGAACTACTGACATACAATAACATAAAGCTCAACAACATTTATGTTAAAAGAAGACAGAGCATTAAGAGTTAATACTAAACACGAGTTCATTTCTATGAAATTCAAATACAAACAATATTAATCTATGGGTATAGAAAAAGGTGCTGAAGCTGAAACTCCAATACTTTGGCCACCTGATGTGAAGAACTGACTCATCTGAAAAGACCCTGATGCTGGGAAAGACTGAAGGTGAGAGAAGAAGGGGACTACAGAGGATGAGATGGTTGGATGGTATCACCAACTCAATGGACATGAGTTTGAGTAAACTTGGGGAGTTGATGATGGACAGGGAGGCCNATACTTTGGCCACCTGATGTGAAGAACTGACTCATCTGAAAAGACCCTGATGCTGGGAAAGACTGAAGGTGAGAGAAGAAGGGGACTACAGAGGATGAGATGGTTGGATGGTATCACCAACTCAATGGACATGAGTTTGAGTAAACTTGGGGAGTTGATGATGGACAGGGAGGCCTGGTGTGCTGCAGTCCCTGGGGTCGCAAAGAGTCAGACACGACTGAGCGACTGAACTAAACTGAACTGAATAGAAAACATTTAGTGGTTACAGGAAGGTGAACTAGAAAGGGCACAAGGAAACTTTCTGGGAGAATGGAAATGGTCTATCTTATTTTGGATGTTAGCGACATAGGTATACACAGTTACTAAAATTCAAGGTTAATTAAAAGGGAAGAATATTTTAATAAACCTTTCAAAACATCCACATTTATCTGAAAGGCTTATTAAAATATTCTTCCTTTTTCAAGCTAAATATCTGATGTGCAAGGCCAGATTTTCTTCAGCTGAAACAGCCTACTGCAACAACTGAATGCAGAAGCAGCTATGAGAATTCAGCTGTAATCTATTAAGTCAGAATTAAAGAGATCTGCAAACATGTAAAACAATGCCACTTTCCTCACTCATTTTTGTTTTGGAAAATATGGTTACTTTTTCATTAAAACGTTATGTATGTTAATATACAATGGGTTTACTTTTTGTTACTTTTAAATACATAAGTATTTTTTTAATTTCTAAAGTGGTAAATATGAATAGATATAATACATATAAACAAAAGCTCTGCAGGAGTCTCAATTTTTAAGAGTATAAAATGTTCTAAGGCCAAAACTGCTACTCTAGCCATTGTTATTGTTTAGTTACTAAGTGGTGTTCCAACTCTTTTGGAACCCCATAGACCGTAGCTCACCAGGCTCCTCAGTCCATGGGATTTCCCAGGCAACAATGTTGGAGTGGGTTGCCATTTCCTTCTCCAGAGGATATTCCTGACCCAGGGATCGAACCAGTGTCTCTTGCTTTGGCAGGCATATTATTTACCACTGAGCCACCAGGGAAGCCCTACCCTACTCTAGCCATATCACGTTATTTTCAATTCCCAAAATATCATGTGATGTTTGTCTCCCAACCGTTGCATATTCTTTTCTCTCTGCTTTGTACACTCTCATCAATCTCCTTGGCTAATTCCCATTCAACACTCAAGTCTTGGTTTAAACATCACTTCCTCCCTGGTTGCTCAACCTGGGACTAGGTATCCCTCCCATGTACTCCCATAGTACTCTGTCCTATATCATAATCCCATCCTGTGATTGACTGCTTAATCACATGCCTATATTACTCACGAAATACCTGTGCACTGGGATTAGACCTTGTTCACAGCTAAATCCCCAGGGCATATGTGAATATTTATTGATAGAGTAAGCTAATGTAATATTCATCATAACCAATGGAGTATTATTATTTTCACAAGAAAACTGAGGCTCAGAGAAACGATGTGTTCAAACAAATTCACCTAGAAAATTTGAGCTGACAGCTATATTCCAAGCCTTTCACCTTCAAACCCTGTCTGGAATAGGTGGAAGAGTTTACCTGGGAACTAATGGCATACTTCAGGTAAGACAGGATGAGAGGATTGGGGGAGGGTCCAATCATGGCCTGCTCCAGCAGTGCTTCTGCAAGGAGAATAACAAAGGGAGACTCAGTGTTACAACATTTCTGGGTTTAGCCCTCCCATCCTTCCTTCCTACTTCACTTAAGACCTGCTAGGTTGAGAATGTCCCAGGTGGCTCCTTTGGGAAAGAATTTCTTCATGTTGACTGCCCACTGGTAGTCACTCCATCGCTCCTTCCAAGCTTGCAAAATGGCTTGCTTCAGGTTCACCACCTTCATGATTTCACTCTGAGGAGACCAGGCCGGTAGCAGTCAGCCTTGAGGTTGGAGAAATCAAGCTAGAGAAAGGGAAAGGGATTCTGAGGGAAAAGAACCCGGCGGGGAGATGGGGGTGGAGCGCAGACTTAGATGGAATGGAGTCGATATAGGAAGATTCAAGGGAAGTAGAAATAGAAAGGAAAAAAAGGGGAAAGGGGCAAAACAGGGATCCTATTAGGTTATTCCCACCTGAACATTCTTTAAACAAGAGCAGTAAGAAGAAAGTGTCAAAGGGGCTTAATACAAAGAATAAATGGGCAGTAAGGGGTTAAGCCAGTTCCGGTTGCCTAAATATGCCCTTAGCTCTGGCTGCGTTCCTCAGCCACTACTACCCCAAGTCCAGATTTCTCCCCCCACTTCCTCCACCCTCCCCAACCCTGAAACTATAACTCCCTATTTCCCTTCCATCCATCACCTCCCCAAATTTAAGCCTACCGGACAATCTAGTCCTAGATCCTAGGTGTCGCCATTTTGGCACTTATAAAAGAGCTAGCTTTCTATTGGCTGACAGTAACAAACATGAACCAATAGGAAGGCAGCGAGACACCGGTCACACCACTATGTCTTCTGGGAATTGCAGTTCCTTGGAGTCAGCTAGCGCGGAAGCTACGAGAAGCTAGTCAGTCCGCATTGTTTCTCTCCTTGAAGGAAAGCTGAGTAGGAGCTGAGGATCTCGGAGACTCAGGAAGCTTAGGGGGAAAGGCTCTCAAAAGGCCTATCGCAATTAAGTTTCTTCCAGTGACATCATTGTCGACCAAGCATTTAAATCAAATTCTGACACCCTTTCATTGCCCGCTAGTTAGTAGACTCAACACGGGTGTGGCATACGTTCATCCATAGGTTTTCTCTTTCCTGGCTTTTGTTTCCCTCCGAAATCCCCGGATTTCCCAGAGTTGTTCTCCTTTCCGCAACTATATTCCAAAGCAACACTGAGTCTCTATCAGTTGAACACACCTTACCCACCCCTTCACCCTAAAATCTGACAGTTCTCTCAGAATCTCCTGGCCCAGCCAACTGCTTGACTAAGGGAGAAGTAAGGAGGAAACTGAGCTTTAGGAAATCGAAGATAAGAAAAGTCTAGGAACCTGTCACAATCAAGAGGGCTTAAGGAAACATGATGACTAAATGTAACTTGCTATCCTGGATGTGATCCTTAAACAGAAGAACCTTAGATGAAAACTAAACAATCTGAATAAAGCTCGGACTTCAGCTAATAACATTGTATCAATGTCAGTTAATAATAATGTATCAATGTCAGTCATTAATTGCAACACCTACCATACTAAGTAAGAGGTTAAAGGGATAGGGATTGAAAGTGAGGTATATAGGAATCCTCTCTATCTTTAATTTTTTCCTATAAATCTAAAACTAAAATTCTTTTTAAAAAAATATTTATTAAAAGCAGTATGATTAGACTTCCCTGGTGGTCCAGTGGTTAAGAATCTGCCTGCCAGTGCAGAGGACATGGTTCTAGCCCTGATCCAGGAAGAGTCCACCTGTCGAGGAGCAACTCAGCCCATGGTTCACAAATGCTGAGCCCAGGCTCTAGAGACCAAGAGCCACAATCATTGAAACCCTCAGGCCCTAGAGCCCACACTCTGCAACAAGAGAAGCCACTGAAGTGAGAAGCCCACAGACCACAACTAGAGAGTAACCCCCCACTCATCTGAACTAGAGAACGCCTATGCTCAGACACCAAGCTCCAGCACAGCCAAACATAAGTTAATTACTTTAAAAACATGATGTCTTGCTCTAAACGATGGAACCACATTATAGATAATTATGTCCAGTGTTTGGAGTATTAGCCTTTTTCCAACCCCCCTTCCCCAGTGAGAAGCCAAAAGTAAATGCTACCCACCTCTGACTCCAACAGCTGAGCCTCTCCACACACAGCCCTCATCCCTGTCCTGCCCTGTGGACAGATCGCCACTAACATTTACAACCAGAACTACATTTACAACCAGAACAAGGCAGTGTCCTGCCAGCCCTATTTTCAGCCCTCCATCCCATACCACAAGGAGCCTCAGATCCCCATCCATGAATCCAAGCTCCATCCATATTTCCCAATCCCCGTTCTTTGTTCACCCTTCAAGTGTCAGACTCAGTTCTCAGAGGGATGAATCTAGAAGAGCAGTCCCCTCAGACTCTGGAAGCAAACCTGCAGCTCTCCGGGCAAAGAATGACAGAATCCTGGGTGTCCGGAGCATAGTCTAAACAGGGAGACCAGAACTCCTGTTCTGAAGAGGAGAGTGCAGCTGGAGGAGACCCAGATCACATCCCTCTAAGGTCATGACTGCCTTCAGCTTCCTCCTTCCCCATAACCCACCCACAACCCCCTCCATTCTGCTCCCTTTAGTGCCTGCCCAAGCGACACCACTGGGGAATAATGTTTATACAAAACAGCTGCCAAATATGTGTAGCCAAAGCTTCCAAAGCAGGAAGGAGGGAGAACCCAGACTTCTCACACTTGACCTCCAAACTCCCCTCAGCCACACACATTGAAGCCGGCTACAGACCCTGTTTCTCAGCAGTCTCTCATGTACCTGGCTTCCCTGCTTCTCCCAGGCCCCCAACTCTACCTTCGCCCGCCTCCCTCCTCTTATTCCTTTGCTGTCACTGCAGCTTAGGGCTTCGCACCTTGACACATCCATGCATCCTGCAGCTCCACTCCCATTCGACAGAACCCAAACTGTCCTCTTAGAAAAAAGCTGTCAACCTTGTGACTGCTTCTGACTTGGTCCACAGGGGAGTGGAGAATGTTTGGGCCCTGAGGAGAGTGGCATTCTGAACTCAGACCATCCCCTTCTGGCAGGAAGCTAGCAGACCTCTGGGGAGGGGTGCCTTCTCTCCCACTTTACAGTGGCAGAGAGGCAGCTTTTGTCATGAGACCATCTGCCTTCCCTGTCCCCCACCTCTCACCAGCAGCTCTTTCTCTTGGTTTGGCAGGGTTTCCCCAAGGACTGGACTTCTAAGAGTTTAAAAGGACACCCTTATTTATTTATTTTTATTTTGGCTGTGCTGTACAGTTTGCGAGATCTTAATTCCTTGACCAGGGATTGAACCTGGGCCCTCAGCAATGAAACCATGAAGTCCTAACCACTGGACTGCCAAAGAATTCACTAAAAGGATTCCCTTAGTTCTGGGTAAGGGCTATTTGCAGTTTTTCTACTTTGTCTTCTCTAGTGTGTCAGTTTCAGAGACTGCCTTTCCATACCCCACCTCTTTCCTCCAAACCAGAAGAGCTTCTAGCGCCCTGCAGGCTCTCTGACTTGCCCTCCACAAGACCGGGATTCCATGATAATCCTCCAGTGGGTGAGAGAAGAGATGCCAACATCCTCTTTGGGAATAGAAGGAAACCCTCCCCACACACAGTCCCTCTCAAATATCCCTCTTCCTTATTCCACTTTCCTGGGCTGTCTGTTTCTTCTCTCTCAGCACCGATAGAAGCTGAGCTCTCACTTCCACCCTCTTAGCCCCAAGGTCCAAGCTCTTCATTTTGCTGGCTGGGGAAGGGGACTGGCTGGAGAAGAGGGGCAGGTAAAAGCCAGCCAGCCAGGGAGAACTTCCCTGGTGGTCCAGTGGCTAAGACTCTGTGCTCCCAATGCAGGGAGCCTGGGTTTGACCCCTAATCAGGAAACTAGATCCCACATGCCACAACTAAGAGTTTGCAGGCCCCAGCTAAAGATCCCACACACTGCAAGTAAGGATCCCATGTGCTGAAACTGAGACCCGGCGCCCTCAAATAAAAACAAACAAACAAAAGAAGCCAGCCAGGCAGAGTGACATGGCAACACTGAAGGAGTAGCTGAAAAGGAACTAGGCTGGAGTGGGGACTTGCGGTGGGGTAAAATGCTATGAGGAATCGGGGTTTGGGTACCCAAGGAGATGGGAACACTCCTCATCTAGGCTGGAAAGAAGTGTAGGGAAAAGTGGCAAGTCTAAACCAAGAAACTCTGAAATACTTGGTAAGCACTCAAGGCACAAAGGGTGTCATCATCCCTTCTGTCTATAGGGAAGAACATTTTCCTTTGGAAGCTTGCCTGGGTCCCCCCACTATGGGGAGTTAATTGGCAGCAGGTGGATGGGAAAGAAAGCAAGTCGTTCCCACACACTCCACACTCTGTACACAGCTGGCTCCAAACCAGTTCCCTCCCCTTACCCGTCCCCACATTAAGCTCTCCACTCTCTGTCTATCTGGGGAAGGGGAGGATGGAGAAGAGTGCAAGGTGGTCCCCCCTTAGGGACAGTTCCTGGATCCCCTCCTGTTCAGCCTCTATCTTCCCACTGGCCTCAGGAGAGGTCCAGAAAGAGGCCAGCCAGGACAGTGAAAGGCAGAATCTGAACCTTTGAACCACTGAACCACTCTGAATCTGAACCACTCTGAACCTCAGAATGGTTTCTTCTCTAACACCTGAAGGATGCCTTCTCTCTCCATATCCTCCAGCAAGGAGGAGAAGAGAGTGCCGTGATCCTGAACCCTGGACAGGCCACTGCTCCTCCCTTCTGGCTCTGAGAGCCACTCTGTCCTCTTGACCTCCACAGCTGCCTGTGCCATCTCTCCTTTAACTGGAGGGGGAGGGCTGTGGTGTGGCAGGTAAAGGAGACTGCCCCCCACCTCTTCTCCTGGCAAAGCAGGATGAAGGGGTTCCAGGTGGGAACCTTCTGAGACCAGAAGCTGGAAACGTTTAGGGGATCTGATACTTGAGATGTATTAAAGGTTTGAACAAAGGTAGAATAAGCTCTGAGAGACAACCTGGAGAAGGTGTGAGCTTCTTTTTCTACTTTTACCCTCAGATACCAAAGCAAGGCTCAGCCAGGCCTCAGTCCCTTCCCTGGCTCTCTTTTTTGTGAACCATAAACAGGGCATCTGATGGGACAAAGGTGACTGATAGGGGGCAATAGGCAGTCACTTTACTCCTGGTTGGGCAGCTGTTTGCTAATTTCTCCGTCTCTCGTCTCTGCCAGCTGCTGACCCCCAAGTCGCATAAACTGACCTCCTTTTGTCTCCTCCTTTTCCATTATCTTTTCTTGATTAAAATATCAGTAAGAGAGAGAAATACGTAGGTTTTACGTTCTCTTAGCTGGTGATACCTCAAAATCCCATGGGCGGAGGAGCCTGGTAGGCTGCAGTCCATGGGGTCGCTAAGAGTCAGACATACCTGAGTGACTTCACTTTCTCTTTTCACCTTCATGCATTGGAGAAGGAAATGGCAACCCACTCCAGTGTTCTTGCCTGGAGAATCCCAGGGACGGGGGAGACTGGTGGGCTGCCATCTATGGGGTTGCACAGAGTCAGACATGACTGAAGCGACTTAGCAGCAGCAGCAGTTTCTTCTTTCCAGAACTCCCCAATAAGTGGGGCTGTATCTGCGGAGTCAGGGGGTGTCTGTTGGACACCTCATCACTTGCTGACATCACCCAGGGCCCAGGAGGTCAAAGGGAGACGGGAAGGGGAATTACTTAGGCCCAGGCCACTGAGGAGTTTGCTCATTCCAGGGCAGGCTGACGGAGGCCTTGTCCCCATTCCCCCAAACTATTTGTGGATTCTTGGTAGGAGTAGAGAATGCTGAGTGGGGTCTTGGCTTCCAGGATTTGAGAGAAGCTCTTTAGAAAGCTATCTGGATCCCCAGGTTTCTAGGGGTGAGACCCTTGATCAGTCCTAGGTGCTTCCTAGCAACAGTCTGGGAGGGAGAGAAGGAATGGAAGAAAGAGAGGGAGAGGCCTGGGCATAGCTGTTCCGATGGGAGCCCAGAGAACAGGCTGTTCTTGCTGCCTCCTTGGCAACCAAAGTCTAAGGGGGAGGGAGCCTTCAGACATATCCCGGCGGGGTCTCTATCCATCCTCACTTGAGCCCCACCCTTCTGCTCTCCCCTTGGACTCAGCCCTGAAGAGGTGGCAGGGATGGGAGGAGCAGCCTGGATAAGGATTTCGTGACAAGGAGGGAACATGCTGGGGATGAAATGACTCTGAGATGAGCTAGAAGCTTTGAGAAATGGGGGTAGGCAGGATGAGTGGGGTGGGAAGGGGAATGACGCAACCCAGGGCCAGGGTCTGTAAGCACCTAGACTTGGGCTGGATCCTGGCATCTGGCAAGATGCCTGCTTTGGAGGCAGTGTGCCCTTCACGTTGCCCTTGTCCAGGTCTGTTACCAGCCCATGTCGGGAGAAGTGAGAGAGGTAAGGAGAAAGTGAGAAAGGTAAGGAGAAGGTAGGACGGGTGGACTTTATTCTTTGAATTCAAAGTGCCTGCTCAGGCCCCGGGGGAAAAACAGACAGATCAGGAGGCACTTCATTATCTGTGGCTCTGGGTCTGGGATTTCATAAAGTCTCCCTCGTCCAATAACTTTAGGGCCTTTCATTAGAGAGATGTGGTGGGGAAGCCAGAATGGAGGGAAGAGGAAAACCATAGTGCTTTCACCTTCCCGCTCTGGACTCCATCACCCTGCCCTAATCCTGACTGTCGTTAGACCTCTTCACCGCCTCTGGTTCTGGCTGATGGAGGCAGAAGATACAGTAGCTCATCTCATAAATACGTCTTATGCATTGAGATTATCTCCCAGCTCCCTGGGCAACCCATTCCCAAAGGACTCTTTCCACACATGGCACAGCCTGCACCCTGGGCACTGCACAGCACAGCCCTGTCCCCTGGCCCAGGATATCAGCCAAATCCCATCACTGAGGAGGTGGCATCGATTGGCAGACAGCCACCCTCGGTGCTCCTCCCACTGCACGCTGCCTTGACCCTGCACGATCAGCTTCCTGCCCCACACTGCAGCTGTTGCATGTTCACCATGAGCCCAGGCAGAACCCACAGGTTCACTGACTGCATGCTGACTCTGCAGGCTGCAGCTCTAGCTCCCCACTGCCATCTCCCTTCCCCCATCTGCAAACCCCTCATCACCAGCACTCCACTCTGCATCCCAAGGGTTTCTCCCTGTGATTCCAGGGAGGTCCCAAGAGAATTATCCTCCCCTCATCTATGCATTGCAAATGCCAGGACCCCCGGTAAAAGAAGTGGCTGCAACAGAGCCAGGATGCAGGTGGCTGAGACTAAGAAAAGTGAGGGCAGCCCAACTCCCATAGGCTATTGGTCAGAACCCCACATTTGGAAGTGATTCTGCCTAGTACAAACAGGGCTATTGGTAGAATAGCTGTCCTACACACACACACACACACACACACACACGCGCGCGCGCGCGCTCACACACACACACACACACACACCCCTTTCCAAGAGCAGACGGTGGAGACAGGGCTCCGCCCTGGGAGCCGTGGGAAGGCAAGGGCCCCCGCTGGTAAAACTGGGCTAATGACAGCGGGGGAACCGGCGGGCCCAGAGGGGGTGCTGGGGTAATTAGAGTCCTGCCTGCCGCTGAGAGATCTCGAGATGAAAGGGGCTCTGGCGTCACCGGGTTGGTTTTATGTCCACGAATGCAGGTGTGTGCGTGTGTGCGTGCGCGCGCATGAGAGGTGGGGCTGGCATGGTGGAGACCTCTCCTTTGGGGAAGGGGATCTATTTTTTCGCAGCCCAACCTTCTCTCTGGACTGGCCTTGTACATTTGGATGGGGAGGGGCAAACGTGGAAGGAAAACCCACTGTCCTGAAGCTGAGAGTTAAGGGCAAGCCTCGCCCCCTCCCCAGCTCAAAAAGAGCACCAGATTGTCGAGGAAATGACTGGTGGCAGTGAATAGAAAAAGCCTACATTGGAGGAGGGTGACATTTGAAAGGGGAGGCAGTGGATCAGGCAGGTAATGATGTTAAAAATGAGCCTGCAAGGGAGGTAATGGGGAAGCATACCCCCAAAAGGATTAAAAACACAGGATGGTTTAATTTAAGAGGACCCCAGGGGTCACGTGCTCAATCCTCGAATTGTAAGGTTCAGGAAGCTTGTCACCTAGAGAGGTGGTGATTTGCTCAAGGTCATACAGTGAGTTACTGGCAGAAAAGGGACCCGAACTCAAAACAAACTGTAAACCCCCTGCGATTTGGTGTTTAGACTTTATCCTGGACTTCTAAAGTGCAGGCGGCTCGGCTCCCCGATGTGCCCTTCTCCATCTCCGTGGTGCCACCCCCCAACCCCCCAATTCTTGCAGCAAGCGAAGGCTATGTTTTAAATGACATCTCTTCCAAAATATGTCACCAAGCACCACTCCTGCCGGAGCCGCCTGGAGTGGGGCGGGCGAGTGCGGGTCGGGAGGGGGCAGAGGCGGCCGAGGGGCGGCCGGGGGGCTGGCCGGGGTCCCGGGGCGCGGCGGGGGGGGGGGGGCGGCGGCGGCGGGGGCGG
>SJYX01004325.1:232735-256472 GCA_006410675.1 Oreotragus oreotragus
GAAGGATCCAGCAGAATGGGGGTCTGGGGTGGGGAGGGGAGGGGCCACCTTACTCTTGAGTGATTAGGAAAAGGGCAGAATCCCACCCAGTCCTGTCTGTGGATGGCCAGAACTTCTGTCATCTCAAATGGGGTCTAATCACATCTTGCTACCGTAAAATAACGCTTCAGAGTACAGTGCTGCCTGCCCCCACCCCCGTTACAGGCATGAACAGATTCACTCTGGTGAAGGGCCTTGCCCAGGGTCACAGGGAGTGACAAGGCTGAGACTCAGATTCAGGCCCACTGGATTCCAAAGCCAGTGGGATGTTCCCCATCCTTCCACCCGCTCTGCCTCATTGACCACTCAGAAACTAGCCCCAGTCTCGACTAAGAAATCCAAGGCAGCACCTGTAACCCCTTCAGGAAAATGGTAGGGGAGATTTGGCAAGTCTTCCGCCCCACCCAGGACGACTGTCCCTGCTTCAGGTGCTGATGGTTCGCTTTGCGTCACTGTTCAACGTGAAGGACCAGACGGTGATGTTCCTGAGCCGCACCACCTATAGCCTGCAGGAGCTCGGCGCCATGGGCATGGGGGACCTGCTCAATGCCATGTTCGACTTCAGCGAGAAGCTCAACTCCCTGGCGCTTACCGAGGAGGAGCTGGGCCTCTTCACCGCGGTGGTGCTCGTCTCTGCAGGTAGGTCAGGCTCTCGCCTGAGCCTGACCGGGGAGGAGGCGGACGCAGTTCGATTCAACACACCTTTTATGGAGTACCTACTCTAGGCCAGGCCCTGCACCGGGCACTGGAGATACAGACATGATTCAGACACAGTCTAGCTCAGGAGACAGACTCATGCCCGACTAATTATAAAACAGTGAGATAAGTGTCACAGTAGAAGCATGAACCAAGGGCTTTGGGAGCACACACAACTATTTCTGCCTGGGGAGCTGGGGAAGGAGGTGACACTCGAGTGGGGCCTCAAAGGACAAGGAGAGATACTGCCAGGCATAGGAGGGGGAAGGGCGTCCCAGGCAGAGGGAACCACAGAGCAGCGGGGGAGCTAGGGCCCTGCTGGGCCTGTTCAGGGAAGGAGAGTGGCCTGGTGGGGCAGGAGGGGGGCTGGCCTTGCTGAGCCTGGGCTTCTGGTTTGCAGGCATCTCCTGCTTTTGGGTCAGGGCCTGGGAGAGGGCGTTATGTTCCCCCTCCCGCCCCTTCCCCATCGGCCCTCTGAGGGGCTTCAGGGGGAGGCTGCGAGGCCACCACCGCTGCATCCTCGCAGACCTCCGCGTCCTCCTCCTCCTCGTCAGAGTCGGAGGAGCTCAGGGAGTCTGCCTCACTGCTGTCGTCTTCCCCACAGACCGCTCGGGAATGGAGAATTCCGCTTCGGTGGAGCAGCTCCAGGAGACGCTGCTGCGGGCTCTTCGGGCTCTGGTGCTGAAGAACCGGCCCTCGGAGACGTCCCGCTTCACCAAGCTGCTGCTCAAGCTGCCGGACCTGCGGACCCTGAACAACATGCACTCCGAGAAGCTGCTGTCCTTCCGGGTGGACGCCCAGTGACCCGCCCGGCCGGCCTTCCGCCGCTGCCCCCTTGTACAGAATCGAACTCTGCACTTCTCTCTCCTTTACGAGACGAAAAGGAAAAGCAAACCAGAATCTTATTTATATTGTTATAAAATATTCCAAGATGAGCCTCTGGCCCCCCCCACCCCAAGCCTTCTTGTAAATACCTGCCTCCCTCCCCCATCACTGCACCTCCCCAGCCTCCCCTATTTAAACCACTCTCCCCCCACCCCGCTCTTTCTCTCTAGCCCCCCGATCTGTTCTATTCCTGTCTCAAATCCAATAGTTCACAGCTGAGCTGGCTTCTGTGGTGTGTGCTCGTTCTGGGGGGAGGGGGAGGGGAGGTGGTAATATGGCCAAGGCTGGGGGCACACCTCTCCATCTGGTCAGTTTGGGGGTGGGTACTCTGCCAGCAGATGGGAGGATACAGGGAAACAGCACGCAAGTCTAAGGGGGGGGGTTGCCCAAGGGGGTTATTTTCATCATATATTTATTACATAAATATATAGTAAAATAGACGAGCAACAATTACCATAAAAATATCTTTCTTTAAAATCCTGACCCAAAACACAACGGGGTGAAAAATCGCACAAAACAGACATACTGATTGTCAACGTGGGGCAGGAGTAGGAGCCCCCAGGTCACCCCTACTGGCCCCAACCCCTCCCTGGGGAAGGGACCTACCGCCTTCCCTGTTTCTGGCCACAGCCCCCCTCCCCCCACCCCAGCACCAGCTTCTCATACATTCAGTAGCGCCTGCAGGGAAGTGTCCCCCTGCTCCCACCCAGGAGCTCCCAGGGCAGGAGTTGCTGTCCCCCTTCTGGACGGTGTCTGTGTCACACGCCCCGCCCTCTCCCAGCCCTGTAGACCCGCCACCAGGGGAAGGGGTAGGGGCTCCTCCACCCCCACCCTCCCCAGGTCTGAGCAGGGAGGAGGCTGGATGAGGTATGTGTGTTATGAGTGATGGGAGGGGGAATACTGAGATGGAGAGGCGGGTGGTGGGGGCGGGGTAGTGGTCATGGCTCTGGCACCCCCTTGTCCTGGCCTGGCCCCCTCCTCCTTGTCCCAGCAGCCCCTCCTCCCACCAATACTGCACCTGCTGTCCCCACTCTGCCTGCCCTAGTGCCCCGGGCCAATACTGGGGAAGGCAGGCTAAGCACCCACATCAAGGCCATCCCCCTCATTAGCACCAATGGCCCCCAGAAGAAGGCCCTGTCCCCTACTTCCAAAGCAGGGACTGGGACGGCTGACTGCCCGTCTAGAGCAGGTGCGTGGCACTCCTGAGTCCCCCAGCTCCTCCCCCACCACGTGTACTTGCTCACACATTCACACGGAGAAACACACACACACACACACACACACCCCACTCCACTGAGAGTGGGGGGAGGGGTCAGGGGTTACGGGGAGGAGTGGGGGATGACAGCTCACATGAGTGGGCGGGGGTGGGTGGGGAGGGAGGGTTTCCCAAGTGCCTGTAAGAGGCCAAGCCTCTTGGAGGCCTTTTCTCCACCATGTGCATGGCTGAGAATGGGAATGGAGACGTGGCGGTGGGGATGGAGGGACGGGGAGACAGCAGACAGGTCAGGAATTCCACTGGGCCCCCGGGGGTGGGAGGAGGGTATGAGAGGGCTTATCCATGGGACTGGAATAATACAGGAATCAGTACCCCAGAAGAGAGATGGGGATTGAGACAGACAAAGACCGCAAGGGCAGCCCAAGAGCCCAAGGGGGCGGGGCAGGCACACACTCAGGTGGCAGCCCTGTTNTGGGAGGAGGGTATGAGAGGGCTTATCCATGGGACTGGAATAATACAGGAATCAGTACCCCAGAAGAGAGATGGGGATTGAGACAGACAAAGACCGCAAGGGCAGCCCAAGAGCCCAAGGGGGCGGGGCAGGCACACACTCAGGTGGCAGCCCTGTTCTTCCAGGCCCTCCACCCCCATCGGAACACCTGAACAGTAGGGAAAGGACATGCCCCGATGGGCTTCCCGTGTGTGTGTATGTGTGTGTGTGTGTTTCCACGCATGTGTGTGCATGTGTATAGGGGGCTGTGGCAGGCTGAAGGTCAGGGTGGGGTGGCAGGTTCCCCACTGCTTAAGACATTTTGCCCCAATAGTGCAAAGCGCAGGAAGCCCTGGCACCCCGCCCCCCGCCCCCTGCCCCATTCCCCATGGCTTCCGGGGGCATCTGTGTCCACCCATCCATCCCTGCCGACATGCAGCCCTGAGCCCAGGGCCCTCCGGTCTGCTCTGTCCCTCCCGCCCTCCNGTGTGTGTGTGTGTGTGTGTGTGTGTGTGTTGGGGGGGTGTATCTGAGGGTCCCTGGATAATTAGGGGAGTTGCAAGCTAGGGTGGTTGGGGAAGAGGGAGGAATGGGCCCGTGTTGTGTGCCACCCGCTTCCCTCCCCTTGCAACGTGTCTCTGGTGCCCCTTCTCTGCCTGCGGCCCTCCCTTGTCCAGTGTGAAGGTAAAGCCCGCGGGGTGGGGGTTATCGGAGCAATGGAGAGAGCCTCCCGTTTTCCTGGCGAGGGGGGTTTTGGTGGGGGTGGAAGTCTGGAGGTCGCAGAAGGAAAACCAGTGGGATGGGAGCCCACCCCTCAATGCTGGCTCAGGCCCCGGGAAGGGGAGGGTTATAGGGGGCTGTGGTCCAAGATGAGGGAGAAGCAAATGTGCCATGCAGACACAGAGATATGCCCACACACACGGCCACATGCACACCCAGGGACACCCAGGCAGACTCAAGGACAGGAACTGCTGGACACACCCACATGGGGACAAGGGAAGAGGCACGCTGCCACTGCACAGGGGAGCTCAGAAGGGTGAGACACACCCACGGGAGACCAACCCATGCACATACCCAGGCATAGGGTCACGGGGAGATGCTCTGATACACAACAAGGAGGAGTCGCTGTCACCCACACAGAAAAAGTCACTATCGCCTGTATGCATGAACGCAGAGCAATTGCACACAGCCACACATTACAAAAGACCCTGTCACTCACAGGCACACACGTGCTTGCATGAGCCCAGTCACACAGGCATCATCGCCTTGCCGTGATAGTCGCTGTCACTCGGTCAAACGCAAACGCAGTTGCACATCAACCCACATATACGCAACTCAGCAACAAGTATTTTCCTGGACTCTTACTGTGGCTTTCTGAGGTGCTGTGTACCACAAAAAAAAAACCCTGCTCCCATAATGGTGGAAGGCACGCAGTCACTATAGATAACATTCTCTGTCTCTTTCCCTTGTCATCCCACCCCCTAGATGGTGAGCTCCTTGAGACCCAGGAGAATCACTGGAATTGCTCTGGATCCCACCCAGAGCCAAGCATAGGAAGTGCTCCGTAATCCTTTTTAATTGATTGACTGTGGGAACTCTGGACACAGGTGCAGGCATCTGCACACAGTCCCGGGGGCTCAGGTGCAGGAGGCACTCAGAAGGTTCAGGACCACACAGTCACAGGTCTACAGCCCCGGATGCACACACTGTAGCTGTGCGTCAGGCACACCCTAGATGCACACGCAGTCGTAGACTTTTCCCCTCAAGCTTCCTCCTGCCTTCTTTTTCCAGGCTCTTTTTTTTTTTTTTTGAAGGACAGGAAAATCAGAGCAAAGAGTAAGGGGGAGGGGGTTCTAGAGGGCCGAGTTAGGCACGTGAAGCAGTGTTAGGTGCCTTCAGGAGCTGGGATGACCCTGGCTGCTGGGGGCAGGGGAGGGGGGGTGGTGGGAAGGGAGTCTTGGGGAGACCTGCCTCCTAGGGAGCAGCCCCCATCCCCACCCCGAAAGTAGATAACCTCAGTGCCCCTGCTGGGCTCGTTGGTCTGGGCCATTACTGGGGATGCTCACCGGCCTCCCCCGCAACCCCCACCCAGTTCCTGCCTCCCACCGGGAGTCTGGCCCCTTTTCTCAGCTCTGCCCTCCTGTCTAAACTTGGAAGCCTCCCTTAGGAGGCCGTGAGCTGGTGAGTGTCTGGGTGAGTGCTATGTATTTTTGACTTGGAATTTTGCTCCACCGTGGTCTCCGGGGCTCTGTCTCGCTTGTGTCTCTTCTCTCTCCCCTTGTTTCTCCACCAGTCTGTAACTCCCTCTCACCCCATCCCTATCCAACCCCCTCGCTAACCCCTGTTCTGGTGTCCGTTTCTGCCACAGCCTCCGTGCTCGGAGCTGGGAACCGGCGGTGATGTTCTCCATTCTTCTCCAGTTGCTAGTACTCAGACCCCGCCCCTCGACCTGCCTGCCCTGCCTCTGGGGTCAGCGAGAGGTTGGGGTGGGGGGCGGGGGGCTCAGCTGGCTGCTCAGGACATCCTGCACTTCCTCAGCCCTGCAGCTGCGACCAGCAAGTTTGGGGGGATGCGCATAGGGGGAGAAGAGAAGGGGTCAACCACTGCCCACGCTGACTTCTCAGGCCGGTGGGCTCAGCCTAGGTGGAAGGTCTGGGTGGGCAAGCCACGGATGGTTAGCGGAAGCTCCTTCCACACTGATCCACTGGAAAATAATTGCGCCCCCCCAACCCCCGCCCAGGGGCAGTGGCGGGAGTTGGCAGGACTCAGCTGAGCAGGACTCACAATGGCCTTTCTCCACATCCCTGGCAGCTGAGACCCACCTCAGAGATGCCCAACAGCTGTGTCCGCTTTGCCCAGCCTCTGAGCCTGGTTCTGAGGGTACAGCTGCCCAGACTTTGTGTGAGGCTGTGTAAGGCCCTCTCCCATGGGCTGGCCCTTCACTTTGGGCTGGCAGGGCGGGCAGTTCTTCCAGAGAGGAAATCTGAGCAGGGGGCACTTACCATTTCTGGCCATGCTCCCCTCTAACTGTGGTCTGAACGATGGATGAGGAGGTACTGGCATGGATTCCACCCTAGAGAATCCATGGCTGCTACAAAAAAGGGAAACTGAGGCTGGGTCACAGGGAACACATAGCTGGATGAAAGAACAAGGTATTGTTCCTCTAGCAGGTGATATGTTGTAATGGTTAAATACAGGGATATGTGTATATATATATATATAGGAGCTAGAGTGCCTGGGTTTGAATCCCAGCTCTGCCACTGGCAGCTGTATAATCCTGGGCAAGCAATTTAACCTCTCCTTTGCCTTATCTGTAAATTGAGGATGGTACTACCGACCTCATTTGGTTTTTTGAGGATTACAGCAGTCAGAATATATAAAATGCTTTTAAAAAGTGCCTGGTGCACAAGCACTGTATGTGTTAGCTGTTACAGCAAGGAAATCTGTGGGTCTGGGGTCCCCTGGATTTCTTGGAGAAGCTTGGTGGAGAATTGGATCTCCTGGACATTATAAGCATGAGGTGGGGGTGGTAGGGATAGTGGGTCCCTAATCTCCAACCTCCTTGTCACCTCTCCATGACACCTCTCTCTCTCCCGCCAGGAGTTTGGGCAGCCTGAAGCCCCTCGCCACCACTGTGCTTTCCTCCGATTCTCACCTTATTTAGCTGCTTCTTAAAGGAGCCCTCAGTATCTCAGGCTGGGACACATCTCCTCAGTTAGGGACAAATGCACAAATGTTTGGGCATCACTGCATCTCTGTTGGGGCAAGTCTGAGCACTGGGAGTGTGGGAGAGGAAAAACAAGGAAAGCAGGCTCCTCTCCACCACCCCTCTCACTTATATGTGGAGTAAGTCACCCTTCCTCTCTCCTGGGGACCCAAAATCTCAGCTACCTACCTTCGATCTATCATTCAGGACCCACCCTTGGCTGACAGATTCCCCGCCCCTGCATGGAGGGGACATTAGTGTGGAGGGTGGGGGCAGTGAATAAGGAGGGCGTTGGGAGCAGCACCTTGAGGTCCAGGGTCTATCCTGTGTTGCCTCTTACCCTCTGTGAACCTGGTGATAAAACTCTTCTCTCCGCCCTCCATCCCTTTTTTGCAGCTCCTCCAGGACAATGGGAGCCAGGACAGTGGGAGGGATATGCCCTGAGGTGGGCCACTGGGGAACCTCTGGAGTAGGGGCGCTAATCTCAACCCTAGTTCTCAGGGTTGCAAAGGTGCTTGGGTGACTTTTTGCCTCATGGGGAAGGGAGACACGCATGACCGTGTGGGAAGACCCTTGCCTGGGAGTTGGAGGCTGGGTTTTCTCCACTTGCCAGTTGCTGACTTTGGGTTTAGGTTTTCGTAATCTGGAGACAGGGATGCCCACCTCGTGCAGAGTGAAGGCAAATGACATAACGTGAGATGACACCTGTAGTCAGCCCCTGTTGCGAGCTGTCATGGCCAACAAGGCCTGTGGATTCCCTTCTCTTCCCAGGGTCTGGAACGCTGCAGGGTGGGTGGGGACACACAGGCCACTTGGAACCAGAGACCATTCTCAAGCTCTCACAGAGGCGGCTGGGGCTGGTGGAGAGAGGAACCGTGTGGTTCTCAGGCATGTGGTGTTGCTTGCCCTCCTCCCTGGCAGGCCACGGCTGGGGCACCAAAGGGGGGCCACCCTGTGGCATGCAGGGCTGTGAGGTGGTCCAGAGGGAGGTGTCAGGAGTTCTCTGGGCAGACAAGGGGAGTAAGACGGAACTCACTGGTGCCCAGAAAATGCTATCTTTGCTCCCCTGCTTTGGAGCCGGGCACCCAGTCTGGGCATGGGGACTGGGGTTAAAGGTTAGGGCCAAGAGCACGCCTCTGGCACTGGCACAGAGCAGCGGGACTGGACCCAGCCCCCACGCCTCTTCTTCCTCCTCGCTTCCTCTTGTAAGGAGGAGATGAGCTCTTGGCTCCCAGAGCTGCCTGTTTCATTTTCTCTTTTACCCAGGCGCATGGGGCGTGGGCGAGGGAAGGGGAGTGTGCGGACCCCAGGCTTTGGTGGCTATCGGGCGTCTTGGTACACAGCAGTGAGTGGGTGTGTTGTGCGCGCATCCATGTGTGCGCATTTTGTGCATGTGTGGGCCGGGGAGGGCTCTGACTATCCGCTGGAATGGGGTACCGGAGCCCGCGGTTCTGCGCATGCGGGGTGAGTGTGTGTGTCTGCACGTGTCCGTGTGTGTGCGGGCAGACTCGGCTGCTGTTACTTGCTCGCTCTCGCCTGCTCTCTCTCTCCCTCCCTCTCTCCCTCTCCCCCTCTCTCCCTCTCTCTCTCTCTCTCACACACACACACACACACACACACACACGCGCGCGCGCGCGCGCACACGCGCACACACACGCACACACACACACACACAATTTCAATCTCTCCTCCCTTTTCCTCATTCCCTCCCTCCGTCTCCCTGCTCCTCTCTCCCCGCTTCCCTCTCAGCCCCTCCCCTCACCACTCCAACCCTGCCTGTGCCTGTTCGGCTTGGCTGGGGGCTATCTCTGCCTCTCTGGGGGTGCCAGGGAGAACATCCCCGCTTTTCCTTTCCCCTCGACCGTTCCCTTCCCTCCTGGGCGTAGCTCCCCAGGGCTCTCAGACTCCTCTGTGCCACCTCCTCCCTGGAAGAGGGGAGTGGGGAAAGGAGGACCCCAGCCCTGTGCCCACGATGCCATCTGCAGTGAGCGTCTTGGCCCCGTGACATTCATGCCTCCAGCCTTCAGCTGCCCCAGCTCCCAGCTCCGATTACCCATTGGCTGCTGGGGGGGTGGGGGCAGGGAGAGTGTGCTCAGCCTGGGGGTGCTCCTAACTCTGCCTTCTTGGCTATTTGGATCTCCCTCTCCATTCCTTGTGGGGGGGAAGTATGGAGATCTGTGGGTTGGCAGGGAAGGAGCTGAGCTCTTGAGCAGGAGCTGTGGGCACCACCATTGTCAGTAGGCGTGGCGGAGGGGTGTGGAGGTGAGCCCCACACCTGGGTGCCCACCTTGCTGCCTGACGGGAGCTGGCCTGGGGTGGGAGGAAGGGCGGGAGAGCAGCAGGTGGGTGAGGTTATGGTGGGGGTGGGCGGAAGCCCCACAGTCTTTGATGTTCCTACTGGGCATCTGGCCCAAGTCAAGGCTACTGTTTATGTCTCTCTGTCTCTGACCTGCAGGGGGGAATTTCCTGTTATATTCTTTTGGGGGAGAGGATCCTTTTGTTTAAGTAACCAATCTCCCCCTTATATCCCCCACCCCCATCTCCCATTAGCCTCCAAGGCCCCAGAGTGGTTCAGGAGATCAGACATCAGGGATCACTGCCCTTGAGCTCCAGAATCCCTTCTCATGGGGGCCCTGTGAGAGCCCACCGAAGGCTGCTGCCTTCCCCTGGCCCCTCCCGCTTGCCAAGCTGGTGTCTGCGTCTGTCTATGTACTCTTCTGCCATCACACACCTGCCAAATAGCACCTCCCTTCCCGCCTTCACCCCTCCTCTCTCTCCCAGCACTGGGATAACAGGGAGTTGGGTGGGGCAGCCCCGCCCCCCCCCCTCAGTCCATACCTGAGAGTAGCACAGGTGGGGAACTGGGAAAGGAGATAAAGGTCCCAGCCCTGAGAGGCACCCAGCCCTCAACCTGGGGGCCTGTGTTGCTGCTGCAGCCTCTGCCGTCGCCAGAACCCCCGGGGGCTGTTGGTGTCTGTGGCTGCCCATGGGAGCCCACGTTGGCACAGGCGGTCATGTCTGCACACAGATGCCTGTGCTTGCCTGTGCATGCCCGCGCGTGTGTCTGGTGTGTGTGTGGGGGGGGGGCGCTGCAGTGGCCACCTGGGCCTCTTAGCATCACCCTTGTTGGCCCCCATGGTGTGCAGTCAGGGCATCAGTGCCAGATCATTGGGAGTGGGGGTGAAGTATCTCCCCCCACCCTAGCAGCAGGCAAAGGGGAAGGGGAGAGGGAGGTGCGAACCTCCCCACAGCACTATTAATAGCCCACATGCCAGGCCACCAAGAACCAGCTGTCACCGTGGAAACCATTTCTGCTCTGCCCTCCCCCAGCCTCTGAGGTGGGACTTGGGCGGGGCACCGAGCACCCCCCACCCGTCTTCCTTTGTTACCTTTCTCTCTGTGTCCCCTCCCCTCCTCCATCCTTCTGTCTCCCCCGCCCTCCTCACCCCCACCTCCCTGCCGCCTTTTTTCTCCATCTACTTCATTGTCACCCCTGCCTCTACCCCAGCCCAGGCCCATCTCTTTGTTCTTGCCCCTCCTCATCTTTCCTCTCCTCTCCCCCTTTGTCCCTTTCACCCTTCTCCTCCTCCTCTTTCTCCCCTTTTCTCAGCCCCCCTCTCTCTATGTGTGTCCTTCCCTCTGCTTGGCAAGGAGGAGGGCTGGGCTTCCCTTAGCGCATTAAGGACAAAGTTCAGGGGCCCCGACAGGTGGGGCCAAAGCCAAGAGTAGACAGAAGAGTCTGGTGTGGAGACCTGGGGGATCGATCCGGGGGCAGAGAGTGTCCCCCCTCTGGCAGCCCTAGGCATCCTTCCAGGGAGTCCCTTGGGTCCACAGGACTGCAGAGTGGGACAGTCCCGGCAGCGGGAACCTGGCATGGTGCCTGTGGATGCTGCATTTGCCTCTTGTCTCTGTCCCCCCATCCCAGAAGCACTTAAGCTTAATGAAATGTTTCCCCCTCCACGGGCGCCTTGCCCGCACTGCCACCAGGCAGCTCTTATCTGACAAAGAGGGAGTGGGTGGCCAGGCCCGCCGACAGGTGGGCCTTGCCTCCCGGCTGTCCAGCCTCCTCTGCAGCATGGCTCCAGCCCCTCCACCTCCAGGGGCCTGAGCCTCTTCCTCTGCAGGTCTGTGCCCGGCAGGCACTTGGGGAACTGACAGGATTCCAGGAGGAGGGGCGAGAGGCTGCCCTTCAGGGTGGGTGTCCCCGCCCCACTTCCCCGTGGACTTTCATCTGCCCACGGCCAATGCAGGCCTGGCCCACGTGCCGTGTGCCTCCCTGCATGCTGGGCTCTCTGCCCGCTCTGTCGCCTCAGAGGCCCAGGTATGTCCCCAGAGAGACGACAAGGAGCCCTCAGGGGTGCCAGCCTCTTGCTAAGTGCCAGGCGAGGGTGCCCTGAGCAGTGAGGGCAGGACCTTGCTGTGCTGCCCGCTGCCAGGGCCTCTGGGGATCCTAGGTGGTACCGACAGACAGCAGGCACAGGTCTGCTTAACGCCCCTCCCAGCAGGCACGTGCAAGCCCTTGGCAGTGCCCAAACACATTTGGAGTTAAGACTGGGCCTGGGAGGGAGAAGGGAAGATAAACATGGTGGCTTAGGTTGGCGCCGCCCCAGGTGTGCCCTGTAGGGGCAGTGGCAGGAGTGAGCGGGGAGGGGGTTCCTCCAGCTCTATGGCCTGAGAGGGAGCTGCCCACTCTATGCGCTGCCACCGGGATTCCCCGCCTTGCCCGGCCCACAGCTGTCGGTACCCATTCCTGCACACCCTGGCTGCCTTCACCTGCCCCCAGGGCCTGCTCCCTAGGGCTGCCCCTCTCTCCCTTTGCCCACTCCTGTGCCTGCCTCCTCCCTTCCCCGGGGGCGCCCGGGCCTCAGGCTGGCGAGTGGATTTTTCCAGCTTCTGTAAACAAGTGGTGGCAGCATGCCAGGTGGGCAGGAGACAGGCGGGGGCAGCACCGCAGCCAGGGTGTGCCAAGCACCGAGGCACAGTCTTGGGGGGAGGGGGAGACAGGGAGACACCCAGCCCCAGGGAGAGAGAGAGAGAGAGAGACATTCAGATGCAGACAGACCGACCAAAGGAAGCTTCACTGGGCACAGAGAGAGGTGGAAACAGAGGCGACAGAAAATAGCCCTCTATTGTCAGCCCCACCCCCACGGCTACCCTGGGCCCCCTACCCCTTAGCGCTCTGGCTGGGAGCGGCAGGCCTCTGTGCCCAGGCTCTGGGCAACCCCACCCACTCCATTTCTCCCCCACCTCCACCCCTTAGGGCTGGCTACGCCATTATAAATTTATAACAGGAATTTCTCCGCAAGCCAAGAAAAACTTGACCTACTTTCTTGACGGCTCCCTGGGCTAAGGCTCCCCGCTCGCACCCGTGCCCCCCCCCAGTGTCTCCTGTCCAGCCCCCAGTACCCAGTTCTTGTCTATGGGGGTATCAAAGGCAGAATGGGCCACCCTTCTGTCCTCCTGCCCTGCTCCCCAGGATGGGGACTCACCCCAGTGCCCTGTCCCATGGCCTGGCCCTGCCCTGCCCAATGGCCTGACTTATCTCTCCCTTCCCCTCCCACCCAGACTCCTTATCAGTTCTTGGAGGTGGGGCCGAGGGGCAAAGCCTCTGGTGCAGCGGTTGCATGATGGAGGGGTGAAGGGGTGTGTGCACGAAGCTGCACCTTTTGTCTCCTCTCATGTGCCCACACCTGCCTGTGTGGGCAGACATGGAGCCTCAGGTCTGCAGCCTGGGGTCAGCAGTGTGGGGTGGAGGGAATGGTCGGCCCAGGTTGGCACTGCCCTAGACCCCAGGTAGCAGAACAAGGCCAGCGTTGGAGGCAGGCTGCTGACTAGCTGCGCCCACTTGAGTGAATGTTCAAGTTTTCTGAGGCTTCATTTACTCACCTGCGAAGTTCTGATACCAGGGGGCACATGTTCTATGTGCCACTGACGGGGTTATTTTCCATTCCCTGTTCCCTTGCCTTCCTGGTGGGTGGCAGCTCAGCTAAACCAATAGGGAAGGGGAAGCCTGGTCCTCAGACTGGGAAGTGTGATGTGGGACCTTGTATGGGAATCTCCTTGTGGGGCCAGGGTTGAGGAGTCGTAACTGGGCCAGCAGCTGGGGGAGAGGGCAGCTCCCTACTGTTTTCAGTGTCCCTCTTCACTGAGGTACTCCGGTGGGTGTTCAGGATTCCTGCATGCCACCTCTACCAACCACACTTCCTTCCCCAGTACACCCCCCTGAGCGCCCCCCTGCCCTATGCCTGGGCTCAAAGCTGCCCATCTCTGGTGGCCTCTTGCCCTACAGTACTGATGAGTTTTAGGAAAACTTGGCGAGGGGGTTGGTAATAGCAGCTGATGTTTAGTAGATGCATATTCAGGGCCAGGAACTTCCCAGGTGCTGCTAGTGGTAAAGAACTCGCTTGCCAATGCAGGAGACACAAGAGAGGCGGGTTCAATCTCTGGGTCAGGAAGATTCCCCTGGAGAGGGAAATGGCAACCCACTCCGGTATTCTTCCCTGGAGAATCCCATGGACAGAGTAGCCTGGCAGGCTACAGTCCATGGGGTCGCAAAGGGTCAGACACGACTGAAACGACTTAACACACACACAAGAGCCTCACTTGATTGTGAGGACTGAGACAAGGTACATGGATGACCTCATTCTTTCCCGCCTTTCTTGTTCATGTCTGGAGATCAGGCTGTGGATCTCCAGTCTTGCCTGCTGTGTGGTGGTTATTTATTTTTTTGCCTGCTCTCTGTTGATTTGAATGGTTATCCTGGTCCTCTCCCTGTGCCTGCCCTCTATGACTACCACTATCTCATTATTTTCTTTTTCACAGTATTTATTTATTTATTTGGCTTGCTCCAGGTCTTAGTGGTGGCACACTGGATCTCAGGTCTTCCTTGCGGTATGCAGGAACTTCAGTTGTGGCTTGCGAACACTTAGTTGCAGCCTGTAGGGTCCAGCTCCTTGACCAGGTATTGAACCTGGGCCCCCTGAATTGGGGGCATGGAGTCTTAGCCACTGGAGCACCAGGGAAGTCCCCCCATCATCTCATTATGAGCCCCAAAATGTTGGTACCAAAGGAATCCTATTTGCCTAGCCCCACCATGGCACCACCTTATCCCTGCCTCTCTCCTCTCTCTGCAGGGACCTCTGGACAGGACAAGATTCAGAAGTTACTTTTCCCACCCAGGACCCCTTTACAGACCCGGCTTGCTCCCCCACCCAGCCCTACCACCTGCCATTCCCTGGCCCCTTTCACCGCCCGCCCCCCTTGGGGCTCAGGGCATGGTGTGAAAGGCCAAGTGCTGAGGCGGGCACCATGGGTGCTGTGCCCTAGGGCCTGGGTGGCAGGGGGTGGGTGGCCTGTGGGTGTGCCGGGGGGGCCAGTGTGCCCACCCCAGTCTCTCGGCGTGCTGGAGGGCATCCTGGATGGAATTGAAGTGAATGGAACAGAAGCCAAGCAAGGTGGAGTGTGGGTCAGACCCAGAGGAGAGCAGGTAATGCGTTCGGCAACTACGTCGTGCCAACTCCTAGGTAGCAAGCAGGGTCACCTGGCTGGGCCCAAGAGAGCTGAGCTTGGGCCTTTTAAGTACCTCTGTGGTGGGGGCCAGGGCGGGGACATGAGGCCAGCCAGCCTGCTGCCTACCTTTGCCCAGGAGATGAGGTCATGTTCCCATGTGGCAGGGAATTAGGCACCTGGATGGAGAGATGCCCATTCTAAAAGGGGGAGGTGATGTAGAGTAATTACAGGCGGCAGACACATGGCCCCTCCCTGGATGGTGCTGGGCATCTCAAATCCTGCCCCCTCCCTGGTCCCCTCGGCCACCCTCACCTGCATCTGTGGAATCCAAACAGCCTTGCCATTTTCCTCCTTTCCTCCTCTCTCTACCAGCTCATTCCCTTCTGACTGCCAGTGTGCGGTCCAGAAGCCATGGTGCCTGTTACATGACATTTCAGGGCACATGGTCCAGTAGCTGTTGGTCACAGCGCACGCTTATATTTGGAACCTATTGGGAGCCTCACAAGCTCTTCCTTGTTCATGGGCAAGGGCGGGCACTACCATGGAGCTCCTCCCAGGAAGTGGAAGTGAATACCAGCTATGAAGATTTTGCTCCCACGTGGAGCAGACATCAGCCTTGCACACACAGCTAGGGATGGCTTACCTACCATCTGCAGTGCCTTTCAGGAGCCCAGAGGGTCTCTGCTTCTCCCATCGGCTCCAAGCAGCACAGAGCTCCATCTCTGTTGGCATGGTGCCCTGGGAGCTGGGTACAGCCTGTGCCTATGGCCGGGGAGAGGGTGGGGGATGGGTGCTCTGGGGAGCAGTGTGGCCGTTGCCTAGGAGACCAGATCCTGAGCCAGGAGGCTGGAGTCCTGGCCCAGCAAAGACCTGGGGCCCAAGACTGGGTCCCTGGAAGGGTGGAGGAAGTAGATGAGGCTGGTGGTTAGGTAAGGGCAGTGGGGTATCCCCCTACCCAGTCCCTACCCCAGGGAACTCTGAAAAAGATTTAGCCTGTCATTGCATAGCTTTCACTTACAGCCTCTGTACCTCCATGCCCAGACTTCTGTGGGTCTGGGAGAGTCTGCTCCTAAGGCAGAGAAAGGCGGGAATGCCAGTTCCTGGTCCCCCCAGGACTGCAGCCCCTCCCCTGACAGCCTCCCCTCCCCCATGTCTTTGCGCCACCTTGTGGCTAGCCCTGGTACTGCACCCAGAGGCTGTAAGTCTGATTAATTGCTGAAGACCGCCAGCTCACCTGGGACCTCGATAGCTAGGCGTTCCCCCACATCCACCCCTCCGGAGACAGGAGGCAGATCTGACCCTCGAACAGGGGTAATCCCCAGGGTGTGTGGGACACAGAGCTATCTGTGACTGTGACCCTGGCCAAGGTCACTGTGTCAGTGTGTTGGTAGTTGCATGAGACTCTAGAGGGAGGGCTCTGCAACATGTCACACACGGGGTGGGTGTGAGAGGTTATACAATCCATGCATGCATGTAGAAGGCTTATGTAATCTGTGTGTGCCGAGGTTATGTAACACGTATGTGGAGAGGCTGGCCACATGCGTGTGCAGTGGCGGAGGGCTGCTATAATACCTTACATGGAGGGGCCCTGGGTCTTTGTTCTGCCTCTGACCCCTGCCCACCGTGTCAGCTGGCACAGGTGGGACCTCAGTTTGCTGTTCTGTTAAATGGGGGCCATGGACAGGGTGGCTTTGGGAGTCCCATCCTTTTCTCATGTTCTTGAGTCTAGGTTCTGGTGGTCCACTGTGGTTATCTAGTGTATGTGCATGAGCTGAAAATCAAGTGACATGCTCGCTCCGGGGAGCGGCATGGTATTATTAGGTGCCTGTCTAGAGGGTTGTGAAACACGTGGGCATATCCTTGAGGTCGTATAACATGTGAGAAAGCCCTGAAAGTCACATCCACATAGATAATAGAGACTGCTGCTTACGTATCATGCTTGGGTTTATACTGAAGGCAGCATAGTTGCTCATATGTTCGTATGTGCTGGTTTTATGCTGCATATATTTGTGTGTATTCTAAGCTTATATAGTTTTAAGCGTGTCCTAAAGACTCATGTCCCGAGATTCTTTCTGCATATGTGTCAAGTACTGAAGGCTTAAATATGTGGATGTTTTATAGATGATGGATGTTTAAGGTCCTCTAATGTGTGTGTGAGTGTGTGATAGGAACCTTGAACATACTTGTGCCCCAGCCAAGCCCCTTATCTCTTGCTCAGATAGCTGGACCCTTCTCAGTTTTGTCAGCTGACCTGAAGGTGGGAGGTAGATGGAGGAAGTCAGGCCTGAGGCATGACCTCAGCCTATTGGATGCAAAGGGGAGCTGCCCAAGGTCTGCTCTCTGATTCTACTCACTTTACCCCTATCCAGTACCAGGTCACCAGATGGAAAGCGAAAAAGAAAGAACGGCCAATGTTCCCTGAAAACCAGCATGTCAGGTGAGCCTGGCTGTATGTGCCCTTCCTCCCCACCCTCAACTCCACCGAACCAGCAAAGGGCTCTTCCAGGGCCTGGGCTTGTACCAGCAGGTCCTGTGTCCTGTGGGAAGAGCCTCCTGGAGAGCTTGGGATGGACTTGTCTGGGTGAGATGTGTGACGTGGAGCATGCCCCAGCCACTGAGGATGGAGTAGGTCAGAAAGGGCCTCTTCCCTTCTCTTCTCCCATCACGCCCTTGCCTGAGGTCCCCGAGATGAGCTGCTGCCGAGATTTGCTTCTCCTTCTCCTGTGTCCCCTGCCCCTGGGATGCAGCAAGAGAGAAAAGCCCTGAAAGGGCAATCAGAAGAACTGGATTCTCCATATTCTTAGGGAAGGGAATGAGCAAGATGACCTCTGTTATGTCTCCAGGACTCTGCCTGGAGACCGAGAACCTTTCAGGGAGGCTGGGCAAGGAAAGAAAAGTGGGGGGATGGAGAGAGTATCAAAGGCTCTCTGCTGGGGCCCCAAGCCATGCCTGCCTGCCTGCCTCCCTTCCTCCCTCCCAGGGTATATCCCTAGTTACCTGGACAAAGACGAGCAGTGTGTCGTATGTGGGGACAAGGCAACCGGTTATCACTACCGCTGCATCACTTGCGAGGGCTGCAAGGTATGGACCAGCCAGCTCCTGCCCCTCCCCCACCACCTGAGCCCCCGACTCATTCCCTGTAAGTCCCTCAACACCTGGCCCGACAGACAGCTCTATAAACGTGTAACCTAAAGCCAACCTTTATTTCATCGTCATTTCCCATATTCATTCATTCTTTCATTCATAGTCACTGCTCTGCCACTCCTAGGCAAGAGGCCTCATCTCGCTGAGCCTCAGTTTCTTCATCTATAAAATGGGTTAGGATAATGATAATACCTACCACATAGCATTGTTGGGGGAATTAAATGAGATAATGCACATCGAGTATTTAAAACAGTGCCAAACAGAAAAGAAGCACGCAACAAATATCTGCTTCCATCCATCCACTCAGTGTATTAAGTGTCAGATGTGTAGTACCTGCCTTGACCTCAAGCTGCTCACAGCCTACCAGAGAAAGACTGACGTCAGCTGAAACCAATATCAGTGTTTTTTAAATGTAGTTCCTGGACCGCCTATAGTCCTTGTTAAGTGCAGGTCCCCAGGCCTCATCCCAGCCCTACTCAATCAGAACTTTTTGTGGTGGCTGCCAGGCATCTGCCTTGGAACAGGCTCCCCAGTTGCTTCCATTGCCCCTGAAAGGTTGAGAACCATTGCTCAGGAGGGGCATGGTGGAGCCCAGAAGAGAGGATGGCAGAGTCTCCCTGGGCAGAGGGGACAAGGTCATAGACTTGGGGAGACTTAATTAGATCTCACTTTGGGCATTTCAACCTACATGGTTTGTCTAGAGTCATCACCTCCTGAAAATATAAGACCTTTCAAGAAACAGAAAGATTAAGAATGCATCAAGGCTTCCAGATCCTCTCTTCTTGGTGTCAGTCAAGCCAAGACCACCAGGAATGGAGAGTCCCCTCGCAGCATTCGTGGAAGCATCATCAGCAGTGTAGCATAGAACAGGGAGTCTCACCCTCAAGGCCCTCTGAGTCCCAGTGGGTCATCCCAGAAGGACAGAGATGTCTTCCCACTCCTAAAGAGTCTGATGGTATAGGTTTAGAGTAAGGCCCAGGAATCCATATTTTTGATCAGTACTCTAGGTGGATTTTAATTGCACCCCAGAATCTGAGAGCTCAGACCTTGCGTCTCATACCTCATGACCGTTTAGCCATATAACTTTGGGCAAATGGCTCAATCTCGCCAAGCTTCAGTTTCTTAGTCGGCAGCATGGAGATAGTAACAGTTCCTACCTCATGGGGTTGACACCAGCATTAAAGGTGATGATACATGAAAGAATAGGTTTAGAAGCTCCTGGCTCATAGTAAGTATGCAGCAGACATTAGCCCTTCATATTACTACTGCCATCTTGAGTCTTCAGGTTTTTTTCCTTTAAAGCAAAGATTAAACCCCGTATATAAAATTGAAAATTTTCTTTTCCATACCCAGTGCCTTTTCTTGATTCTTTTTTACATTCTCCCTGCCCCGCTCCAACCATTTCATGAATTCCACCTGCATAGGCAACAGACAGCGTGTACAAGAATGGTTTGGGGCTAGGGATGTTTCTAGAATCGTTTAGCAAGATGGAAAATCAGGTATTAATCGGATGTCCAAAGTGGCTGTTCCTTCGGGCCTCGTCATATTTCACACCCTCCCAGGCTCAAATCTCCTCTCCATGGTCACCATCCTTACCTCTGCCACCACCATTCCCCAGGTACCCTGTAGGCAGTTGGGGGCTGAAGATGTGTGTTTCTAAGTCCTGGCAGAGCCCAGCTAATGCTGGGCTTGCTCTGTCCAGAGGATGCCAGGTCCCCTCACTAATTCCCCTAGCCCCCCACCCCCTGCCAGAGAGCTGCATGGTTAGTTCAGGAAGAGAAGATCGTGATCACACCATGCTCTGTCTCTCCCCCCCACGCCCCCACTCCAGGGCTTCTTTCGCCGCACAATCCAGAAGAACCTCCATCCCACCTATTCGTGCAAATATGACAGCTGCTGTGTCATTGACAAGATCACCCGCAATCAATGCCAGCTGTGCCGTTTCAAGAAGTGCATCGCTGTGGGCATGGCCATGGACTGTAAGGGGATGGGTGGGGGGAACCGGGCCAGGCAGCTGTAGGGAGGGTGTGTGTTCAGATGTGGCAGCTCCCTTCCAGGGTACCCACAAGGCAGAGTGACCATCTGGGTCAGGCTGGTGATGGAATGGGTATTCAGAATCTTCAGGGAATTCAGCAGTCCCTGCTGCCCTCATCTCAGAAGAAAAGGAAACAGAAGATTCCTCTATTGGCCTTGAGCATGGGCCCTGGTGCCTACCTGCCTTTCACCAGTCAAGGGTCTTCAGAGAGTTGTTGGATAGAAATAAGTCCTGAGTACCGCACCATAACGCAGTATCTCTGACTGCCAGGGAAGGCACTCCACTTCTCTGTGGGGTGAGAGAGGGCATCTTGTTAGCTAGGGACTGGTTGGTTCAGTCTTCCAGTAACCATTGTCACCTTTAGACCAGAGCATGGTATCCTCTGGGTCAGCCCAAATCGGAGTTGATGTGGTCCCAGTGATGATCAAGATCCAGGTTGTGCCACCCGACTACTAGGGAAGTCATTTAGCCTCTCTTGGCCCCTCCCCTCAGTTTCTCCAACCTGAACACTGGGAAGAGTAGTTTCTGAGCAGGTGACAGAGTGTGCCATGCAAAGGGCATTGTGTCTGTTGTTGACAGTGGTTCTAGATGATTCGAAGCGGGTGGCCAAGCGCAAGCTGATTGAGCAGAACCGAGAGCGGCGACGGAAGGAGGAGATGATCCGATCACTGCAGCAGCGACCAGAGCCCACTCCTGAAGAGTGGGACCTGATCCATGTTGCCACGGAGGCCCATCGCAGCACGAATGCCCAGGGCAGCCATTGGAAGCAGAGGCGGAAATTCCTGGTAAGGAGAGAAGGGGCATGAGTGAGAGTGGCAGCCTGGTGGCCAGGAGAGGAGAGCGAATTCAGAGTCTCACCTCCTCCAGGAAGCCTTCTTGGATTAGTCCACCCCAAAGCTGCTAGTCTGCACAGCTTTTCAGTTCTGATTTGTACACCTGTGTATGTGTTACTGCCTTTTCCATCTGATTTGATGAGGGCAGGGCCTTGCCTCATCAAATTTCCAGTGAAGGGGGGAGGATCTCTCTCCTTTTTCCACAGTGACTGGGAGGCAGGGGCAAGGACACAGTCATGGAACAGTATTTTGGGGAGCCTCTTGGGTGCTACGTGTTGTTTTGGGCCTTGGCAAAGCTGAATGCCAAGGAAATGGTCAGCGTGGGAGGAGATGGACGGTTGTGTATGGTGGGGGAAGGCAGAGAACTCCTGATTGCTGGAGTGTGTCAGCGAGTGAAACAGTACACGGGAAGGAGCATCAGCTCTGAAAGGAAGCGCGCGCGTGCGCGCGCGTGTGTGTGTGTGTGTGTAACAGTGATCAAACTGCCTGGGTTCAGATCCTGTTTCCACCACTTACTAGGCCCTCGACCTGGGCTTATTACTTAGCTGCACTGTCTGTTTCCTCATCTGTGAAATGGTGATAAGTATAACATCAACTAGTGGTGACAAGTCATGGTGAGGATTAAATGAGATAATATGTGCAAAACACATGGCCTAATTCCTAGCTACGTATTAGTCACATGTAGCTTCTGTTGTTATGACATTACCGCTACTGGTGTTACGATCCTTATTCTTATTAGCCATCTTGGAGCTCTGGTGCTAGTCTCTTCTCTGCTGCGAGGTGGGAGAAGCCCTAGGCCTGGGACAGAGTCCCTAGGTGCGGTGGCCCCGCTTCCCCAAGCTGCCTTGGAGCTCCCCCTGGTGGGCAGGGAGCCTCAGTGAGTGGTTGAAAGGGGTCTGCAGCCCCAACTGACCCCCATCTCTCCCTCTAGCCGGACGACATCGGCCAGTCACCCATCGTCTCCATGCCAGACGGAGACAAGGTGGACCTTGAGGCCTTCAGCGAGTTTACCAAGATCATCACCCCGGCCATCACCCGCGTGGTGGACTTTGCCAAAAAACTGCCCATGTTCTCCGAGGTGAGTGATGGATGGGAGGAGAGACCTGGTGTCACACTGGAGGGAAGCCTTGGGCTGCTCCCCGCGTCACCCAGTCCCAGCTCATCCTTCTCTGAAGCTCTCTGGACAGGGAGAAATTCCTGTAGGTCAACACACCCAACACACACACGTGCATGCACACACGCATGCACAGGGCGAGCTGATTCCTAAAGAACTAACAGGCTCGAAGGGCCCAGCCCTGCACCCCCAGCCTCTCCCTGCCCATCTCCCCACAAGTCCACGTGACCAGCCTGACTCTGGAGATTCTTATTTTAAAGAGCACTAACTCTGTGGACAGGCTGCCCTACTGGCTTGAGAGCTTGGCTACGTGACCTAACTCCCTAAACCTCCCTTTGCTCATCTGCAGTGGGCATGGAGATAATGACAGGACCTAACTCAGAGACCTAGTTGTGAGGCTTAGTGAAGCAAGGTAGGTCTGCCACCCAGTGCAAGGGTAGCTGTCCAGAGCATGCGTTCCCGGTCGGTGGTGGCCTCGCACCTTCAGGGGACACTCATGGGGAGGGTCATGCTGAGTGTTCCTGTGGCTCTGCAGCTGCCTTGCGAAGACCAGATCATCCTCCTGAAGGGGTGCTGCATGGAGATCATGTCCCTGCGGGCGGCTGTCCGCTATGACCCCGAGAGCGACACCCTGACGCTGAGCGGGGAGATGGCCGTCAAGCGGGAGCAGCTCAAGAATGGCGGCCTGGGTGTCGTCTCTGACGCCATCTTTGAACTGGGCAAGTCACTCTCTGCCTTTAACCTGGATGACACGGAAGTGGCTCTGCTGCAGGCTGTGCTGCTAATGTCAACAGGTACCTAGCCTGGCTGGGTGGGCTCTGGAGCTTCCAGGGACCGAGAGCTTGGCTGGGCCCCAGGCTTGTCCTTTAACCCCTCAGTCTCTCTGCTCCCCAAGCCCACCTCTCTGTCCCCCAAGCTTATCCCTGTCCCCAGGCCCATCCTCTGTCCACTGTCCCCTGCTCTGTCACCCATCCCCCCTCTGTTCTCTCCAGGCCCATCTCTAGCTTCCCACGCCCTCTTCTATCCTGGCTTCATTTTTCACCTCTGCCCCACATCTGCTCTCTGTCTCTCATAGTCCCCTTTGTTCCCCACCCCTGACTCTGTTCCCATCCCTCCTCTGTTCTCAGTACCCCCGTCCCTGCCCCCAACCTCCTCCTCCTCCTCTGCCCACCCCGCCTCTCCACCCCCTAGGCCTGCCTCATCTCCCAGGCTCCCCTCTTCCCAGGCCCACCTCTGACTCCTCTGTCTGCTTTACCAGCGCCTCCACCGGCTTTGCCCTGCGCTTGCCCCCGACTTGCCCCCTGCCCCCGCAGAATGCATGTTTTTCTCCATCCCCCTACGCCCCCCGCCTCTCTGCCCCGCTCCACCCTCTCAGCCTGGGGCTCCTCCTTCCCTGCAGACCGCTCGGGCCTGCTGTGTGTGGACAAGATTGAGAAGAGTCAGGAGGCGTACCTGCTGGCGTTCGAGCACTACGTCAACCACCGCAAACACAACATTCCGCACTTCTGGCCCAAGCTGCTGATGAAGGTGACTGACCTCCGCATGATCGGGGCCTGCCACGCCAGCCGCTTCCTCCACATGAAAGTCGAGTGCCCCACCGAACTCTTCCCCCCACTCTTCCTCGAGGTCTTTGAGGATCAGGAAGTCTAAAGCCTCAGGCGGCCAGAGGGTGTGCGGAGCTGGCGGGGAGGAGCCTGGAGAGAAGGGGCAGAGCTGGGGGCTGAGGGAGACCCCCACACCTCTTCTCTCCTCCCTCTCATCCTTGGATAGATGCAGCTCCCCACACACACCCCCACACTGCCCTGTCCCTCCTCAGAACCTCCAGCCCTGGGACAGGGCAAACAAACGAACTTGCTATGAAAAGGACAGTGTGGGAGGCGGGCGGGGGGACCGTGTCCTGCAGTTCCCAGGACCCTGTCCTCTGAGAAGGTAGGAGAAGGGAGGGAGAACTGAGAGCGGACAAGCCATCTTGACCGTAGGGGATAGAGGAATGTGGGGTGGGGGCAAAGGCCCTCACTCATCCCCTACACACACATACACACACACACACACACACACACACACACACAC
>SJYX01004325.1:261311-323592 GCA_006410675.1 Oreotragus oreotragus
TATATTATTTTATATATTATATATAAATACATTTCATATAATATAAATCATACAAAATATATATAATATAGTGTATATAATATATACAAAATACATACATATATCTGTGTATACACATACATACACACATGAACTTACAAAATTAACTCACAAGAAACAAGGAAATACACTATGTTCATAGATTCATTTACAAAATCATTTTAGTAGTTACCAAATACCATTATCCACTTGATATGGCCAAAAGCTGTGTGCCTACTATGTGTTAGACACCACGCTAGGCACTAAGAATGAAAAAAAAAAAAAAAAGTTCAGTAACAGAAAAACCGTGCCTTCAATCTAATTAGGAATCACACAAGCAAACCAACAACTGAAAAAGGAAAGGAAATTAAGCCAAGTGCAATGATACAGGTACAAAAAGTCCTACAGAAACATTAAGAAAAAATACGCAAATCATGAGGAAGAGGCCAAGGAAAAAAAGGTTGCCCAGAAAAGCTGATGTTTGAACTAAAACGTGAGAGCTAACTAATTAAATAGAACGGTGGATGCATCTAGACTAACGGAACCATCGCCACCACAGTATAAACAGCACAATGGAGCTCGAAACTGCAAGCTACTAGACACCAGACCACGGGACACATGACAGGGGCATCTCACAGGACAGACAGGCACACTAGAGCTAGTCCTATTTCCTGAACTAGAAAATAAGAGCTGCATTCTACAGTCAATGGAGCACAAGTGAAAGATCTTAAGCACATCTTATAGTACTAGTAACAATAACAGTAACAACAGCTTAATGTCTCCTAAGTACTCAGCACGTCAGACATTATTCTAAGAGATGTGTGTGTGTGTGTGTGTGTGTGTGTTTCTCCGTGTGAATGTGTGAGCAAGTACACGTGGTGGGGGAGGAGCTGGGGGACTCAGGAGTGCCACGCACCTGCTCTAGACGGGCAGTCAGCCGTCCCAGTCCCTGCTTTGGAAGTAGGGGACAGGGCCTTCTTCTGGGGGCCATTGGTGCTAATGAGGGGGATGGCCTTGATGTGGGTGCTTAGCCTGCCTTCCCCAGTATTGGCCCGGGGCACTAGGGCAGGCAGAGTGGGGACAGCAGGTGCAGTATTGGTGGGAGGAGGGGCTGCTGGGACAAGGAGGAGGGGGCCAGGCCAGGACAAGGGGGTGCCAGAGCCATGACCACTACCCCGCCCCCACCACCCGCCTCTCCATCTCAGTATTCCCCCTCCCATCACTCATAACACACATACCTCATCCAGCCTCCTCCCTGCTCAGACCTGGGGAGGGTGGGGGTGGAGGAGCCCCTACCCCTTCCCCTGGTGGCGGGTCTACAGGGCTGGGAGAGGGCGGGGCGTGTGACACAGACACCGTCCAGAAGGGGGACAGCAACTCCTGCCCTGGGAGCTCCTGGGTGGGAGCAGGGGGACACTTCCCTGCAGGCGCTACTGAATGTATGAGAAGCTGGTGCTGGGGTGGGGGGAGGGGGGCTGTGGCCAGAAACAGGGAAGGCGGTAGGTCCCTTCCCCAGGGAGGGGTTGGGGCCAGTAGGGGTGACCTGGGGGCTCCTACTCCTGCCCCACGTTGACAATCAGTATGTCTGTTTTGTGCGATTTTTCACCCCGTTGTGTTTTGGGTCAGGATTTTAAAGAAAGATATTTTTATGGTAATTGTTGCTCGTCTATTTTACTATATATTTATGTAATAAATATATGATGAAAATAACCCCCTTGGGCAACCCCCCCCCTTAGACTTGCGTGCTGTTTCCCTGTATCCTCCCATCTGCTGGCAGAGTACCCACCCCCAAACTGACCAGATGGAGAGGTGTGCCCCCAGCCTTGGCCATATTACCACCTCCCCTCCCCCTCCCCCCAGAACGAGCACACACCACAGAAGCCAGCTCAGCTGTGAACTATTGGATTTGAGACAGGAATAGAACAGATCGGGGGGCTAGAGAGAAAGAGCGGGGTGGGGGGAGAGTGGTTTAAATAGGGGAGGCTGGGGAGGTGCAGTGATGGGGGAGGGAGGCAGGTATTTACAAGAAGGCTTGGGGTGGGGGGGGCCAGAGGCTCATCTTGGAATATTTTATAACAATATAAATAAGATTCTGGTTTGCTTTTCCTTTTCGTCTCGTAAAGGAGAGAGAAGTGCAGAGTTCGATTCTGTACAAGGGGGCAGCGGCGGAAGGCCGGCCGGGCGGGTCACTGGGCGTCCACCCGGAAGGACAGCAGCTTCTCGGAGTGCATGTTGTTCAGGGTCCGCAGGTCCGGCAGCTTGAGCAGCAGCTTGGTGAAGCGGGACGTCTCCGAGGGCCGGTTCTTCAGCACCAGAGCCCGAAGAGCCCGCAGCAGCGTCTCCTGGAGCTGCTCCACCGAAGCGGAATTCTCCATTCCCGAGCGGTCTGTGGGGAAGACGACAGCAGTGAGGCAGACTCCCTGAGCTCCTCCGACTCTGACGAGGAGGAGGAGGACGCGGAGGTCTGCGAGGATGCAGCGGTGGTGGCCTCGCAGCCTCCCCCTGAAGCCCCTCAGAGGGCCGATGGGGAAGGGGCGGGAGGGGGAACATAACGCCCTCTCCCAGGCCCTGACCCAAAAGCAGGAGATGCCTGCAAACCAGAAGCCCAGGCTCAGCAAGGCCAGCCCCCCTCCTGCCCCACCAGGCCACTCTCCTTCCCTGAACAGGCCCAGCAGGGCCCTAGCTCCCCCGCTGCTCTGTGGTTCCCTCTGCCTGGGACGCCCTTCCCCCTCCTATGCCTGGCAGTATCTCTCCTTGTCCTTTGAGGCCCCACTCGAGTGTCACCTCCTTCCCCAGCTCCCCAGGCAGAAATAGTTGTGTGTGCTCCCAAAGCCCTTGGTTCATGCTTCTACTGTGACACTTATCTCACTGTTTTATAATTAGTCGGGCATGAGTCTGTCTCCTGAGCTAGACTGTGTCTGAATCATGTCTGTATCTCCAGTGCCCGGTGCAGGGCCTGGCCTAGAGTAGGTACTCCATAAAAGGTGTGTTGAATCGAACTGCGTCCGCCTCCTCCCCGGTCAGGCTCAGGCGAGAGCCTGACCTACCTGCAGAGACGAGCACCACCGCGGTGAAGAGGCCCAGCTCCTCCTCGGTAAGCGCCAGGGAGTTGAGCTTCTCGCTGAAGTCGAACATGGCATTGAGCAGGTCCCCCATGCCCATGGCGCCGAGCTCCTGCAGGCTATAGGTGGTGCGGCTCAGGAACATCACCGTCTGGTCCTTCACGTTGAACAGTGACGCAAAGCGAACCATCAGCACCTGAAGCAGGGACAGTCGTCCTGGGTGGGGCGGAAGACTTGCCAAATCTCCCCTACCATTTTCCTGAAGGGGTTACAGGTGCTGCCTTGGATTTCTTAGTCGAGACTGGGGCTAGTTTCTGAGTGGTCAATGAGGCAGAGCGGGTGGAAGGATGGGGAACATCCCACTGGCTTTGGAATCCAGTGGGCCTGAATCTGAGTCTCAGCCTTGTCACTCCCTGTGACCCTGGGCAAGGCCCTTCACCAGAGTGAATCTGTTCATGCCTGTAACGGGGGTGGGGGCAGGCAGCACTGTACTCTGAAGCGTTATTTTACGGTAGCAAGATGTGATTAGACCCCATTTGAGATGACAGAAGTTCTGGCCATCCACAGACAGGACTGGGTGGGATTCTGCCCTTTTCCTAATCACTCAAGAGTAAGGTGGCCCCTCCCCTCCCCACCCCAGACCCCCATTCTGCTGGATCCTTCCCAAGGTGGAGAGCAGGGAGCCCAAACAGTCACTCACCTCAAAGGTGCCAGCTTTAAGCAGGGTGACCTGGTCGTGCTGAGAAAGATCTCGGAAGCCGGGGATGTGCTTGGCAAACTCTACCACCTCCCGCACAGCAGGCGTGAAGCTCATGGAGAAGTCCTCCCAGATCTCCTGCACAGTTCGCCCGCTGCGTCCATGCGGGTACATGTTCATGGGACATGCCTGGAAAGGGGAAGGATTTGGGGAGGGGAGTATGAGCCAGGCCAGCTCAGATGGGCTTCCCTAGCAGGGCTGGGCCCCAGATTCTGCCTGGGTTAGCGTTGTGGCCTTGGAGGATGGGTCTTTCAGGTAAAGCAGCAATGAAGTACCAGGTGGAGATCAGGGTTTCCCAGGCAGAGCCCCTCCTGCAGGACTTAACATCCTCTCTGCACTTAGCCTCCATACACACCCAGTGACCCTGTGCTCAATCTGTTCTCCCCAGCCCCCCGCCCACATCACCCACAGTGCTCTCACCAGCAGAACGTTCTTGGAGTTGCCCTGCCGCGGACTGTTGACAGGGGCTTCGCCTTCGGGGGCTGGGTACACGTGGGTGGGGCACAGACGGTGCCCATTGTTGTTGGGCTGGTGGCAGCTGTGGTGGGCAGCACCAGGAGGCCAGGGGGGAGGGTAGGAGGAGGAAGCCTGGCGTAAACTGTTCAGGGCCTCATTGTGACGCTGGGCGGCCATGATGTTGTCATTGGGGGCAGGCGGGCAGCCCTGACTTTCCCAGTGATGGGGGGTGGTGGCTGGACGGTTGCCCGAGGCATGGTTGGCATTGAAGTTGCCAGGTGAGGTGCCCAGCTTGTCATGGGCGTAGGTGAAGATCTCGCGGTGGGCCCGGGCTACCTGGGATATCACATCCTCCACTGTGGGCTCAGGACTTGGGGATCGAGGAGGCGTCAGCTGCTGTGGGAACTGGGAGAAGCCCACGAGGGGTGAGGGGGCAGGGGGACCCCCGCCACACCCCGGGTACCCCGGGCCCCACCCCACGTGGGTGGGTGGGGTCTCCAGCGGGCACTGGCTGCTCAGCTGGTTGTTGGCCAGGTTCATGGCACTCTGCATCTCGGCCAGCATCCTCTGCTTCTCCCGTTTGGGGATGCGCCCAAAACGCACAGCTGTGACAGGATGAGAGCAGTGTCAGGAAGTTCTCACTCACACTCACATGTTTTTCTTCCTTCCTCCTGAAAGGGCAAGCCCCCGAGGACTTGGGGTTCCATATCAAAACAAACCCAGAAGGCCACACCCATGGAGGGGGTTTTCCAAGTAGGGCTTGTGGTAGGAGGGGACCAGAGAGACTAAATGGGAAAGAAGTGTGTGTTTACCCAAGCCCTGATGAAATATGGCCAACCCCTCTGCAAACGAGACGCATAGTCTTGGGATTTTTTAAGGGAGGAACTAATTCAGAAACCTCGAGTGGAAGAAAGGGGGAGGGTGTGGGAGCTGGCGGGGCCATGGTGCTGCCTCACCGTCTCGAGACATGCCCACGGAGAGACACTTCTTGAAGCGGCATTGCTGGCAACGGTTACGATTGATGCGGACGATGGAGCAGTTCTCATTTTTCAGACACCTTTTGTACTGGATGTTCTGCTGGATGCTCCGACGGAAAAAGCCCTGTGGAGCAGGGCAGCGAGTGAGCATCTTGGTCCAGGCCAGGCCTAAGTGTCCTGTGGGAGAGGGTCACCTGCCCCTGCCCTTCCCTCCTCCTTGCCTCACCTTGCAGCCCTCGCAGGCGTGCACACCATAGTGGAAGCCCGAAGCCACGTCCCCACACACCTTACACAGCAACACCATGCCATTCAGCTCTGCAGAAGGAGAGGGGAGGCAGGTAAACGGGGGTTTCTGAGTGGCCAGAGAGCTGGAGTTTTTCTGGGCTGGAGACTGGGTGGGGGGAAGAGCTGAGGAAGAACTTCAGTATCTAGGGGGCACTTGGATGACCAGACAGGGCCAACAACAGCTGGTGCAACTCTAGGAGAAACCCCTGAGGCCTGAGTAGGCCCTGGAAGAACTGTCACATGAAGATCAACTCCCTGCCTAGAGCTGGACACCTTCCCTTCCCCCAAATCAGCTGGAAACTGACTCACTGGTGATGTTGCTGGTGCTCTTGCTGGGAGACACTCGGTTACTGTCTTCCAGGGCCACCTGTAGACCCCCTGGGGGGCTCCCATTATAGAAGGAAGAGGACGACGACGATGACGACGAGGAAGATGAAGAAGAAGGAGAACCATCATCACCCAAGCTGGGCGGAATGCTCCCAAAAGAGCGAGCTGGGTCCTGGGTGAGGGAGCCAGTGGGTGATGGTGGGAAGTAGGTGGGGCAGCCTTGGGTCAGGGACTGGAAGCTGCCATTCGAGCTGTCACTGTACAGGGATTCAGGGCTGGTGCGGTTTGGGGAGGAGCCACTGGAGCCAATATAGGTGATGACGCCACCTGGCAGGAGAACACAAGGGAAAGGGGTGTCAACTGCGGGGCACTCAGAAGTTAACCATGTGGCACCCTTACTCTTGGAGTCCCCAGAAGAGCCACAGTAAGCAACTCCCCAACATAAGCCAGACATGGCCATCCAAACCCTGCAACCCTCGGCAGGGACATTCTGCTTATGCCTTGCGTGTGAGGTACCTCCCTAGAGCCATGACCTCTATGATGCTCTGTGGCTATCTCACATATGTACTGCTCCCCCCCACCTCCGGCCTGGATGCCTTCCTTTAGAGTATCAAACGCAGCTAATGACTTAATTGTCAGCAGCTGACCTGGGGATGGGAGAGCAGCTGAAAACCATGCCTAATGCACAAGCTTCAAGAAAAACAGCCCAGCTGCCGATTTTAATACCAAGGCCATTCCAGGGATGAGACCATGGAGGGGCAGCTAGCCAACAGTGAGGAGAACAGAGGTCTTACAAGAATAAGACAATTACATTCTCTCAAAACTGAAAGACATCATCTCCAAAGATGCTATTCCCCTGGCCTCCAAAATCAAGAGTCAGAGTAGAGTCTATCTTTGAATCCAGGAAGGGCTTAACAGTATGAGCTGCAGGAGGTGGAAGTGAAGAACAAACTGTCCAGCCTAAAGCTCTGGAATTCCCCCTTCTAGATCTCTCTGCCTGCTGACAATGACCTTGGCTCTCTAACCATTCAGGGACTTTGGCCCTCTAGTTATACTGCCAACCAGATGGCCGAGTTCCCATTGCATTACCACAATAAAAAAGTGACCTGTCTGCCACACCTTTGGCCAAGTACCTCGCTTGGCTTGCCATCGGTGGGGTGGGAGAAGGGAGGATCCCAGGACACGTGTGACCCGACACAGGCCATGCCACCGTGTCTACAGAGGCATGTCTTGCTCACCCACTGACACACACTAAGCTGGGCAGGGCTACCCTAAAATAGCTCAAGGTTGGTCAGGGTGAACCCAGTTCCCTGTAAAACAGTTGCACAACAGACCAGCTCCTACAGTTTCAGGGTTGAGGTGGGGGGATGGGATACTTGTTTGGTGGTAAATGAATCTGACCTAGTTCAGCCATCCCCCAAAAGCAAGTTAAGATTTTCATCCAAAGAGACTACCAACCTGGAAGTGAGGGGCACATTCAAAAGAGTCTGGTTTTAGCTCTAGATCTACCAACAACAACTTGATTTGTGATCAAGAGGAAATCAACTCGCTTCTCAGAGCCCCAGTTTTACTTTCAGTGGCGAAGANTGGGGTGGGGAGACGAGGCGGGCCCGGCCGGGCCAGGGGGGGCCGAAGCGAGCTCCGGGGATGAGCTCGGGGGCGGCTGGGTGCGAGCTTCTGCCTCTGAGGCGAAGGCGGCGGCGGCGGCAGCAGAGGCGGCGGCGAGGCCCCCATGGGCCGGCGGCGGGCCTCAGCCGCGGCCTCCACTTCTCCGCACGCCGGCGGGATGGCGCCCGGGCCCCGGAGGAGCCGCGCTAGCCGAGGCCTGCTGCCGCGCTGCTGAGGCGAGCCCGCCAAACTCCCCTCCCCCTCCTCCGTCCTCGACCCCCCGCACCTCACCCCTTCCCCACCCCCTCCTCCGTCTCGGTCCCCGACGCTGCTCCGGACCACTATGACCATGAGATCCGCAGTGTTCAAGGCGGCCGCGGCCCCTGCCGGCGGCAACCCTGAGCAGCGACTGGACTACGAGCGGGCTGCGGCGCTGGGCGGGCCCGAGGACGAACCTGGGGCGGCCGAAGCCCACTTCCTCCCCCGGCACCGTAAGCTCAAGGAGCCGGGCCCCCCGCTGGCCTCCTCCCAGGGCGGGAGCCCCGCGCCCTCACCGGCCGGCTGCGGCGGCAAGGGCCGGGGCTTGTTACTCCCGGCTGGGGCGGCCCCCGGGCAGCAGGAAGAGAGCTGGGGCGGCTCGGTGCCCTTGCCCTGTCCACCCCCGGCCACCAAACAAGCTGGCATTGGGGGGGAGCCAGCGGCAGCCGGAGCCGGCTGCAGTCCCCGACCCAAGTATCAGGCGGTGCTGCCCATTCAGACGGGCTCTCTCGTGGCGGCGGCCAAAGAGCCTACGCCCTGGGCTGGGGACAAGGGTGGGGCGGCTCCCCCAGCTGCCACCGCCTCGGACCCGGCGGGACCCCCACCACTACCTCTGCCCGGGCCGCCACCCCTCGCGCCCACCGCCGCCGCCGGGACCCTGGCGGCCAGCGAGGGCCGATGGAAGAGTATGAGGAAGAGCCCTCTCGGAGGTGGCGGCGGCTCTGGAGCTTCCAGTCAGGCCGCCTGCCTCAAACAGATCCTTCTGCTGCAATTGGACCTCATCGAACAGCAGCAGCAGCAGCTGCAGGCCAAGGAAAAGGAGATCGAGGAGCTGAAGTCAGAGAGAGACACGGTACGGGAAGGGTTAATCTGCGTTCGGGACGACGAGCGAGTTGTGCGCATGCTCGGGGGAAGGGGGCTGTAGGAGGTTAAGGTATCCCTGAGTTAGGGGTAAGGAGGTCGGCCACCAGCAAAGGAGTCTTCTCAGTTGCTGGGTCCTTGGGAGCCAGGCTCACAGACACGTTGGGTTTGAGGGAAGGGTTAAAGGGCAACCTCCCAGGAGGAGGGGGAAGGGAGGTTTCAGGTGCCAAAGGGTTAATTTAAAATGACAGCCCCAGACTTGTGGGAAAGACGTTGAGTGGGAAAGATCTGATTTGTGAGGGGTTGAAAAATGAAAAGGTGGGATGCATATGTGGTTGCTTTATGGAAGGAGTTAAAGAGCTTTGCGTTAGAAATGCATTCTGGAGGAGAGGGCCATAGCAGCTGTTGCTCTAAGCACTGCTGTAGCATCTTTATCTAGATAGAGTAGTAGGCCTTTTCATTGGCAGAGGGGTTGAGGTGACTCACTGTGGAATCCTGTTTTAGCTTTTTAAAATGATATTGGGAGAATCATCACCTTTGATTTCAGACAGTTTTTTTTGTTTTGTTTTGAAAGGAATCGGAGTTATAAAACATGACCTACTGACCAGCTCCCTTGTATAAGCATGGTGTTTAGAAACTGGAAGGCTTTTAAGGCATCAGGGGAAATTAAATTTATTAAATGTATTAAGCAGACTGAAATTTTTTCCCCTATATTAGAATCTTAAGATGTAGGAAAGTCATTTATTATTTCTTTGTACTTCTGGGGAGCATGCCTATATAGGCTTGTTTTATTTTATTTTATTACCCTTGTAGCAGTAGTTAAGGGCACCTGATGTGTTAAAACATACTCCAGATATCAGGAAAGCTGTGGTGGTGGGATATTATAGTGCTAGCATACCTTACAGCTGCCTAAAAATAAACATGGTTTCTACAATTGTTGTGTTCAGGCTGCAGCAGTCTCTGTCTCTCCTCTCTCTCCCTCCCTCTCTCTCTCTGGCGTTGTGTGCGCCAAGGGCTGAGCAAGGGAGCAGAGGGCTATTCATTTTGTTTGCTTTCCAAATGAATCTCTTCAGGCAGCAACTGTTTTATTAGAGAATGCATTCAGCAAGGTGGAATGGCTGTCTCTTATACACATCTGGGGTGGGGAGACGAGGCGGGCCCGGCCGGGCCAGGGGGGGCCGAAGCGAGCTCCGGGGATGAGCTCGGGGGCGGCTGGGTGCGAGCTTCTGCCTCTGAGGCGAAGGCGGCGGCGGCGGCAGCAGAGGCGGCGGCGAGGCCCCCATGGGCCGGCGGCGGGCCTCAGCCGCGGCCTCCACTTCTCCGCACGCCGGCGGGATGGCGCCCGGGCCCCGGAGGAGCCGCGCTAGCCGAGGCCTGCTGCCGCGCTGCTGAGGCGAGCCCGCCAAACTCCCCTCCCCCTCCTCCGTCCTCGACCCCCCGCACCTCACCCCTTCCCCACCCCCTCCTCCGTCTCGGTCCCCGACGCTGCTCCGGACCACTATGACCATGAGATCCGCAGTGTTCAAGGCGGCCGCGGCCCCTGCCGGCGGCAACCCTGAGCAGCGACTGGACTACGAGCGGGCTGCGGCGCTGGGCGGGCCCGAGGACGAACCTGGGGCGGCCGAAGCCCACTTCCTCCCCCGGCACCGTAAGCTCAAGGAGCCGGGCCCCCCGCTGGCCTCCTCCCAGGGCGGGAGCCCCGCGCCCTCACCGGCCGGCTGCGGCGGCAAGGGCCGGGGCTTGTTACTCCCGGCTGGGGCGGCCCCCGGGCAGCAGGAAGAGAGCTGGGGCGGCTCGGTGCCCTTGCCCTGTCCACCCCCGGCCACCAAACAAGCTGGCATTGGGGGGGAGCCAGCGGCAGCCGGAGCCGGCTGCAGTCCCCGACCCAAGTATCAGGCGGTGCTGCCCATTCAGACGGGCTCTCTCGTGGCGGCGGCCAAAGAGCCTACGCCCTGGGCTGGGGACAAGGGTGGGGCGGCTCCCCCAGCTGCCACCGCCTCGGACCCGGCGGGACCCCCACCACTACCTCTGCCCGGGCCGCCACCCCTCGCGCCCACCGCCGCCGCCGGGACCCTGGCGGCCAGCGAGGGCCGATGGAAGAGTATGAGGAAGAGCCCTCTCGGAGGTGGCGGCGGCTCTGGAGCTTCCAGTCAGGCCGCCTGCCTCAAACAGATCCTTCTGCTGCAATTGGACCTCATCGAACAGCAGCAGCAGCAGCTGCAGGCCAAGGAAAAGGAGATCGAGGAGCTGAAGTCAGAGAGAGACACGGTACGGGAAGGGTTAATCTGCGTTCGGGACGACGAGCGAGTTGTGCGCATGCTCGGGGGAAGGGGGCTGTAGGAGGTTAAGGTATCCCTGAGTTAGGGGTAAGGAGGTCGGCCACCAGCAAAGGAGTCTTCTCAGTTGCTGGGTCCTTGGGAGCCAGGCTCACAGACACGTTGGGTTTGAGGGAAGGGTTAAAGGGCAACCTCCCAGGAGGAGGGGGAAGGGAGGTTTCAGGTGCCAAAGGGTTAATTTAAAATGACAGCCCCAGACTTGTGGGAAAGACGTTGAGTGGGAAAGATCTGATTTGTGAGGGGTTGAAAAATGAAAAGGTGGGATGCATATGTGGTTGCTTTATGGAAGGAGTTAAAGAGCTTTGCGTTAGAAATGCATTCTGGAGGAGAGGGCCATAGCAGCTGTTGCTCTAAGCACTGCTGTAGCATCTTTATCTAGATAGAGTAGTAGGCCTTTTCATTGGCAGAGGGGTTGAGGTGACTCACTGTGGAATCCTGTTTTAGCTTTTTAAAATGATATTGGGAGAATCATCACCTTTGATTTCAGACAGTTTTTTTTGTTTTGTTTTGAAAGGAATCGGAGTTATAAAACATGACCTACTGACCAGCTCCCTTGTATAAGCATGGTGTTTAGAAACTGGAAGGCTTTTAAGGCATCAGGGGAAATTAAATTTATTAAATGTATTAAGCAGACTGAAATTTTTTCCCCTATATTAGAATCTTAAGATGTAGGAAAGTCATTTATTATTTCTTTGTACTTCTGGGGAGCATGCCTATATAGGCTTGTTTTATTTTATTTTATTACCCTTGTAGCAGTAGTTAAGGGCACCTGATGTGTTAAAACATACTCCAGATATCAGGAAAGCTGTGGTGGTGGGATATTATAGTGCTAGCATACCTTACAGCTGCCTAAAAATAAACATGGTTTCTACAATTGTTGTGTTCAGGCTGCAGCAGTCTCTGTCTCTCCTCTCTCTCCCTCCCTCTCTCTCTCTGGCGTTGTGTGCGCCAAGGGCTGAGCAAGGGAGCAGAGGGCTATTCATTTTGTTTGCTTTCCAAATGAATCTCTTCAGGCAGCAACTGTTTTATTAGAGAATGCATTCAGCAAGGTGGAATGGGAGCTGGGGCCGGTCTCATTAAAATATTTCATGGTGTTGATTTGTGGAAGTTACTCAATATGGAGGTGGCACTGCTCAGCTACTGTACTGCAGTCTAGGGGTGTGATGGTACTGTAATTACAACACATCATGTCCTGACTTGGGTGGGGGGAGTCCGGAAGAGGACAACCAGTGAAGGAGAAGAAATCAAGGAAATGTCATCCACAAACAGACGTGTTTAAGTAATGTTAAGGCTGTGAATCAAAACAGAAGGAGATGAAATGAGAGTGTGGCTGACAGGGGGCTCTCTGCTGATTGTGGTTTCTGCTCAGTTCCTGAGGTAATGGCCCTTTTGCAGATTTTCCTAGGCAGGAAAAGTGGGGTGAGTTAAGGATAGAGTGTCAGTCTGAACTTGGCATTCACTGCCTCTGTTGTGTATTGCAGTCTTAGTGTTGCTTAAGCTTGTTTCTCTTATTCCAGTTGTTATTTGGCCTCTCATGAGATCTGTGCAGCTAAGTGGATGTAATGAAGTCAACATTAATATCACTGTCTAACCCAAATAAAATTCTTGTTATAGAGTATAAGTAGCACAATTGGCATCTTTTCTCAGAAGATTTTAATGTGAAATTTTCAATGATAGTAGACTTCCATTTTGTGTTTGATCATGTGGTCCTCCCTTTAATTATTAGAGTCAAAAGACTTGTCAGTGTTTGAATAAATAGGTGTAAGTTTTTCTGTTATCTCAAATGCAAAGCAACATGCATATTTGATGATTGATGGGACTTAGGGGTACTGGTTCTTCTTATAAGTCTTCCAAATTGAGTGTTCACAGTTTAGGTGGCACCTCCCCACCCTACCATACCCCCTTTCAAATAACATTGCAGTCCCTAGTGGCACTGTGATTGTGTGAGCTTTTAATTCTGTCTCAATGTACTGTCTGGATTTTGCCCTTGTGTGTAGCATTTTTGAGTGGAAGTAGAGAGGATAGTGTCTGGAGAACTTCAGGGCCTCCTAAAAGAACATTAAGGTTAATTCTGGAAACTCCCAAACTGACTTGGAGCCACATGTTAGCAGTAACAAAGACTGTGCCATTTAAAAGGCATGTTGTGGCCTCTCCCAGTGAAGAGGATTTTTTTCAGAAGAATGAACTACAGATTCCCCATGTCCCTCCCCAACTACATTAGCTCCTGAAATTAACCAGTGCACCTTGTCTTCTCTATTGTGATTAAGAAAATCTATTCAGATTATGTCTGCCTGTTAAAAATAAGTTGAATTGCTATGGTTCATGGAAAGAGGCAGAAGACCAGACTGATTCCAGAATGGGGATAAGTACCTGTGTTTAATTTTTCTGTTTTTTAAGTCTGCATTTTGCCACTCTCTTTTTTAGCTCCTTGCTCGGATTGAACGTATGGAAAGGCGGATGCAGCTGGTAAAGAAGGATAACGAGAAAGAAAGGCACAAGCTGTTTCAGGGCTATGAAACTGAAGAAAGAGAGGAAACGGAGCTATCGGAGAAAATTAAACTGGAGTGCCAGCCGGAGCTTTCTGAGACAACCCAGAGTCTGCCTCCCAAGCCTTTCTCCTGTGGGCGGAGTGGAAAGGGACACAAAAGGTGTGCTGATAACTTTGTTACACTGTCTGGACCTGAGGTCACTTGTTTGCAGTGACTAAGAGTAAGGGATGAGGACTTATGAATTAGTTTTAATACAACTGTATCTTGAATCACGAGGTCTTCTGTACTGAGAAACTGAAACATCCTTGTGTGGGCTATAAAAGTCTGTTAGGAACATTTTGGTCACAGTAGTAATTACAGAATGCAGCATACATCATAAAGAGAATGGGCAGCAAATGTGACAGCTGAATTTCTTAAAACTATAGCCCTTCACTTCAAGATAGGAAGTATTAAATTCCTTCATTGTGTTAGGCACTGGTAGATGTTAAAAATGTAAGCTCAAAAAAAAAAAGTAAACTCTAACTGTCCTTGGACTCGAAGAGATTAGTTTAGCTATAAGGATAGCATAAATTTTGAAAACTCAGAATTCAACTGCAATAAAATATGCAGATGGACAGCAGTGATACAGACTATTCAGAGATTAATTGTCATCCATTAGAATAGTGAAAGTTTAAGGAGGAAATGGATCTTGAAAAAGTATAGAACTTAGGTTGGTAAAAAAGGAAAGATGACATTCTAGAAGTGTGCGTGTGCATGTGTGTGTGTGTGTGTGTGTAGACTGGTGGGAGAATGAGAATCAGAAAATAACAAGGAAAAATGATTATAATTAACATGGTATAGGAATAGGAGGGTGGGATAAGACTGGCGTCTGGTTGACAGGAATGAAATGGACCACAGAATAGAGGCATCTGATGTTAGCTAAAGGATCTTGAATAAAATAGAAACCTTCTTAGATTTAGTAGTCAATGGAATAGTAGTAGAGATTCTTAAGCATGGAAACTCACTTGTTCAACAAACGTTTCCTAAGGGCTTATTATACATACTGTTAAGCATGAGGCTGTTCCTGTTCATGACAGCCAAGTGAACCCAGATATTTACATACTTGAATACTGGTCATTTTGGAGCAAGCTAGTTCTCTTGCCCGAAAATGTAATCAAATCAGATTTTATTCAAGAGTCAATAAAATTCTATAATCTTTTCTTCCCTATCTAATAGGAAATCCCCATTTGGAAGTACAGAAAGAAAGATTCCTGTTAAAAAGCTGGCTCCTGAATTTTCAAAAGTCAAAACAAAAACTCCTAAGCACTCTCCTGTTAAAGAGGAACCCTGTGGTTCCTTATCTGAAACTGTTTGTAAACGTGAATTGAGGAGCCAAGAAACTCCAGAAAAGCCCCGGTCTTCAGTGGACACCCCGCCAAGACTCTCAACTCCCCAAAAGGGACCCAGCACCCATCCCAAGGAGAAAGCCTTCTCAAGTGAGATAGAAGATTTGCCGTACCTTTCCACCACAGAAATGTATTTGTGTCGTTGGCACCAGCCTCCCCCATCACCGTTACCATTACGGGAATCCTCTCCAAAGAAGGAGGAGACTGTAGCAAGTAAGGCATAGAGAACACTTGCTCTTATACCCTAGTGGTGGCGGTCAAGCTAACAAGTGTGAAAATGCCTTTGGCATTTTTAAAAAAGTGCAATCAATAAAGCAGAGTTCTGTCAAGAATGAGTAAGTTAACAGCCAGAGACAGACACTGTGCAGGCATTGCAAATAGATGGAATTACAGCAAAATGTGCTCAATGTATTTGCCTGCTTACAACACTGGGAGATGTGTTTGCCAGTAAGTTGCTCATCACAAGAGCACCAGACTTGGGGTTGTAATCTCCGGCAACTTGCATGCCCTCTGAAAGAAGGGTTTTCTGTGCTGTGAAATGCATAGAACTTATACTTTGCCATGCACGACTGTTCCTGCAATTGATACTGTGTGAAACCTGGGAGGGTGGTCTTTGGGTGTTCTCAGGGGCCAATGGTAATTTTTGGGTTGGGGAGCCAGTTTGGGGTGGGGAATTTCACCTGGGCCTCCGCTCTTTAACTATATAAACATTTATCTGTATCTCTGTGTCCCGGTCTGGGGGGCAGGAGGAATCTGCCAAAGACCAACAGTCTTACTATATCTCACTATACTTCACAAAGGTTCTAAATGTGAAGAGTTTACTTGGATTGCAGTAGCCCATTGGTTGTTCATATATTTAAATAAAATGGTCTACAAACTATTTTTCAAACAATAAGGACTATCTTGGGATATCTGAGCTGCTTGGGATGGGTGTGGGGTATGGGACCTTGGTCTTCATTCCCTTTTTGTTCTTCATGGCTTCCATACAGAGATGCTCCCCTATCTCCTACATCAACCAGTAACTGGAATGTGCCTTCAATCATGTAATGTTAGTCTATGACAGTCACTGTGGGTGCTCCGGGGTGATGGTGGGGAAGCCTTCTTGGATAGAGTCACGGTCCTGAGTTTCTACTGATGTGTCTTGCCCTCGTAGGGCTGGGTATGGGAATCCATTCCAATAAGACAAGAGCATTCTCCAGGCTTTTGTTTGGCTGTTCTGGTGACAAAATTAAGTGGGGAAGATAGATTACTCTTCTTCATTATTTAAAATTCAATAGGCCTTACATTTGAGTACATGGATAGACCAGGACCCTGATCTAGGTTCAGGTTTTTTGTTGGTTCAGTCAGTTGAACAGGTTCATCCTTAATGGTTAACCTTCTTGCTGCCATGGCAATGCTGTGTAACAAGAGAAACCGTGAAGCAATTTCCCATCTGGGATTGAGAAATGGCTTGGTCCGGAGCTGTTCTGTGTGACTGGCTGTTTTTGAAAACCCTTTCTGCCGTAGTACAGAAAACTCCAAACACCTCTGATATTGTGGGTCTAGCAGTACAGAAAGAGTCTGATTGGGGGGGATCCCAGTCCTCTGTGGAGCCTGAGTTGTGAATAAATGTGTGAATCCTTATTTTGGACGCCCCTATTTCAAGAGGAAGTCTCAATGGCTTGTTCTAAGGAAGCCAAAGTCTTTGTGCGTGTTGTTCAGGCTGGACCAGCAAGGTAGTTTGTTTGGAGGGAGGAGGGAGCTGTTTAAGAAGACTACATGTGTAAGTTTTGAGAACACTGATCTTTTATTTGAACAATAGGGTCAACTTTTACTCACCTGCCATGTTCTGAGTTTAAGGTTTGATATCCTTGGCCATCAACTGTTGCAGGGAAACCACCCTAAATAATGAAGAAAAGAAGTCGTCTCAGTGTAAAAAAAAAAAAAGTGGTGGGCTTATTTTCTTTTCTTTTGTCTGTTGTTCCCTCTTCCCCTCCCCTAGAGAGAAATTCTCAAAAGAGCAACTCAAAAAAAAAAAAAACAAACAAAATGGCTTCCTAGTGAGAACATCAGTGATGATCCTTTCCTCCATTTTGGGTATGGGCTTTTTTTCTTTTTACACTGAGATGATTCTTCTTTCCTGCATTATTTAGGGTGTCTGATGCCATCAAGTGTTGCAGGAGAAACTTCAGTCTTGGCTGGTGAGTAGAATAGGAATTATATTGACTGGGCCTGGGGTGGGGGCTGGTGGGATGGTGGATGGTTGGGAGTTGCATCCCCCATCAGTTGGATGGGGGAGAGTGAGATTCCTTGGTATATGATTACACTATAGACTTCAAAATGACTACAAATTTCAGTTGTTTTTCAGGAACTGCAATAGCATCCATTATATGAATTGTCAGGTATTGGTTTAGGGTTTTTTGTGATCCTGTGTTTGGCAGACTGCAATGGCATTTTAGGTTCTTTCAATACCATAGCAAGGACACTGAATATGGCTTCAGGTGAGGCCATAGAATGGATTCCTATCACTTGGTAACTTTGTCTTATCTGGGGAGAGACTTCTTGTCCTAGTGAATAGTAGGTTGTGTGACCTTGGATTTAAGGATGGTTCCACCCCTCCTCCCTTTCTTTTTCTTTTTTTTTTTTAAAAAAAAAAAAAAACAAACAAAATGGCTTCCTAGTGAGAACATCAGTGATGATCCTTTCCTCCATTTTGGGTATGGGCTTTTTTTCTTTTTACACTGAGATGATTCTTCTTTCCTGCATTATTTAGGGTGTCTGATGCCATCAAGTGTTGCAGGAGAAACTTCAGTCTTGGCTGGTGAGTAGAATAGGAATTATATTGACTGGGCCTGGGGTGGGGGCTGGTGGGATGGTGGATGGTTGGGAGTTGCATCCCCCATCAGTTGGATGGGGGAGAGTGAGATTCCTTGGTATATGATTACACTATAGACTTCAAAATGACTACAAATTTCAGTTGTTTTTCAGGAACTGCAATAGCATCCATTATATGAATTGTCAGGTATTGGTTTAGGGTTTTTTGTGATCCTGTGTTTGGCAGACTGCAATGGCATTTTAGGTTCTTTCAATACCATAGCAAGGACACTGAATATGGCTTCAGGTGAGGCCATAGAATGGATTCCTATCACTTGGTAACTTTGTCTTATCTGGGGAGAGACTTCTTGTCCTAGTGAATAGTAGGTTGTGTGACCTTGGATTTAAGGATGGTTCCACCCCTCCTCCCTTTCTTTTTCTTTTTTTTTTTCTTTCCAGTTCCTTCTTGGAGGGACCACTCAGTAGAGCCTCTAAGGGACCCAAATCCTTCAGACCTTTTGGAGGTAGGTACCCAAGACTCGTCAGTAGAAGGGAGTACAAGATAGATAGTAATGAGGGTATAACTTGAATATGTCATAATAACTGTATGGATGGGTTAAATAGAATTCTGAAGCCAGAAGGTAACTTGAGAGATTATCAAGGCCAACTCCTTTGTTGTATAGATGAAAAAACTGAGATCTAAAATGGCTAAGTGGTTTATTAAAAAATAAGTAGTTAATGAATATTCAAAACAGAGCTAGATTTCATGCTAAGTAGAAAAGTTAGGCATGTACCACTCAGAAACAGAATTATATATTCCAAGCTCATTAGCCTTTTGAAAGCTTGATACTTACTTTAAACTTACACCCTTATAAAATATAGCGGTAGGGAGGGTTTGTGGCAGTCTGAAGGGTTGTTTCAGTTTTATGTGACTTTCACTTTGGAAAGTTATAGTAATGATTTTGAAATGTGGAGATTCTACAAGGGTAGGAGTAGGGATAGGAGTATGTGTTTTAGTTGATTTTTGTTACCAGGAGTTTCTTCCCATGATACCCGTAGAACTTACAGACTTAGGTGGGACCTGAAGGTGAAAGAGTTTTTATTCCTGGAAGCTGGAAATGAGTATACATGTCACATGGTGATAAATAGCTTATCAGCTGCTATTCTTTACACAGAACCTGGATGACAGTGTGTTTTCGAAGAGGCATGCAAAACTGGAGCTGGATGAGAAGAGAAGGAAAAGGTGAGGCTAGAGATGTTCACTGTGGGAACAGTTGAGCCTATAGGACTGTGACATCTCTCATCCATGCTGAAGGGAGCCCAGGAGCTCTTAATGCTTTTAAATTACTGACTTCCTAATTGATTATCACAGTTTTGAAATGGTTATTGTTATAGATAAAGATGTTTGGCCTCTTTTTCTTGTGAGGAACACTAACACATGATCCAGACTGCTAGACCGAAACAGCTCTTCCCTAATCAAGCAGACAGTTCTCTTTACCCCCTACTTCCCCACCCCCCCATCTAGAAGTCTCAGCCAGGCTCTCCCTAGCATCTGGATCATATGAGTTGCCTTTATAGAGCAGGTTTTCAGTAATATTGGGTTTGTTTGTTTTCTTTGTCTGGTTTGTTTTTCCCAGATGGGATATTCAGAGGATCAGGGAACAAAGAATTTTACAGCGACTGCAGCTCAGAATGTATAAAAAGAAAGGAATTCAGGAATCTGAGCCCGAGGTTACCTCATTTTTCCCTGAGCCAGATGATGGTAAGTCTTGTTTGTCTAAGAGAATAAGTTTCTCAGACAAGAAAAAGGGTACAAGGCTCCAGGATACAACTTGCTCTGAATGAATGTGGTATTTTGGAAGAGGTATAGTTGCTAGATATCTTCCATCCATGTCACTAACAAGGTCCCATCTGGCTTTCTTCCATAGTTGAAAGTTTGATGATTACCCCCTTCTTGCCTGTTGTAGCATTCGGACGACCATTACCAAAACTAACTCCACAGTAAGTATAAAGTTTTTTTCCCTCTTCTCAGGTGGCATTCACTTCACTTCCCTTTCAGCCTTCATGAAAGCTTCAATATAAGGTGGAATAGTTGGCTTAGGGATAGCCATGGCTCTTTGACAGAAGTGACGCTGCCTGGGCCACTAGCTTTTGCAATGATAAGATTCCCAAGCCAAGAATTAGGAGGATTGCTTTTTGATTTAGAAATAGATTAGTCAATCACTTTAATAGCACACCATTTCTCTGACTTTGAGGCAAGAAAGACACTCCAAACTTGGGACTTGGGAGTCAGGGCTAGGAGTGGTGAAGGGTATACCATCTCTCTTTGACTTAGTCTCATGTCCATATTGAATTTCTTCTAGTCTTGCAGGTTGATTTCCTTATTCTTTTTTTGCCAGGAATTTTGAGCTGCCCTGGTTGGATGAGCGTAGCCGATGCAGGTTGGAGATCCAGAAGAAGCAAACACCTCATCGGACGTGTAGGAAATAGCTGTGCTGGCAAGAACCTTGTCTTCAGATAGTTGTAGCATGCCATTCCCAGAGAATGGCAGAGACCTGTATATGTGACCTATGTCCTTATGTATGTTACCATTCACTGAAAATGCCCTTCCATACTCCCCTGATCTTGGTTTTGTTTTCATCACTCTGATTTCACAAAAACTCTTTCATTGGGCTAACTGTGAATTGTGGAGGGTGATTGGGATTTCTTTTCCCTTTTTGGGGAAATGAGTTCTCAACTTAAATCTATAGGATGGCAGACTTGGAAGCTTCAGGGGTCTGCTTCTTTACATTTGCCTTTGTTAAAGGGGTAAAAGGGCTCTCTTCATTAGACTTGTGGAAGATGAAGCAACCCCTGCCTTTAGAGTTGTGCCTGCATGGCACTCTTCTCGCCCCGTATACCCTTCCTTATAGTATGAATATAGTGGTTTTTACCCTAAAACAAAACAAAATTTCACCAGGAGTTTAAGGACCAGATGAGGAATAACAAGTGACGTGATGAAGCAAGTCATCTTCACAGGGTAGAAAAGATAATGGAGAGTTGGTTGATAAATATCTGAAAACACAGTTGTTGTCTTAAAACTGTTCTGTGATACAGCCATGTGGGAAGGGATGTTTGGCTGTGATTATTTTCTTAAGTTAATGGGTAATGAATTTCTTTCCCCACCCTTCAAGAATAAAATCTTCTGAAGAGAGAATGAGGATGGTTAGTTTGGGGCCAGTTATGGCTCTAAACAAAGCAGTTGGTGTTTGGGAATGGCATGCCAGATCCTGTACAGATGTCTTTGTGTCACATCACCTCTTGAGTATTCCTTAGTTGGGTTTTATCCTTTTAGCTGAGCTCTTGGTGGTGGGTTAGAGATTTAGGGAGGGTGGGGATGTATGTGGAAATATGTGCTTCCTCTGGCTGGCAAATGTCTACATCTTGAAACAAACAGATGTACCTAATGAGCTTCTCCAGTTCATTTTGTAAAAATAGATTTGTATGTGTACCATCTTGGTTCTCCCCTCCCAACCCTCACCTCCCCCATTTTGTTAAAAAATTTCAGGACAGCACTCCAGGCCACTGTGGTCTCAGTGTAAGATCCCTGTAACTATCTGGAAGGAAAATAGAGCCAAGACCTCTGGTCTTAAATATATAGGAATTGCCTTTCTTTAGTCTTCAGGACTATTGTATGAAAACAAGTAGGGGTCTAATCTCCTAGAAGGTAGGGGCTTTTATCCTTGAAGAGAATATGTCCCCAGATTATTAGCACTTTTAGAGGAGAAGCCAAGGTATGTAGGGTGTGTGGCCGGCCCATCAGTGGAGCATGAGAGAATGGGATACCATTGTGGGAAGGGAAGAAAAAAGTTCCTCAGGGGCCTCCCACTGCTAAAGCTTTTCGTGAGATGTTGGTCTGTGCTCCCTGAGTTTGACTTTTAAAGGAATTACTCGGGCAGCACATGTAGTATTCTTGGATGATCTTGCTGCTCTTATTTCTCCTTTGTGTGTGTGTGTGGCTATGGGTTTTCATTTGTAACTCCATCTGCTTAGGAGAGTGGGCTCTCCACAAGGGAACCTGCTGTGAACTTCTTTGCAGGAAGAATGTAGAGAGAAATAGGACTTACTCCACTAGGGGCTCTCATCTCACACCTTAAGGAGAGGAAGGAGATTTCTAGAAAAACTAGGCCAGATTTTCTTTGTTCTCCATCATTTTAATATGGCCAACTGTTTGGCTTTCCTACTCTGACCTATGTTATGTTCCTTTAAAATGTGCCCAAGAAGAAAAAAGAGCAGTCAGTGTCTCTTTATTTTATTCTTTGATTCCTCTCAGTTTCTTAATTTTCAGCATTTGTTGGATTCCTTTGGATGTGGGTTAGCAGATTTCACCTTTGTTTGTTCCTACCCAAGGGACTTCCCAGATTCTGAACTCAAGTTAGACTAAGAGGAATCCATGAGGTGCTATTTGGCCAGACTTATGTGGATTCTAATTTCCTTGGTTTTCCCTCTACCTAGTATCTCTTTATTTTATTGCCCCCTCTTCTAGATCAATTCTCCTTTGATTTGGATATGTTGAAGTTTTTTTGAGAAGGAGGTTGGAGAGTCGATGAGCAAAGTTCCAAGAGCAAAAAGACAGTGTGTCAGAGTGTGGGGGGAAATTAGTCTTATTTTTTCCCTACATGGGATACAACACTGTGAAATTCAATCTTCAAGTGAAGGCCCTGCCGTTCTCCTAAAACATAGTTCTTTGTTTCTTTCTTTAACAAAGTTTAAGCTAGTGTTAATAAATTAAAAAAAGAAATTGCTTGTCTGTCCACTTCAGCTTTGTTTTATCCCCATTTCATATTGTTGTCTGTGTTGTAATTCATACTTTTGATACCATTTCTGATGTGTAAAATTGGTTGTCTTGTAAATATCTTATAAAGAGTTCAACTGTAAATAAACTATTGTGGCTGTTAATTTTTGAACTTCTGCTTCAATTTATTAGATTTATTGGGAAGCATTAAACAATTTTGCTTGGATATTTTAAAGGACTAGAAAAAGAAATCCACTTTCACAAAATAGAAAAACACCAGTTTCCCTTTTATATGAGATACTAATTTCCATTTGTGTATGAACACAGTGTGTGTTCCATCTCTCTTTGTCCTGGGTTCTTCCTTACAGATAATGGGCAATTAAAAAAAAAAAAAAGAGATGATAGGATGCTTGGTGCCTGGGGTTTAATTAATAAAACCTCAGTTGGAAGGACCTTATAGGTCATGTAGTCTGACCCAAGTACATGATTTCCCTCTGACAACATTCCAAATGAAATACAGCTTCTTCTCTAACACTTTCGTTTTCTCCTGTCCAGTTTTTCCTAAATGTTAGAGAACTCTTCCTCGTTGACAAAATCTAAGTTCTTGTAACTTGAGCCCACTGGTTCTTGCTTTGCTTTCCAGGGTGACAAAAAAATCAATTCCTCCTTTCCTCATAGTCCCTCAGATGCTTTGCTGTGGCAGTCCCAGTCTTCATGGTTCACATTTAGAGCTCTTAGAATTGTTCCTCAAAAGAATCTTGAATGTTTCAGTTCTCTGGATGAGTGAACAATTTGCTCATGTCCATTTAAAAATTGAATCCAGACCAAACAACTGAAAGCCAAAGTGGCAGACCATCACTTTACTTATTCAGACACTAAACTGGAAGCCTTACTTTGTGATTGATAGGATCCTCTAGGTTTGTTTGTTTTTTTTAACACTTTTAAAATCATATATCCTTCATTTTGAGCCCAAGCAGTTGGTTTTTGGACCTGTATTTACAAGTTGTCACATTTGACCACTTGTTTAACCAGCTGAGCTCTATTTGGATCCTGACTATCTCTGAAGGCATTCATAATACCGTCTAGTTTCATAATGTCTATAAATTTGATAAGCATCAGTAGCCTTGACCATATTATTTGTAAAAGCATTACACGGGACAGAGTCCTGTGCTATGATAGTGACCTTCCTAGGGTGTATATTATTGGGTGCGCAGTTACCTCACGCTTCTTATATGTTTTTTATTATGGTACAGAGAAAATCTACAATTTTTTTTTCCTTGCTGAAAAATGTGTTGCTAAAATCACAGCATTCCGTCATCTACCCGTTTGGCAAGGAAATCATTTAGGGATATTAAACCAATGCCCGTTCCTATGATTATCTCTAAGTCGGTTCTAAAATTTTAGTAAGATTACCATCTGGCTTAGACGGTAAAGAATCCACCTGCAATGTGGGAGACCTGGGTTCGATTCCTGGGTTGGGAAGATCCCCTGGAGGAGGGCATGGCAACCCGTTCGCGTATTCTTGCTTGGAGAATCCCCATGGACATAGGAGCCTGGTGGGCTACAGTTCATGCGGCCGCAAAGAGTAGGACACGACTGAGCGACTAAGCACATCGTATTAGCCTGCACTTTCGGGGAGGTGATGGTGGGGGTGGGAAGACACATGAAGGGGGAAGAAATGAGAATACAGGGGAAACACTAGTGCTGCAACACTAAATCCTCGGGCTTCCCTACAGACAACTGGTCTCTCCTCCGCCCTTTAACTTAAAATGGACTGATAAGTCTGAAGCAGTACAACGGCTTCAGAGGTTTCCCTTGATTCGTGACTTTTACTAAGCAAACGAATGCAGTCAAACGATCTGCTTCAAACGTAGGTAGAAATGAGAGATGGAAAAAGAAAATCATAAAACAACTCTAATGCCGCAGTGAAGCTGTGACAGGTCAACGATACCCACTCAAGCCCAAGATGGCCGGGCAAAAACCGGAGCCGACTGCCCGCCCAAGAACAACTCTCCTCGCTCCGGGCCCAACCGCGGGGAAGTCACCACGCCCCCTCACGTCACCAATTACGCAATCCCGCGCACCCGCAAACGTGCCGCAGCGTGCCAGCTCCGCCCCTAGCCCCTCCCCACGAAAAACGGGGCAACCAGCGCCGCAAGTGAAGCATGCTGGGACCAGTTCTCAAGCCTCCCGGCAGCCCCTGCGACGGGCGCGGTACGTCAGGATCTGGCCAGCGGCGGCCGTTCTCCGTAAGATGGCGGACCGGCGGCGACAGCGCGCTTCGCAGGACACCGAGGACGAAGAATCTGGTGCCTCCGGCTCAGACAGCGGCGGTTCCCCGGCGCGGGGCGGCGGGAGCTGCAGCGGTAGCGTTGAAGGCGGCGGCAGCGGCTCTCTGCCTTCCCAGCGCGGAGGCCGAGCTGGGGCCCTTCATCTGCGGCGGGTGGAGAGCGGGGGCGCTAAGAGCGCTGAGGAGTCGGAGTGTGTGAGTGCGCGCGGGCGGGGCGGACCGGGGGCGGGGTGTAGGTGGTGATGGGAGGCTGGGAGTTGACGGTAGATGCTGAGGCGTAGTGTGTTGGAGAAGAGGAGAGCGAGCCCGGTGCGGTTTGCATCCGGAGCTCTAAGGGAAGAGAAAGGATTGAGGGTTTGTTGGGGGACAGGCGGAGCTGCTGCGGATGGAAAGCGGATATTTACTCAGAAATTGGGACTGGAGGTGGATAGATGGGAATTACCTCAGATCTTGCCTGTTAAAGATATACCTTCCCTTGTCTCCCTTTTCAACCATTTTGTGTTCAGTCTTCTTTTCTCCACCCCCTGGAAATCATAGAACTAACCCATGTCTTCTTTCCTTCAGGAGAGTGAAGATGGCATCGAGGGCGATGGTGAGTAGCATCATGATAGAGATCTTTGCCCCCAAACTCAGGTCACCTGTCTGCAGCAGTTGACATCTTCTCAGACTGTTAAGTGGGGAAGGAAATGGCAACCCACTCCTGTATTCTTGCCTGGAGAATCCCAGGGACGGAGGAGCCTGGTGGGCTGCTCTCAGTGGGGTCGCACGGAGTCGGACACGACTGAAACGACTTAGCAGTAGCAGCGGATTGTTAAGGGTTTTGGAGAGGGTGCCACAAAGGGGCTCTTTGTAGTTTAATGTTCAAGAGCATAAGTTTTAGCTGTATGATCTTGGGAAAGTCAAAGTCACTCTTTGAACCTGTTTTCCATCTGTATATGGGAACTATAATTTTAACCTCATAGGTTGTCAGAATTAAATGAGAGTTTTAGCTTGACCCACAACAAGCACTGGAAGATGTAATTATAAAATTTCTGTTGCATTTTTTTTTCTTTATATGTTTCTGTTTTCTTTCAGCTGTTCTCTCCGATTATGAAAGTGCAGAAGATTCAGAAGTGAGTCTGATAGATTCTTTTTCCTATGATGTAGGTTGGAAAATGTGTTTTAAAAATTGTGCCCACCTGTGGTTTGAAAGCATCTGACCTGTTTGTTACTCTGCTTGTGCATTCTTCATTTATGCTTCTGAAAAACTATTATAAAAAGTGTTGTTCAGTTATAGAGAGGGAGCTTTGTATAAACCTCTTCAGGCCACATGTGTTACACTGTTTATAGCTGACCTTTCACTCTATCTAAAGAAAATAAGATGCTAAATATGAGAAAGAGAACATTCTTTGGCCCTTCACAGGATGTTTCACACTCCATTTTATGATGCCTAGGTGGTGAAACCAGCCAGTTGGGTATTTTTTTGAGTATATCTGAAGTCTTCAGAAGGGTAGGATTCTGAGTGGTTTGTGTCAGAAACATTTCTCTGTTTATGGATGAGGTTTTCTGTCTTTAGCAGAAAGTTTCCCTAAGCCAAATGTTTGTGAACTTAGTTTGCTTTGATTGGATAAACTAGAGATGTTATCAGAATGGCTACTTGTTTCCTGGAACTGTTGAATAGAGCTCTGATTTATACAGAAAGAATTGGATTGTGGATCAAAGATTCATTCTGTAAATTTTGTAGAACTGTTACTACATATTAGAATTACCATTAAGCCCTGGAGATGCAAAAGTGAACACTATACCAAAGTTCCTATCTTTTCGAATCTTACAGCTTAGTAAGGAAGTCAGACAAACATTGAGGAAATCATTGGACTTGGTGACAGCTGCTGGGCGTTGGGTTAAATAGGGTGTTAATGATTGGGTACTGATTACATATTAGGCAGTCAGAGAAGAATAAATTGGAGTTAGCCAGGCAAATCATGTTCTAGGCAGAGGGAACAACAGCTGCAAAAGCTCAGAGATAGGAGGGAAGATTGACTATCTGGAAACTTGAAAGTAGTTTGGTGTGGCTGGAACATCACTGGGACAGGATGGATACCAGAAATAAAGGCAAATTATAGAGTAGGGGTCAGATCATGCAAGGATTACTTCTTCTTTCTCTTTATTAAATGCCTTCTCAGTGCCAGAAGCTGTGCTAGGCCCTGGAATAAAAGATGCATGGTTCTGCCTTCATGGAATTTACATTCCAGATCAGAGAGGGAAAATACAAACAGTTAAGTAATTACAATAACCGTTTGGTAAATGCCATGGTATGGGAAGCATAGGGTGCTTTGGGAGCACATAGCAGGGGCAGCTAACTGAGTGTAGGGTGTTTGGAAGTATTTACAGGAGGGACTCTTCAAATAGAGACCTGAATGATGAGTAGGAGTTAGCTAGCTAGAATTTTCTTAGCAGAGGAAACAGTCCGAGAAGAACGTACAGAAGGGGTGGGATTGGAGGATAGTGAGTTGCAGGACATGGAAGATTTAGTATAACTGGTGGTAAGGATGAATCTCAGTCCAAATCTTAAAGCACTTTATAAGCCTGGTTGAAAAAGTATTTGGATTTTATTCTAAGAAAGTATAGCAGGGTTTTAAACAAGAGTATGATATGGAGTATGGATTAGACTTAAATTTTAAAGCAGTGTTTGTCAGATCCGAGGAACGTCTACATGAAAGAAAATCCTATTGAAACAGACTCTTGCAGGAGGGCAGACTCAGATATTTATATGTTAACAAAATCCCAGGTTGATTCACAGTAATATTTTAGAATTATTATCTTTAACAATTGTTTTATGTGCAGTGGGGAGAATTATCTGAAGGGAGCAAGATTAGAGGCAGAAAAACTAGTTAAGAAAGCTACTGTGGAAGATTAGGAAAGCAGAAAATGTGACATGGAGTGGAGTGGCGGCAGTGACATTAGAAGTGGGCAGCACTGACAGCCATTTAGGCTGTGGGATGACAGACGTGGTGACTAGTGGATGACTGACTTTCTGTGAAGTCAGTGGTAAAGTTACCCACAAAGAATTAAAGAAGGATGAGAGGTTTTGGAGTGAGTAATGTTTGCAGTAGTCATTAAAGAATGGAAACATCGGAAAGGCTGCCAGGCAATGTGAAGTATTCAGTGAGGTTTGGTGATTGTGACTTTATAGCAGTTTACCATTATGTATGTAATGAGTTTGGATGTTACTCTTAACAGCAAAGAAAGAAAGACTGGCTATTGGAGGCTTAACTGGAGGAGGATCTGAGGATGAGGCAAGACTGAAGACAGAGCTGTTAAGAGAATAGTCCAAGGAGCGTGATAGTGCCCTAAAGAAGGGACGATGGCAGTGGCACTTCAAGACATAGATTTGAGAGATATTTAGGTATTATTATTAATAACAGAATTTCTTGATTGATTGAATGTGGAGCCTGAATTGAGGAGTCAGAGAATTCTGCTGAAACTCGAAAGACCGCCATTTTGGTTCCTATAAGCTTTAAATGCCCAGCAGTCTTTGACCTCTCCTGACGGGAAGATGTTGATCCAGGTGGGCTCTGGGACCTGGCCAGATGCCTGTGATAGAGCCAGAACGTTTACTGACAAGAACAGCGACAGCGTGGTGAGGGAAGGGACTGAGATGAGGGAGCCTGGTGATCTAGGTTTCTCTAGCTTCATTCCAAAGCCCTAGAATAATGCTGAGTGTTTTGACTCTTGCTCGTGAGTGTCCTCTGTTGTTTTGTCCCAAGACTTACCTCTGCCTCAAATGACCTGTCTGCAGTCCAACCTTCAGATTTTAATATCCATTTCCTTCAGCTCTGAGCAGAATGCAAGCTCCTGGAGGGCTGAGACTGTCTTTGTCACTGTTCTATCCTGGGAGCTTAGAAGAGTACCTATAATAGGCCCTCAGTAAACTTTCCTTGGATTAGTAAATGAAATAGAACTGCAAGGACTTTTCTTCTAAATACACTTTATTTTGGAGTAATTCTGCATTTACAAAAAAAATCACAAAGAGAATATAGATGTTCCATAGGCTTTTCACCAAGTTCTAATGTTAACATCTAAAATGACTTATTTAAATTAATTTTGTTCTTTTGACACACATTCCTGTGTTAACACTGCAATTCTACTTTACCCTTTACATTTGAGCATTTATCATTTGGAGAAACCTTGTTTCATAAGTAAAGTATCATAATACAATTTGGTTACATGTGAGATACAGCTCCTGTTGTAAAAACTAATAATTATAAGGGAAAAAAACTGTTGTTACCGTAAGAAAAAAGATTGTGCTAATAATGTTGAAGTTCAATACATTTGTAATATCAAAAAAAAGAAAAAGGAGTCCAAGTAATGCCCAGGTTGGAGAATGGTGTTGGTCACTTAGAAAGGGACCACAGGAGGAAGAGATTCCGGGAAGGACAGTGTTGGGTTGTTTTGGATGTTTTGAGATTAAGGAACATGTGCAACTTTGATGTGGCAATATCTGGTATGTGTTGCCTAAAATTTAAGAGAGGAGTGTAGTTCTGTTGTGTCAAATAGGATAGTCACCAGCCATATGTGGCTATTTGAGTTAATAAATAAGTTCAGCTCTTTATGTGCATAGGTAAAAACATTTCTGTCATTCCAGCGAGTTTTGTTGGACAGCACTGATCTAGATTAAAGAGTTTGACTTGATATCTTGCCTTACATAGTTATCTGTTACTTGATTACATTTCTTCTTAGTTACTAACTGTGTATACCTAGATGCTATGCTTAGTTTTGCCTGTTTCTTAAATTTTGATCTGTCTCTTAGTCTGACAGGTTAGTTTTTCATCCTTTTTTTAATAGTTTATCTTTAAAAAAGATTTTGATGGCCACTGACTCATTGTACAACTCACCATGCTATCTGTATCCATTGTATTTCTTGCAAATTGTCTTTCCCTGGTAGCCATGGAAAATAGCAGTATGACCCAAAGCTTTTATCTTGCACAGAACTGGCTGATCACCTAATTTTCTTTCCCTTATAAGTCACTTGCTATTTTTGTCTGGATATTCCCAGTATATTTTCCTTTAAGGTCCAATAGTTATATTATACTTTGTCTTGGACTCGGTCATTCTGGGTCAGTATTCATAGGTATGAGAGGCTCTGTACAGTATGTCATGGAACTTCCATCCAAATACTCTTTTCCTGTCTTCAGTAAACGACCCTTTCTCTTCAATCCTTTGTAGTATCTCTATTTTCTTTTGATTACTGTGTTTATTCATTCTTGTTTGTGTCCCTTCTAGTTTTAGACTTTATATTTTAAATGATTTTTTAAAGTTCTAATATCTTCTTGAGTTCATTTCTGGATTTTTAAAATTCTGATTGATGTTCTTTCATGCCTTTATAATATTTTTAGTGTCTTTTTTTTGCTCGTTTTGAAATAGAAGTTGCAATTTTGGTATGATATTCATATGTCTTTCTGGCATGCTTTCATTGTAGGAGTGCTAGTCACTAGTCACTAGTGAAGTCGCTCAGTCATGTCTGACTCTTTGCGACCCCATGGACTGTAGCCTACCAAGCTCCTCTGTCCATGGGATTTTCCAGGCAGTAGTATNGTTGCAATTTTGGTATGATATTCATATGTCTTTCTGGCATGCTTTCATTGTAGGAGTGCTAGTCACTAGTCACTAGTGAAGTCGCTCAGTCATGTCTGACTCTTTGCGACCCCATGGACTGTAGCCTACCAAGCTCCTCTGTCCATGGGATTTTCCAGGCAGTAGTATTGGAGTAGGTTGCCATTTCCTTCTCTAGGGGATCTTCCTGACCCAAGGATCGAACCCAGGTCTCTCACATTGCAGGCAGATGCTTTACCGTCTGAGCCACCAGTGCTATTCTACTTTTTTTTTTTTCTTTTAGTAAGTTTCTGTGGCATTTGATCTCTGTATTTTTCTTTTGTTGATTTTTATTTAGTCTTCCTGATGTTTTCAAAGGAAGTGTGGCTCAGAGTAGCTTTTTCTAACTTCATAGAACTCCCTCTTCAGATGTTTTCCCCTAGTGTTAAAACACACACACACACATACATATATAATATGGCTTTCTGAGATTTCCTGGTTTTGTTCCCTTCTCTAATTTGCTTTGGACCTTCTTCCTTCCTTCATTCCTTTTGTCCCTCTTCTGCTGAACTGATTCTCTTCTCAACAATTTTATCTTCAGTGTGGTACTCTATCCTTGAGGGAACCCCTGGCAGCCAGGTTGATTTTGAGATTTCACAAGGCTTGGATTGCTCCAGCCCTTTCAGACCTTCTTACTGCAAGATCCGTACACTCACATTCTGTTAGAGATAGCGGTTTTCCTTTCTGTTGACTGCCTGTTGACTAGTTCAGGGTTCTCCTGTTTGCAGGTCCATTTACTGTTCTCTGCTTTTCCAGCCTTGACCCCGATCTGATGCAGGTCTTGTGGCAGTCGTTGCCTTGCTCATGTGCTTGTATTTTGGGGTGTGGGGGATACCTTGTAACCTAGTTTTATTGTAAATATTGTCCAGAGGGTTTTGATTTTGCTGTCAGAAGCCCCCATTTGATGTGGAGATCTGAAGAGATCAAAAACTATGCTGCTGCCATTTTTTCCAGAATCCTCTGAGGAAACATTTTTACAGAAATTAGACTGTGAAAGGGAGGCTAGAGAGATGGTAGCTGGAAAGAAGGCTCTAAGGTCAAGAGAGGGTTTGGTGTTACTTTTTGAGTTGGAGAATCAAGTATGCCTAAAGGTTGAAGAAATGATTAAAAAGGGAAAGCAAAGGGAGAGGATAGGTAGTAAGTGTGTGATGTCCTTGATTGAGTATATGAGAAGAAATAGGAACCAGATGAGAAAAACATCTTCCACTGTAATTATAGAGAGGTGGGAAGGAAAGGTGTATGGGAAGGAAGCTGGTGTTCCCTTTGTTTTGTTTTCCTTGTGAAATATAATAGGAAAACATAAAAGAATGGTTGTTGATGAAGGGACAGTATAAGAATTTTGAGATAAAGGAAGTTTAAATAGTTGAGGCTGGAGGTGAAACTGATATGTAAAGTTGTATGATTTTTTTTTTAATCCCCCTTAGTGATGATCAGTAGTCTAGTTGCAAGCTTAGGAAAAGTAGACAGTTTGGTTGATCCAGTCCAGAGCACATGGGAATAGGGGATTGGAGGGAGCTACCGATAGTGCTGAAATGATCGGGCTACAGAGTCTAGAGAGAGAAGAAAGCAAATGGGAGGGGACTGATAGGCAGAGAAAAGGTGGGAATGTCGATGAAGTGGATGTCTTAAGAAATGAGAGAGGGAAGAATAAAGGAATAACTGGGGACGGACAGGAATAACAGGCAGGATTTGGGGGGGAAATGGCTTTATTGAGATAGAATTTATGTGCCATTCAACTTACCAGTTTAAAATGTCCAGTTCTGTAGTTTTTAGTATATACAAGTATGTGTAACCATTACCATAGTCAGTTTCAAAATATTTTCATTAACTTCAAAAAGAAATTTTGTACCCTTTAACTGTCACTTACCCCCCACAGCTCCTCCTTTCTCATTCCCTCCAGCCCTTAGCAACCACATACTTCCTTTCTGTGTCTAGAGATTTCCTTATTCTGGCCTTCTTTATGAACAAAATCATATATGATAACATATGACTGGCTTCTTTCACTTAACATATTATTTCCGAAGTTTTCTCCCAAGTTGTAGCATGTATCAGTACTTCATTTCTTTTTATGGCTAAATAATATTCCATTGTTGGATTTCCCTGGCTCAGACAGTAAAGAATCCACCTGGAGATTCTGGAGAATCCCATGGACAAAGAAACCTGGCGGGCTGCAGTCCACGGGGGTCACAGAGTCAGACATGACTGAGTGACTAAGCACACACAATATTCCATTGTATGGGTATACTATATTTTATTTATCCACTCATCCACTGATGGATATTTGGGTTTCTATTTTTTTATGAATAATAACTGCTAAAAATATCTATGTTCAGGTTTTTGTGTGGATGTGTGTTTTCGTTTCTCTTGGGTATGTACCTAGGAATAAAGTTGCTAAGTCATATGGTAACTGTTCCATTGTTTGAGGAATTGTCAGACTGTTTTCCAAAGCAGCTGTACCATTTTACATTCTCAGCAGAAATGTATGGGGATTACAGTTTCTCCACATACTCAATGGCACTTATTATTGTCTTGATTTTTAAATTCTGGTTATCCTGGTGTGAAGTCGCTCAGTCGTGTCCCGATTCTTTGCAACCCCATGGACTGTAGCCTACCAGGCTCTTATTTTTTTATGAATAATAACTGCTAAAAATATCTATGTTCAGGTTTTTGTGTGGATGTGTGTTTTCGTTTCTCTTGGGTATGTACCTAGGAATAAAGTTGCTAAGTCATATGGTAACTGTTCCATTGTTTGAGGAATTGTCAGACTGTTTTCCAAAGCAGCTGTACCATTTTACATTCTCAGCAGAAATGTATGGGGATTACAGTTTCTCCACATACTCAATGGCACTTATTATTGTCTTGATTTTTAAATTCTGGTTATCCTGGTGTGAAGTCGCTCAGTCGTGTCCCGATTCTTTGCAACCCCATGGACTGTAGCCTACCAGGCTCTTCCCTGCATGGGATTCTCCAGGCAAGAGTACTGGAGTGGGTTGCCATTTCCTTCTCCAGGGGATCTTCCCGACCCAGGGATCAAACCTGGGTCTCCCGCATTCCAGGCAGATGCTTTAACCGCTAAGCCACCAGGGAGGCCCCTAGTAGGTCATCCTAGTAGGTGTAAAATGGTATTTTGATATGTATTTACCTGATGTTGAGCATTTTGTCTTGTGCTTATTGGCCATTTGTGTATCTTCCTAGGATTCAGATACCTTGTCCATTTTTAAATTTTTTATTTCTTTATTTTTGGCTGTGCTGGGTCTTCATTGTTGCCACAAGCAAGGGCTGCTCTTCAGTTGCAGTGGCACAGACTTCTCATTGTGGTGGTTTCTCACTGCAGAGCATGGGCACTAGGGTGCACAGGCCTCAGTAGTTGTTGCTCGCGGGCTGTAGAGCACAGGCTTAGTAGGGCTGAGTAGTCGTGGTGCACGGGCTTAGTTGCCCTGTGGCATGTGGAATCCTCCTGGACCAGAGATCAAACCTCTACATTGACAGGTGGATTCTTAACCACTAGACCACCAGGGAAGTCCCACTTTGTCGTTTTTTTTTTTTTTTTAATCATTGGGTTGTAAGAGTTCTTTACATGTTCTAGATTTATTTCTTTTCATCTATGTGATTTGCAAGTGTGTTTTGCCATTCTTTGGGTTGTCTTTATTCTTCCTTAATGGTGTTAAGTTTTCAGTTTTGATGAAGTCCAGTATATTTGTTTTTTCTTTAGTTGCCTGTGTCTGTTGGTGTCATGCATGCCAAAGAAGCTTTTGCTGAATGCGTGCCAAATCCAAAGGCTTGTTTTCTTTTAAGAGTTTTATAGCTTTAGCTCTTAGTTTTAGGTCTTCGATCCATTTTTGATAATCAAAATGAGGAGTGAGGTAAGAATGTAACTTCATTCTTTTTTATGTGGCAGTGCTGATGAAAACCTGGGGTATTTAAATTTTAAGATTTTTAAAAGTAGATCAGATTTACTTGAAATGTGTAGCAGTTCCAGGTAAGAGTGGTCTGACATGTGTACATGAAAGTGGGTGACTGAAGTGGAGATGAAAAGTGTGAGCTTATTTCCATAATTTTCAGATGAGTGACAGGGTAGAACCAGACAAAGACAGAGGTGGAGGTTTTCCCGTTGAACTTATAGAGTGTCCCTGTGAAACCTTTTGTAAGTTGAAATGACTTAAAGCAAAGAAGCAATTACCTTAGGATGCGTCTCACCAGGTGATGCACAAAATAAATTGAGGTGAAGCACCGATGCTCACAGACACAGTTCAAAGCTGTGGCAGCTTGATGCTAAGAGGCTGAGTGTAGTTCCCAGGGCATGAGCTTGGTGGTTGGTGGTTCCATGCCTTCGGCTTAGGGTATTGAGCTGCTTGTATGACACCTCACTTCAAAGCAAACACTGAGTGCAGTTTTCACTTTTGCCTTTTTTTAAAATCTTTTTCAATTTCTTTCAGTTTGTGAAATCAAATACTACTATAGGTCTTTCATCAGAAAAAGCAAAATGGTGTAATCCAAACTTTCAAGAAGACATAGCTAGATGATAGAAGCCTCAGAGAAGAAGGAATTTAAAATGAGATGGAGTTGGGATTAGCAGATGGAAACTGGTATATATAGAATGGATAAGCAACAAAGTCCTACTGTACAGCATAAGGAACTATATTCAATATCCTGTGAAAAACTATAATGGAAAAGAATATGAAAAAGAATGTGTAGGGACTTCTATGATCCAGTAGTTAAGACTTTGTGCCTGTAATGCAGGGGGTGCAGTTTTGATCCCTGTTTGGGGAACTAAGATCCCACATGCCATGTGGTGAGGCCAAAAAACCTGTGTGTGTGTACATATACACACATACATACACACCCCCCCATATATATATAAATATATAAGTATATATAGTTATATTCCATGTATATACTATATATATATATATAACTATGCCACTTTGCTATACAGCAATAATTAAAAATATTATAATTCAACTATACTTCAACATTGGTGATGGATAGGGAGGTCTGGCGTGCTGCGATTCATGGGGTCGCAAAGAGTCGGACACAACTGAGCAACTGAACTGAACTGATACTTCAGTAAAAGATAAAAGNTATTCCATGTATATACTATATATATATATATAACTATGCCACTTTGCTATACAGCAATAATTAAAAATATTATAATTCAACTATACTTCAACATTGGTGATGGATAGGGAGGTCTGGCGTGCTGCGATTCATGGGGTCGCAAAGAGTCGGACACAACTGAGCAACTGAACTGAACTGATACTTCAGTAAAAGATAAAAGGCGACAGAGATCTGGAAGAGACATTGAGAATGAGAAAGATAGACTCCCCTTTTACTCTGAAATATGTGGGGAATGGAAAAATGAGCTAAAACATCTGCGTGAAAATTTTGCCAGGGAAGCAGTTGCTTAAGCGGAGGGCTAGGCTTTAGAGTTGGGAGGATGTTCACTAAATGGGAAAGTCAGCAGTAGGGAAAATGGTTTTGATGTCAGCCCGTAGGCAAAGATGCTAAAGAATCTGCCTGCAGTTCAGTCCCTTGACTGGGAAGATCTCCTGGAGAATGGCATGGCAGCCCACACCAGTATTCTTGCCTGGAAAATCCCATCGACAGAGGAGCCTGGCAGTCCATTGGGTGGCAAAGAGTTGGAAATGACTAAGTCACTAACACTTCCACTTCTGTAGCCAAAGAAGCTTGACCCTAGGGTAATCCTTGGCTTCAGTTACACCAGATTTTGATGCTAATTTGGAGTCTTCTCAGCACTATGCTATTTGTATCTTCTGTACTGCCCTGGAAACAAAATTACTTTCTCCTTTGGAATAAAAGAGTTGCCTCATTTGACATTCCACCACAAACTAAGAAGGGATAGAAACAAAGTTCTTTCAGTTACACCAGATTTTGATGCTAATTTGGAGTCTTCTCAGCACTATGCTATTTGTATCTTCTGTACTGCCCTGGAAACAAAATTACTTTCTCCTTTGGAATAAAAGAGTTGCCTCATTTGACATTCCACCACAAACTAAGAAGGGATAGAAACAAAGTTCTCTCATTAATCATGCTGATACTATTTTCAGATGTTTGAATTCAGTCAATGTGTGTTTGTTGGGGGCGGGGGGGGGGCGGAAGGTTTGGGGTTGAAGGGGGGAGAAGTAGTGAATTAAGGTCACATACACACCAAGCACGATTCTTGCAACACATGCTGCAAGGAATGTAGGACCAAGGAAAGAACTGAATGATTACCACCCACCCATTCCCAACTCAGGAGAGAAAATTTCTTGTGATTGAGGGAAAGTGGGAAGAATCTAGCGTACTTGGTAGTTAAAAAGCTGTAAATAAAGGCTTGGTTCTCATAGTGTGGGTGTGGTCTATGAGCTTTATAACAGTATCATCTTTTTGGGAATCCTAACTCAAAACACTCAGAGGCCAAAATACTTAGGCTGGACAGGGAATAAAGGGGAGGGGTAATTAATTGGCTTATCTGGGCCAGTCTGGCAGTCTAGGTCCTGTTTGAAAAAAGGTCAGAAACTTAGGGCTTGAGAGCTTCTTGTTTCATCAGGAATCTCAGTATCTTTGATCAGATTCCTGAGCCATCCTGGGCCTGGAGTTGGTCTGTTACAGAGAGTGTCAGATCCAGTAGAAGAATAAGAGAACAGTGCACTTGTCTGCTGGGGACAGCGGTGTTTGGGCACTCTGACTTGTTAGCCCAGCAGTGGGGACTAGACCACCTTCCTTTGAACCCATTTCTTTGCGTCCTTAATGGCAACCCACTCCAGTGTTCTTGCCTGGAGAATCCCAGGGACGGGGGAGCCTGGTGGGCTTCCGTCTATGGGGTCGCGCAGAGTCGNGACAGCGGTGTTTGGGCACTCTGACTTGTTAGCCCAGCAGTGGGGACTAGACCACCTTCCTTTGAACCCATTTCTTTGCGTCCTTAATGGCAACCCACTCCAGTGTTCTTGCCTGGAGAATCCCAGGGACGGGGGAGCCTGGTGGGCTTCCGTCTATGGGGTCGCGCAGAGTCGGACACGACTGAAGCGACTTAGCAGCAGCAGCAGCAGGTCTCTAGACCTACCTCCTTAGCCTTTACCTCTGCCTCCCTAGGTCCAAATCTTGGAAGGACCAGGATATGAGAGAGTAACTTTTAGTCTAAAGCTAGCCCCCTTAGCGTGAATCTTAGCTTCTTTTTTTTCCCTACGTGAAACAAGCCACACCTCTCTTGCCTAACCCTTTCTAGTTGCCTCAGTTTAAAGGATGGCCTCAGGACCCTTCTTTGTATGGATAGATTTTCTGCGTCACAAGCAGGATTATTCAGTTTTTTAAAAAATTGAAGTGTAACTGATTGGATTATTCAATCTTGCTGTGCCAAAAGAAGGAAAGGGAAGGGAGCACTTGGGCGTTAATTTTTTTTTTTTCCTAAGTTGCAGTGGTTATACAAGTTCTAAAGTTTTACAAGTCAAAATTTTATAATTATATCATTCTAGACAAAGAGCACTCATGTTGCAGAAAATTTAGTGTTCATATCATAGACGTTAAAAAAATGTAAGCCACTATTTCCCAGCTTGAGAGTAATAGAGCTGTGGGAAAGTATGGGAGTTATGATAAGGGATTGCAAATTCACTAACTCTGTTTTCATTATCTATGACCAAATCATCATCTATATTATGTACTATTTTGAAATCTATATAAATTAATAAAAATATATTAATGTATTCTAAAGTATTATTGAACATATAGCAGTTGTTTGTCATTATGTGTTTTCTCAAGTACTATACTGTGCTATTTCTCATGGGATTCCATGAAAATTTTAGGTCCTAAATGGGGATTCATGTAATCTAAAAGGTTGGGAATCTCTGCTGTAAGACATTTTGAGATGAGAGAATTAACAGCTTGAGTTAGAGTGTAGTTATTAGACCCTGCATGTTTAAGAGACAATTCATTGAGAGAGAAATTATCAAAAAGAAAGCTTCTTCTGTATGCTTTAGACACCTAAAAGCCTCTGATCCATAGGCCCTGGGCTTCTTCCCCAGAGGCTGCAGCTATTTGTTTTGTCGGGTTTTTTGCCTTTTAGTTTTATTGAGGTAAAATTGTACTGTATAAGTTTAAGGTGTAACAACAGCATAATCGTTTGACTTATATGGTGAAATGATTATCACAATAAGCTTAGTGAAAGAGGCTGCTGCTCCTGACAGTTCCATGCATATCTTACTAGCAAACTTAACAGAGATCTATATAAGCTTGTTTATGTGTGCATGTATATATTGTTTAGTCGCTAAGTTGTTTCCAGCTCTTTTGTGACCCCATGGACTGTAGCCCACCTCCATCCATGGGATTTCCCAGGCAAGAATACTGGAGTGGGTTCCCATTTCCTTCTCTAGGGAATCTTCCTGTCCCAGAGATTAAACCCACGTTTCTTGCGTTGGCAGATTCTTTATCACTGAGCCACCTGGGAAGCCGTGTATGTATATACACACACATATATGTATGTATGTGTGTTTTGGCTGAGCCATGGAGCTTGTGGATGGATCTTCGTTCTTCTACCAGGAGTTGAACCTGGGCCCTTGACAGTGAAGCTGTAGAGTCCTAAGCACTGGACTGCTGGAGAATTCCCTGTATAGGTTTTTGTAATGTGGTTTTAATTTTTTTTTTAACAATGCTTCTATTCAGTAGAAATTTTAGTAAAAATATTGAAGTGTTTGCTTTTAATTCTTGCATTATAGTAAAATTTGTTAGAAAATGTTTTCCTAAAGAATGGAAAAATTTTAAATGCACTAGTTAGATCTTATCTCCATAGCTAACAGGGAAACTTAAAGGGAAATTATTTATTTATTTGCACCAGGTCTTAGTTGCAGCATGTGGGATCTTTAGCTGGGCATGCAAACGCTTTAGTTGCCAATATGTGGGATCTAGTTCCCTGACCCAAGGGTTGAACCTGGGATCCCTGCATTGGGAGCACAGAGTCTTATCCATGGGACCACCAAGGAAGTACCAGGAAACTTTTTTCAGGGCGATGACGGGGAGTACAGTGAAGAGGAAAACTCCAAAGTGGAGCTGAAATCAGAAGCCAATGATGCTGCTAATTCTTCAGCAAAGGATGAGAAGGGAGAAGAAAAGCCTGACACCAAAGGCACTGTGACTGGAGAGAGGCAAAGTGGGGATGGACAGGTTAGTACCCACCAAAGGCCTCCATTTCCATTCGAGTTCTGGAATAGGGGCTTTTAAGCTTGGAGTGAGTAAAGAGCTCTTTATCTGTCTGAAAGGAAAGCACAGAGCCTGTGGAGAACAAAGTCGGTAAAAAGGGCCCTAAACATTTGGATGATGATGAAGATCGGAAGAACCCAGCATACATACCCCGGAAAGGGCTCTTTTTTGAACATGATCTTCGAGGGCAGACTCAGGAGGAAGAAGTCAGGTAACAGCCCCTTGCTACTGCTCTGTAATGTGTTAATATTATATGTATTCCATGCTTACTATATGCCAGGCACTTTACTAAGTGCTTTACCTGTATTATCTTATTTACTGTTTACAACATTTTAAGGTAAGTATTACGATTATCCCCTTTGTACAAATGAGGAAAGTAAGACTTAGAATATTTAGTAACTTTTGGTGGAGAAGCTGGGATCCAGACTTCTGTGTCCACTGCCTTCATTAATCTGAGGCTCAAGGCCTCTAAATACTTGCATAGGTGGCCTTACAGGAGAGAGATGTTTCCAGAGTGCTGAATAGTTTGAAGTAAAGGCTTTCCTTATTTTTATACCTGTTACATTCACGCCCAGCAGGCCCTGCGGTGCTGTGATTCACCCTTGCTTTTGGAAGGCCTGTTTTGTATAACCTGTCTGGGAAGATGGAGAGATTACCTGAGTTCCTAATGTTTCTCTGCCAACCCTGTTTATTTCATGAACATCTTTACTTGGCAGAGTCTGCCAACTTAAAGACACTTTTCCCTGGTTCCAACCAGACCCAAGGGACGTCAGCGAAAGCTGTGGAAGGATGAGGGTCGCTGGGAGCATGACAAGTTTCGGGAAGATGAACAGGCTCCAAAGTCCCGACAGGAGCTCATTGCTCTTTATGGCTATGACATCCGCTCAGCTCACAATCCTGATGATATCAAACCCCGAAGAATCCGGAAACCTAGGTGAGGACATTTTGGAGCCTTTATTATTGATATTTGCAAGGAAAAAAAAAAACCTCTGCTTTAAAAAATGCCATTCCTGCCCGTAATTGAATGGGTGAGGGATATGGGAAGTCTGCCTGACCCACAGTTTATATATCTAGTGGCCCCTTTTATTATTTCTCTGTTCCCTTTGTTCAGGTTTGGGAGTCCTCCACAAAGAGATCCAAACTGGATTGGTGAGCGGCCAAGTAAGTCTCATCGCCACCAGGGTCCTGGGGGCACCCTACCACCCAGGACATTTATCAACAGGAATGCTGCAGGTACTGGCCGCATGTCGGCTCCCAGGAATTACTCTCGATCTGGAGGCTTCAAGGAAGGTCGTACTGGTTTTAGGCCTGCAGAAGCTGGTGGACAGCATGCTGGCCGGTCTGGTGAGACTGTTAAACATGAGACTAGTTACCGGTCTCGGCACTTGGAGCAGACTCCTGTAAGGGATCCATCTCCAGAAGCGGATGCTCAAGTGCTTGGCAGTCTTGAGAAGGAAGAGGTAGCCCCTGAGATACCAAATCCTGCTCCTGATACTGCACCACCAGCTCCTGACAGGCCTGTTGAAAAGAAATCCTATTCCCGGGCAAGAAGAACCAGAATCAAAGCTGGAGATGCAGGAAAGGTTGCAGAGGAGGTGCCCCCTCCACCCGAAGGGCTGACCCCAGCACCTCCAGTTCCGGAAGCTACACCTCCTACGCCTGCTAAGACTGGAAACTGGGAGGCTCCAGTGGATTCTACTACAGGGGGTCTTGAACAAGATGTGGCACAACTAAATATATCAGAACAGAATTGGAGTCCAGGGCAGCCTGCCTTCCTGCAATCACGGGAGCTTCGGGGTAGGTACTTAATGACTAGGTTTTATCCCTTTGCATCATTGGGCTTAGGGGCATGGAACTAATGTCTCTCAGAGATGTGGTATCTGAAAATATCTTCCATTTTCATTAATTGCAAGAAACAAATGGATCCATAGGCATATTCATCCAAAGAGCTCAGAGCAGCTTTATCTGTTACATAAGACTAGCCCACTACTTTGCTTACTGTTTACTATTAACTGATCAGTCACCACTATTGAGCTTTGAGTGCAGAATCCTTTACCACTCTCTGTAGAAAAAGTGGAAGAAGGCAGTGTTCTTTATTATTTTAGCTAATGGTTAAATGTTTGAAGGCAGAAACTACATTTGAATTTGGATGAGCATCTCCTAATCTCTTTGAAAGCAAAGTCTCTAATTTCCTTAGTCTTCTAGAGCCAGGCTGCCCAGTATAACTTTCTGTAATGATGATGCTTTTGAATACTTGATGTGGCCAGAGTGACTGAAAAACTGAACTTTTCATTTTTAATTAATTGAAATTTAAGTAACCATATGTGGCTAGTGGATATCATGTTGGGACAGCATAATGCTCATGACTAGGAACTACCTACCACCCCTTTGACCCATCCTTTTTTTTTTCTTCCTCCAGTCAGATAGATCAGAGGATCTTTTCCATTGTTTCTGAAATCTAATTCAAACTTAGATAAGAAAACCTCACTTGGACTGGCAGTTTTAGCATCCTTCACTGGTGTGCGTAATTTTGGAATACCAAAAACTAGGGTAGCCTAGCCTAAACTGGACCTGGAGTTGATCTTTGGATAGAGAAGTACACTCTCTCCTGCCAGTGCCTTATTACTATTGGAAGACAGTCTCTAGAACATTACTTTTTTGTCCTGAGTCATCTTCAACCAGAGGGGAATCTCTTCCCATGCTTTTAGCCTAGACCTCTGTGCCAGAAATAATCAGAGGTAGATTTAGAACATCCTTCTCTGCCTATTTGTTGCTCAGAAACGTTAGGGTTGAGATTTTCCAATATGTTTGATAATAGAATATGCTAATTATAACCTCCCAGGGATTCTGCATGGTAAATATTTGATGGGAAAATTTTGAACTTGCATTTTCTGAGTTGCATTACTGTTCATGTTCAAAGGCTTTACTGCTATATTAAGGTGGCAGGCAATGGGGGCAAATTTCCAAATGCTGGTGTTGACAGGAAGCAGAGATAGTTTAAAAGGGATTTTGTTAGTTTAAAAGATGAGAGCCATTCCCCATGTTGGATTCTTCACCTTTTCATTTTTTTGATGTATCTTTAGTTCTGTTCACATCTATCTGCTCTGCAGCAGTGACTTTTTTGGTGTATTACAGGTATGCCCAACCACATACACATGGGAGCAGGACCTCCACCTCAGTTCAACCGGATGGAAGAAATGGTACAGAGGAGGAAAGGGGTGCACGTAGTAGTAGAGGGTTGCATGTCACAGTTGGTCACTGTTTAAGCCAAGTCAGTTTGCCCATGTTTTCCTTTTAGGAACTCTGGAAATGTATGGTTTAGGTTTGGGTTTAGAGCTTAATGTTTTTCATCAGTTTTTCAATTCATTTTGTAAATTTTTTTTGGCATGTACACACTGCTGAATGTATTTGGTTGTGCTGGGTCTTCGTTGGTACAGTGGGTTTTCTCTAGTTGTGGAGAGTGGGGGCTGCTGTCTACTTGCAGTGCACAGTCTTCTCACTGTGGTGTTTTCTCTTGTTTCGGAGCACAGGCCCTAGGCACATGGGCTTCAGTAATTGTGGGACATGGGCTCAGAGGTTGTGACTTCCTGGCTCTAGGGCACACAGGCTTCAGTAATTGTAGTTCCCAGGCTCTGGAGCACAAGGACTTCCGTGGTGGCACGTGGGCTTAGTTGCTCTGAGGCATGTGAAATCTTCCCAGACCAGGGATCAAACCCATGTTCCCTGCATTAGCAAGCGGATTCTTGTCAACTGTGCCACGAGAGAAGTCCTACAAATACTTCCTTAATACTGCCATGTACCCAGTAAATGTTTTGCAGCATCTATGGGACGTTAGGACTTAAGAGGAGAGTCAGCCTTTTGGAACTCTTCTTGCTCAGACCTCTTTCTTTCTTTCAGGGTGTCCAGGGTGGGCGAGCCAAACGCTACTCATCACAACGGCAAAGACCTGTGCCGGAGCCCCCTGCCCCTCCTGTGCATATCAGCATCATGGAAGGACATTACTATGATCCACGTGAGTTTATTTTTATAGCTGGGATATCTTTCTTGGTAGGATGAAGTGAACTAAAAGACCAGCCTTCTGAACTTCCCTTGTGACCTTTCATGGTGGTTAACAAACATTCTCTGGTTGCTGTTTTCTTCATATGAAAAATTGAGAACATCTTCTCAGGGGCTTGGGAGACAAGGAAACTTGTCCATTTGATGGAAAGAGTGAGGATTTATGAGAGTCCCAATGTGATATCTTACAGTGCAGTTCCAGGGACCAATCTATACCCATGGTGACAGCCCTGCTCCACTGCCTCCTCAGGGCATGATTGTACAGCCAGAAATGCACCTTCCCCACCCAGGTAAGCTTTGCACCTCTGCTTGTATGCTTCCAGTACGTAAGGATGTGTGTTGGGGGCATCACAAACCCCAGCTTTCTCAGCTCTATACTGCTTGCTTATGAGGCTGGCCACTTTGGCTACATGGGCAACAAACTCCTCTTGGGTCCATCCTGAGGACTTGAAGTCTGAGCCTGTTTGTACTGAGCAGTCCAGCCAGGCCATCCCATGGAAAAGGTGTTACCTTTTGTTTCAATTGTTGTTTCTTCTCCTTGTCCAGGTTTACATCCCCACCAGACACCGGCGCCTCTGCCCAATCCAGGCCTCTATCCCCCACCAGTATCCATGTCTGCAGGGCAGCCACCACCTCAGCAGTTGCTTGCTCCTACTTACTTTTCTGCTCCAGGCGTCATGAACTTTGGTAATCCCAGTTACCCTTATGCTCCAGGGACATTGCCTCCCCCACCACCTCCTCATCTGTATCCTAACACACAGGTGAGATGGCTGATGAGATTTTCCTAAGTATACATCCTTTAAATCAGACAAGAATATAGGATAAGGAGAATACTCAAGGAGTTCTAGAGAGCATTTCAGTGCCACTGATTTGCATGTGATGGTAGAAGCCGGAAATGCTACTTAGGTGATGCATATCATATGTGCATTCTCTTCCATTTTTTAAGTAGTGTTTCATTCAAGTGTTTTAGTATGTCTTAGGTGGGCATGTCTGCAATTTATTTAATTGCATAATAAAGCCATATTCTACCTACCAGCCCTACCCTTCCCTGTGCTGTTTAACTCCCAACAGATTAACACCATCTGGTATCTGGAGTGTTACCACTGAACTCAGTGACTTCTGTTTGTCAGCTGATGGTAGGAATTAGAGAAAGCTGGGCAGTACTTTGAAGAAGTAGGAACTATATTAGGACATACTAAGGCAGAAAAGAATAATTATTTTAAAGGGGGGCAGCTTAGAAATTCCCCTATACTCTTACAGATTCCCCTTATAAATTATAAAAAATTCCCCTATACTCTTATTTTTGTGCCTGAATAATATTTCCTGTTTAGCATAGTTTGGATGAATTAATTCCTTTTTCTTTTCCTTTCTTATTGGGCTCCCAGGCCCCATCGCAAGTATATGGAGGAGTGACCTACTATAACCCCGCCCAGCAGCAGGTACAGCCAAAGCCCTCTCCACCCCGGAGGACTCCCCAGCCAGTCACCATCAAGCCCCCACCGCCTGAGGTATGAGAGCTTCTAGGAAAGGAGCTCTGAATAAAGGATTTTAGGGCACATCTGACATCAGTGGGCTTTCTTTTTCTTCAGATTTCCTTCCTTTTCTCGTTGTGTTTCTATGGAAAATGGTCTTTTTTCTTTTTCCTTTTTTAAAAAATAATGATCTAATAACAAATTCCAACTTTATGATTTCAGGTTGTAAGCAGGGGTTCCAGCTAATAGGAATTTCTGAATATTTTAAATCTAACATCAAATAAAAGTAAGTGTAAAACTTATTGTGACTCGGAATGTTCTTAAAACTAATGTTCATGCTTACTAGCTCAACAATCACCTAATTAATGCTCTAAGTTGTAATCATGGGCTATCTCAGGGGGAGGCTTAGAGGAGTCCCAAAATTTGCCAATTTCTTTGTTTTATGAATGCATTCAGTAGGGTTGAATGGAAACCATTGTCAGTGTGGCAGCATTTTATTTGGGAAGATGGAAGGAAAAACTGTAAGAGGGCATTCTTTATTAAATGAAAGGGGAAATCTGAATTTGAGGTGTTATAGCATAGCCAGTTCTAAAGGTTGTGGAGGAGGGACTTCCCTGGTGGTCCAGTGGTTAAGACTTCAAGCTGCCAGTGCAGAGGGTATGGGTCCAGTCCCTGGTCTGGAAACAGATCCCATATGCTATGCAGTACGGCCAAAAGATTTTTAAAAATAATAATAATAAGTAGATTTTTAAAACCACTCTTTAAAAAACAAAGGCTGTGGAGGACAGAAACCAGGAGGTTTTGTTGTGTTGTTTTAGGGATATTTCTTTAGTGTATATTATTTAGAAATGTGGCTTTTTGAAAATAGCTTGTAAATGCCTGAAAGGTCCAGTAACATTTTGGTGGCTCTTCCCTTTTTCTCACTCTTGTCAGGACAGCAGAAATGAAAACCTAGGAGAGAAGAGAAAACAACTGGCTGGCTGCGCCAGGAGAGCGTTGAAGATCCAAGATGGCTCCTACCATCAAGCAACTGAAGGAAGGGGACTCCTGCCTTCCTCTGAGGATAGGCTCTTTTGGATAAACGAGAAACAAGTGGGCTTTCTGCCGTTCTCAGTTTGCCTTTGTGTTGACTGTGCTCAGAGGAGCAGAGATCCAGACAGCCCAGGCTTCTGAGACTAGGAGCCCATGTCTTTTGCTCTTCTTCACTGGATCTCCTGGGAAATTCGTGTCTTCTCCTCCAGGCTCTGTCCTGTTTTGTTTTGTTTTCTAAGATGTCCATTTTTAAAGCCTGGCTTGTTATTCTTAAATTAATATTCTTTTAGTCCATCACCCTACCCCATCTCCTGCCCCTCTTTTTCACTCTTTCGGCCTTTAAATTAAACAAGTTCATTCTTTGGTTTACTAGCTCCTCTGGGTTCCCTTTTGGCTTTTCCGTACATCCCAGGTAATTGAGAACTTACCAGCCAGTCGGCCCCCACCAAGTCTACAAAGAGCTGACCTTTCATTTTTTTCTTGGCATTTTTTATTGTGTACTTGGAGTTTGTTAAGTTTTCTAATACTGTGGAAGCATTGCTGTCTGCACAGAATGTCCCATTGTGGAGAAAATCTCACTGTGGTAGGAGCCCTTTCTCTTGACTTGGGTTTTTAGAATTTTGAGCCTCTATCAGTCTCTGTACTCTGATAATCTTTAGTTCTCTACTGAAGGCAGAATGTCAACAGTGGGGAGAGATGGCAAACCAGAAGACTTAGTGAGAAAGGGAGGGTAGAGTGAGAGCCTTTGCACCTTAGGGGTGTGTATTCACAGTCCTCAGGGCTCAGTCTTTGAGGTGAGTGGAGCTAGAGGGCTCTGCTCTTTTATCCATCCTTTCTTCCACACCCTTTTCCAGTTGCTATGGACCAATGCATCTCCAGAGGTAAATATTACCTAGCCAGCAATCGTCCCTGTCCATTGCAGTTGCCCTTCTCCTCGTCTTTCCTGCTATAAGTGTTTTAGGTATTACTACCTTATTTTCCCAAGGACAGTTTTACTCCTGACCTTGCAAACAGGATACCACACCTGGGCCTAAAAGCAATCACTTTTCAGGGCAAGGGCTCCTCCCTCCTTTCCTCCCTATCTATGGCACTGAACCACTCCCCTGCTGCCTCTGCAGAAGAGATTCCTGTTACTACGGCACTTGCATCTGCCAGGGGTCACTTGGCCACTGTCCCTGTCTTAACAGAACCTGAGGGAGAAGGTGGCAGCTGTGTCTCTCCCCAAGTAATGTCACTAATTCTGTCCCTTCTCTTCAGCAGTTGGCTTAACCACTTTGAGTCACAGGTGTGGGGTAGGAGGGGAGAGAGGCACTCAAGCTGGAACCCCCAAGGAGGAAATAACTAAGAGATTCTTCCAAGGGTAGCGCATGGTTGTGCCTTTTGTAGGCTGTTCCCTTTGCCTTAAACCCGAAGATGTCTCCTCAAGCCAGTGGGCCGCATGCCCAAATTCCCAGACCTTAAGACACTGTGACAGTTGTCTCTGTTGGTCCACTGTGTTTTGTTGCAAGAATTTCTCCATGTATATTGTTTGTAACTTGTTTTGAAGAGCGCACATATGTGATTGGCATTGTGACTTAAAGATAATAAAATTTAGACATGTAAACTTAGCTCCTTTGCCAGTGTTTTGCATGAGTCTTGATTTGGGAGGGAGGGAAGAGGACTCCCTGACTCCGTAGAGTCACAGTCACAACTCTGGCCAGCTCACACTTGAGAAATGGAAGCCCAAAGAGGTGAGAGGCCCCTGTGGGGCCACAAGTGACTCCCCATCGATTAACTTTCTTAACCACATTGCCGCATAGACACCAGGAATATGCAGTCCTTTAGACTGGAAGTGCAGGGGCCAGAAAAACGAATAGATGCTGTGTGCCCACATGACATCTAGTATCCCTCATGCCTGCCTTTGTGTTTGGCAAGCAAGTTTCCCAGGGTGGTGCCCCACATGTCAGTATAACTGTACCAGGTCCTGGATAAGGGGGAAGTGTGGAGAAGTAGCTGTCCTCTTAAGGAAATTTGCACTGGCATGAAACATCAAGGACCACAGACTGAGAGGCTCATATCAGTCTTAGTGCAATTAAAGAAGAGGGGACACTCCAGTATTCTTGCCTGAGAAATGTCATGGACAGAGGAGTCTGGCGGGCTACAGTCCATGGCATCGCTGAGTCGGACACAACTTAGAACAACACACAATCCAGCAGATTGTGATTTGGGGAAATCTTGATGGAAATGTGGCATAAAATGAGTGAAGTGACCTAGCAATATGGAATACAGAGTTTTGTAAGAAAATTTATGTATAGAATGATTAATAGTTGCATATATTCAAAGTCTGGCTAAAGGAAAAAGAGAAAGACCAGCTCTGGCTTATGCTGCCGATTAGCTAGGCCACTGGGTAGCTAGCTTTGAGTTGACTTACTTCCTCCTCCAGATCCTGGGTGGTGTGGAAGTTTACTACAAAGGCTGTCCCTGGTGTGGGGCAGCAATTGAGTTCAGTGTGGAGCTGGCAGCAGCTGTCCTTGAGTCCCACAGATCTTTGTGGTGTATCTTCAAATGACAGCTGGGACTCCTATGCTCCTTGCTGCTGCTGCCACAGCCAGAGAACCATTGACTCTTCTGACCCTCACCCCAGATTTCTCGTTGAGTCATGTCAGTTAACTTCCCTTCTCCTCCCCTGCAGACTGATGGGTAACTATGGCCTGATCTCGTGGGGTCATACAAAGAATGCCAGTCGGCCTTGGAGGTGGGTCACTGGCAGGAGGAATAAGTGTGTTTAGATACTTCCCCCTCACCCCTGCCTCTTGATTCTCCAGTCCTGCAGTTAGATCCCATTGCTCTCTCTGTTGCCCTGGTAACCAGCTCAGCAAGAAGAAACTCAAGCTCAGCAAAGCCCCCAGGTTCTCTGCCCTCCCAGCCTGCCTCTCAGTGGGCAGAAAGAAGGCAACTGTTAGGGGCAGACAGATCAGCCTTAGGTAGTCCTGCTCTATCCCCTTCCAGAAGTCCATGGACTGGGTGCTTAAACTTTTTGGCCTCATTCTCCTCACAGGTGTTAATCACACCGCCCTCTCTCCCTGTTTCTTTCATCATAGAGTGTAGATGCCTTGACAACCATCTTCCCCACGAGGTCAGCACGTGGGCCTTATGGGAGACTCAGAACAGCAAAGGACTTAGAATTCCAAAGTTGTCTCCCAGCATCAGTAGCCCACTTAGGTTGGGTTGTCCCTCCAGGGCAGTAATTCTCACTCCTGGCTACACAAACCACTTGAGGATCCTTTTATAAAAAAAAAACCATAAACCTTGGCCCTACCTCAGAGATCTGATTTAATTAATTTGAGGTGTGGCTGGGGCAACATTATTTTTGAAAAGTTCCTTGGATTACAATCTGCAACTGGGGCGAGAACCACTGCTGTTCCAGGAGCGCCATAACTTGATGCTGGTTTTCCTCTCTGATTCAAGGTCTTGAACTTAGTCTATGCCTGATATCCTTGAGTAGTTAGAGGGTGCTGGGGTCCTGTTCCCCAATTCCAACTTCCCAGAGTCTCTTTGACCCTGTAGTTGCAGCCCCAACATGCTCCACACTCCCCAATTCTTCCCCCTTCCTAAATGACAATCCCAAATCCTGCCCAGAGAGGATGTTACCAAGGCAACCAGCTTAATCTGGTAACTGTGGCATGTGCTGGGAGTGGAGCCCTCCTCTCTTCTTACTCAGTTCATGAAATGCCTGGGGAGCTCCAAGCCACTCCAGCCAGTTTCCCCTCTTGACCCCATGGATATCAGGGTATCCAGTGATGAGAGTATCAGGAAACTGATACTTGGATCTCTATTCTAGCTTCTCAGCCAAAATTGTGTTCTCTCCTTTTTTACTGTTCCGTTTTGCAAATCCACAAACAGATGGGTGTGCAAAGCTTTAATTCTGTGAACACATGTTCTTGTACACATCGGACCAGATAAGCACACACGGTGACACATGTAGCACACACCCTGTTCAGTTCTGCCACTACTCCCAGGCTTTCGCATTCCTGTCTCTGCCTGGCCCATGCACAGTAAACAGAGGTGGGGCATTGTCCAAGGAGCCTCAACCCACATGTTGCCTGGTACCACTGCCCCACCTTGTTACTTTAACCTTGACGTGCTTACCCTGAGCGTGTCTCCATACCTGCTTCTACCTGGGACAGTCTATCCTTAGCGACAGAATGCTTTGGGCATAGTTATCAGAAATAAAGATCATCTGGAGTGCATATTCGGTACCACTTTCCCCACTCCATGGCTATGTCACCTCTGGAGGGTCTCTCTATGCCTGATGGTGTTGGTTGGCAGTTCTAGAGCTTGTCACCCATCTCCAGGGCTCTGCTTCCTCCTGCTGCCAGTAGGTGAAGGTGCCCTTGTGCTCCTGGTCTTGCTCTCCCTCTGCCTACCATCTCTTCTCCTCACCCTAATTAGACTTGCCACAACCTGCTACCCTCTGCTTGGCTCCTACCTGCCTGCCAGTACCTGCCTCTCACAGGACAGGCCCTCACCATCTATTGTGCCCTACCAGAAAGGGCAGATGGTTGGTGCCCCCCCTGCCCCCCTCCCCCACTCCAGTGCCAGTTCACTTGAGACTTCCCCAGCCCTTTTTACAGAAGGAAGATAAAGACCACATACTCCACTGAGTATGGCAACAGAGGGTACAATCGAGATCGACAGTGATGGACACCCAATCAGCAATTTTTGTAGGCCTCCCTCACTTGAATACATGCAGGTCCATCAAGGTGTGCAGCCTGATATTTTGTAGTGATACCGAGTCCTCGTAAGCCTCGAGCCAGGAAGCTCCCTCTCTACTGGTAAATGACTCCCTCACCCTTGCCTTTAATGTCTGCGTCTACTCCGAACCCAATCCCATTCAGCCCCTTACTGTTTTCCCTCACGGTCAGCCCCAGCGCCCAAGTTCAAGCCTCGCGCGGGCCAGGTGGGAGGGCCCATGAAGGGTAGGGGCGGGGACTAGGCGGGGACTGGAGGAGGGGGCGCGGTCTCAGTTCTGCCACCTTCCCCCCGGCCAGGAGCGCAGCCGCCGCCGCCGCCGCCGCCGCCGCGTCCTCACAGCCTTGCGCTCCGCCCGCTGCCTCTGCCGCCGCAGCCCGGCCCAGGAGCGCAGATCCTTTGGGCACCGGCCCCGCAGCCTGCCCACCCTTTGGGCCGCGTGCACTGCAGCCGGCATGGGGGGCCACTGAGAGCCGGCACTCCTTCCCTCTGGTACCTCCCCTGGCCACTGGCCCCTGGACTCCGGCCAGCGAGCCTCGGGCACCTCTGGCCCCAGTCCGGAGCCTGGCACGGCCTTCAGCTCTGGCCCTTCGGCTCTGAGCATCGTGTCCCTGCCCCCCGCCCCCCGCCCCTGCCTGGGACACCTGGGTCCCCCGGCAGCCCTGAGGAGAGGGGCGGGGGGTGGGTTATGAAGCCGCTGGAGAAATTTCTGAAGAAGCAGACGTCGCAGCTGGCTGGGCGAACGGTGGCGGGAGGTCCCGGCGGGGGTCCGGGGAGCTGCGGCGGGCCTGGATGGGGTGGGGGACCTGGCGGGGGCGGCGGTCCAGCCGGGGGACCGCGGCCGCTGCAGCGGCGTCAGAGCGTATCTCGCCTGCTGCTCCCAGCTTTCCTCCGGGAGCCCCCCGCCGAGCCGGGGCTGGAGCCGCCCCCAGAGGAGGACGGAGGAGAGCCGGCGGGGGTCGCGGAAGAGCTCGGCAGCGGGGGGCCCTGTTGGCTGCAGCTGGAGGAGGTCCCGGGGCCCGGGCCCCTCGGGGGAGGGGGACCTCTGCGTTCCCCTTCTTCGTACTCCTCAGACGAGCTGTCCCCCGGCGAGCCTCTGACTCCTCCACCCTGGGCCCCTCCGGGCGCCCCCGAGCGGCCGGAGCATCTTCTGAACTGGGTTCTGGAGCGGCTGGCGGGAGGGGCCACCAGGGACAGCGCCGCTTCAGGTAAGGAGTGGGCTGGCTCATCCATCCCGGAGCAGGGTTTGCTCCCTCCCCAACCCGGGTCCTCTTGCTTGCCCTTGGACGGTGAAGGTGGTGCCGTGCAAGAGCCTTGGTGTGGGGTTGAGTGGTCGGTTAAAGTGGGGTAGGGGCCTATGGGAGGGACGGAGCTTTCTGCAGCGGATAAGTGGCAGTGCCACCTTCCTCTGCGTAGCAGCGTCACCCACGCCTGGAGAAGAAGCTGAACCCCTTTTCCTCATTGAGCCTCCCTTCCTCTCCCCTGGACATTTCATCCAGACCCTACGGGTCCCCGGTGTTGACTGCCTCCTTCTGTGGCTGAGAATTAGAGCTTGACACACTAAGATGGAAGCTGCCCAGACCAGTCAGTGCAGCCCTCTAGAGGTGGCCAAGCCCCAGAAGACCTTCTAGGAGTCCCGGGCTCTCTTTAGAAGGCACAGAGCAGAGGGCTGGCCCACTTGGCGGGACAGCGCCAGACAGGCACACAGCGGCCCAAGCTGCCTTTAGGCTCTGGCAAAGGGATGCATTGTCCCTAGCAGCTTGGGGGTGGGGGGTGCCTGTGGAGGGAGGCATTCTAGTTGGGGGTGGATTCAGAAGGTGTCTGGTAGCTGGGCAGACCTCAGGCTCTGCAGCATCCAGGGGGCTCTGAACCTCTCCAGCTCCCCGCCTTCCGGCGGCAGGCCTCAGCACAGGGCCTCTTTAAAAATAACCACACCCTGAGAGGCTTATTCCCTAAATGATGAAGCTATTTTGCCACTCCCCACCAGCACCCCTGCTAAGGAGATTTTGAAGAAACTGAGGCCCCAGATTGGTAGTTAGTGGCTGAAGTAAAAGATCCAAGGGTCTTCAGGGCTAGTTGTCAGCATTTCACTAACACCCAGTGGGGTCTGAGGATTGGGAGCCCAGGCTGAGGGCTTACAGATGGGGGTTTCACACATTGCTCCCAGACCTTTGCAGGTAGCCCTAACCCAGGTGTGCGGAATGGGGCTCCACTCCCCTAGATTTCTCTCAAGACCCAAGTACTCTCTTTGACTCAGGTTGCAGTTGTCCTGGGGAGCTGACACCTTTTGGATTTAATTAGAAAAATATCAGACACACACAGCTCTCTTAACCATAACTTCCCGCCTACACTACACACACTGTGTCTCTATGACACATTCTCTGGGGAGGCTGTGCATTGGACCAGAGCCTGCCTAGGAAGAGACAGACACCAAACTGTAGCCCCTATGGCACCATTTCCCCCACTCTGCCCCATGGTCCTCTTCCTTTGCTCTGTTTATTTTTCCTGTGAGATAAAGAGTAGAGGGAAGGTTTAGGGACATCCCTAGTCCTCGTCTCCGTCCCTGGGGCTGAGGATCAGGGCTGGGGGGCTCTCTGACTCACTTTAAAGACTGGGCAGAGAGAAAAAGGGAGAAACTGTCTTTCCCCTTTTGCCAGGGCCTGGTGCCACAGATGCTGCTCAGTGTCCCCTGAGGAAGGACTCTTGAACTGACTGTCACTGTATTACCTGGACTGGCAGGCTGGATCTCCAGAGTAACTGGTTTGAGGGAACCCTAAAGCAGTCCCAGAATAGATGAGAATCAAGCTTAACCTGCCACTCTGATATTCTCCAATATAACCAATATTCTTAAGCTATCTCAGTTCCCTCCCAGGGTGTGTGGGCGGGAGAGACTTGCACAAGCTACCCCAAACAAGCCAAAGCAGCCCCCCGCTGCCCACTGTACTTCACTCTGACTCTCTGCTTGCCTCAAGCACAGTGAGAAAATAACAGAAACGCAGGAGTCAGGGTTCTTACTCCAGCTCCAGGCAAGTTCCTCTCAGCTCTGGGCCTTGGTTTCTCATATGTGAAATGAAATCATTGAAGTTGAGGATCTCATGTTGATTCACCCACTCCACTTTCATGGCTAGAATTGGAGGCCAGGGGATGATGACCCAAGGGCCATCAAAAGCCTTGGGGCAGTACCTGGGGACCTGGCCCTAACCTGTTCTGATGAGGACACCTGGCTCCCTCCCCGTGCCTTGCCTGTCTGTGTGTGCCAGGCTGCCCTGCCCCACCCCAGGGCTGACTGCAAGTCAGGGCGACCTTGTACCTGGCTGACTGGCTGAGCCAGGCCCAGATGGGGGTGTGGAGGGGGAAAGGGTGGTGTGAAGAGCCACTCCCCTCCACCCTTGCATCATTAACTCTTCCATCCCTGGGCAGCTGGAGGACATAAGCTTTCTATTTAAAGGCTTTGGGATCAAAGAGATGGCAGTCGTCCCTCTCCCTTTTAATGGGGCTGGTTCTCACCTGCCGAGTTGGAACTCAAAACTCTTAGGTGGGGAGTGGGGAGGGGAGGAGGGACATACACACACACACACACATACACACACACACACACATGATGCCGCTGACCCTACCTCTGTGCTTAGAAGTTCTCTTGGCCTAGAGACACTTATAGGGACTGCCTCTCTTCCCTGCCCCTCTCCCCGGACAGATCTCAAGCTTGGCGTATTAAGTGACCCGCTACCCACTCACACTGGAGAGAAGTGGGCGTGGCCATCGGAGGGCGCCCCCTCCTTCCCTCCAGTTGCCTCGGCAGCTGCCAACCCCACCCCCGCAGCGGCTGCCCAGAACCTTCACGTGTGTGTGTGTGTGTGTGTGTGTGTGTATGTATGGTGGGGCATGTGCAGAGCATGACTGGGCAAGTGGCTGAGGCTCCAGCCCAGCTAAAGAGAATTTGCCCTCGAGGCAATAGAGGGGGCGTGGTGAGCGTCCAACCAGGTCCTGGAAGTGCCCTCCTGACATCAGTGGTGGCGACTGCTCTTACAGATACCCTGCTGGATGACATCGTCCTCACTCATTCGCTCTTCCTTCCCACGGAGAAATTTCTGCAGGAGCTGCACCAGTAATATCCTTTTGTGAAGCTTGCAAAAGGGGAGGTCAGGAGGGAGCCACTCCCTGCATCCCACATGCCATGGGATGTGAGGGGCTAAGCTCTTCCCAAGAAAACACACCTGAGTTTCAATCCCAGGTTCTTCACTCACCAACTATGTGACCTTAGGAAGATCACCTGACCTCCTGGGGCCTCAGTTTCCCCTTCTGTAAAACGGGGCTAAACAGTACCTGCCCCTGGGGCTGCTGTGGAGACCATTCTGGCAGCAGCAGGAGTGTTTGGAGACTGCAGAGCCCTGTATGGATGTAAGGTGTTATTATTCAATTAAGAGCGCCTCTCTCCCCACTGAATTACTGCTCTAAACATCCGGTTGCCCAGCGAGTTATTACAGGGTCTGATGTAAACATTAGGTCGTGGCTGTGCTTTCATAGGGTCACTAGAGACAAGTCACTGACTGGGCTATTCATAGGGCCTTTCACCGAGTTATTCTAGGACCTAATTGTAAATGGAAGACCAGTGAATAGAATATCATAGGTTCTCTTTGAAACCCCAGGCCTTACACAGAGAGATGGTTAGGTTTGTGGTTAGCACCATTGGCCTTTATCAGCCTGCTGTGAGCTCTGGGCTGTGGGCTGATCAGGGGTTGGGTGGGTCCAGGCGGAGTAGCTTCTAGTGAATTTCTTCAAGTGAAATTCAAACAGGCAAGAGCTGCATGTGGTCAAGTGGGTGCCATCCCTACCTACTCTGGCAAAAACCTGGGCTGGGGCATGAGGGGTCCTGGTTCCAGGGAACTTCAGAGCCCCTTTCTCTCTGGCTCCAAACCTAGAGAATTTTTAGGGGTGGCCTTGGCTCCCATTGCAAAGTCTTGCCTTCCATACCCCTTACCAGTGTCCTCAAGTCTGCCTGCCAGGGCTTTTTCTTAACTTAGGGGTCATCTTTGTTTGGGCAGGAGGCATGGAAGGCCCCGAGGGGCTGGGCCGGAAGCAGGCCTGTCTAGCCATGCTCCTTCATTTCTTGGACACCTATCAGGGGCTGCTGCAGGAGGAAGAGGGGGCTGGCCGCATCATCAAGGTGGGCCTGGGATGAGAAGGTGGGTGACCAGGCTGTTTGCTCTGGAAGGGGCCCTTTTGAAGGAACCATACTTCTCAAACTGGGTACCTGGAAGAAAAGAGGCCAGCAAGTCCTAGCTTATAGGATTCTTCTGTGCTTGAAGGCATGGAGGCCCTGCCCTGCCTTTGCAGAGAGTGATGCTGGGATGAGACCCCTGCCCTCACCTTCTTTCTCCTTGTCTCGCAGGACCTGTACCTGCTGATTATGAAGGATGAGTCCCTTTACCAGGACCTCCGAGAGGACACACTGAGGCTGCACCAGCTTGTGGAAACAGTGGAGCTAAAGTGAGGGGAATGGGCTTGGGGAGGGGCCAGGAAAGAAGTCCCCCTTGTTCCTCAGTTAGAGGGCTGGGTGCCTCTGGCCTTTGGACTCCAAGATGCCTTGATTTCAGTCCCTTTCTCTTACTGGAGAGGAGCATAAAGCATTGTCTCCAGTCATTTTGGGGGTCCATTCTCCCATCCACTTATTTGTCAGTCCAGTGGTGTGCTGATAAATATTGAACAGCCAGCACTTCAGGAAAAAGAGCCCTGACTTGTAGCTTTTGCTGATTCCCATGGTGTAAATTCGCTCACCATGGTTAATTTCAAGCTCCCAGCATGATGTCATTGAATGTGAAGTTGGGAAGAGATGTGCAGCAGCAGGTCATTGTGTAGTATCTTTACCATACAAATCCAACAGACACAAATAACCTGAAGAGCACAGAGAATGTGGTGAAACAGGAAATGACACTTTTTGTATTATAATAATTTGGCTATAAGTTTATACTATATATATGTTTATATACAATTATCTATTATAATTAATTTTTTAATGGCTGTGTTTAAAACCAGTTGGCAAAATTCTCCAAAATTTAACAGTCTGCCTTCATGAGCCATTGTGAGCTGACTTCAAGACACCACTGTGTCCATCTGTCCATCTTTTCAGCCCTTTCAGTTTCTCCATCCCACTGTCATAACCCTCATTTAGGCTTCAGTATCTCTCACCTGGATTATGGCCACAGCCTCCGATCCAGGGTTTTAGCTTATGGTTTTGTGTCTTATGCTGATGCCAGAGAGATCTTTCAAACTTGACAACCTTGTGCTTCTGTTCCCAAAATATCCATGGCCCCCCCCCACAGCATCCTAGCCCCTCTCTGTCTGCCTTCTGCTGATCCTTCCCTTCACATCCGCCACATCCGCCCTTACGCATGACACTCCCCATACACCCACCAATTCCATGAACACCTGTGTGCTCTCAACTTCCTGCTATCACTTATATGGTCCACCCCAGAGTGCCCTCCTCCCACCCCCTTCTCTTCCTGTTGTCCTCCAAGGTCCAGGTCAAATACCATCTTCTCAGTTAAAGCATCTTTTGGTGGTAGCTGTCCCCCTGCCCCCTGCCTTCCTGTACCAACAAAACTCTTCTTGTGCTTTTATTATATCATCTAACACCTCCTGTCTGGTGTGAGAAGTAGCTGTACGCAAGTCTGTCTCCCTCCCAGACTGTGAAGTTTTTGTCAGTAAAATTCAGCAAGCAGCTGATGACCTACACCTGCCATATACCAGGAGGCGTGCTAGGCCTGGAGGTTGAAAATAAAATTCAGTCAGCTCTCAATCTTGTAGAAGAGATAAGACACGAAGGTAAACACATATTAGCCCAGTGTCCTACAGCCATTGAGACAAAAAGGTGACCTCTGCTGGTGGGTGGGGTGGACAGAGAAGAGTTCAGGGAGGAGGTGGAGTTTGATTCGGTCATTCGGACAGCTGTCCACTGCTGGCCATGGTCCTGTCTTCTGACCTCCTTCACCACTCTCTGAACCTGATGCTGGGGCATCCTTGACCCGGTTCTGACATCCTTGCTTGATGCTGCCTGCCTGGCATGCAAGATGCCTGGCTAGGCTCTCTGATGCCCAGCGGTGTCCACACCAGGATCCCAGAGGAGAGCCAGCCGCCCAGCAAGCAGGTGAAGCCACTCTTCCGCCACTTCCGTCGGATAGACTCCTGTCTGCAGACCCGCGTGGCTTTCCGGGGTTCCGATGAGAGTGAGTGTTCTGGGGGCTCTGAGCAGTCTCCAGATTGCGGGCGTCCTCTATGGGGTTTCCTTCTGTCTCAGAACCAGTCCTTTTCACATCTTTTTCAGAGGCCAACCCATTTAAGATTGCAGTGGGGTGGGGAACAGAGGTGCTCAGGAGGGGGCTGTGCTGATTCTGCCATTCTGCCCACTGGTGAAAAGCCACCTTCCGGTCTCTGTCTAGTCTTCTGCCGGGTCTATATGCCTGATCACTCTTACGTGACCATACGCAGCCGCCTCTCAGCATCTGTGCAGGACATTCTGGGCTCTGTGACGGAGAAGTTGCAGTACTCAGAGGAGCCTGCAGGGCGTGAGGATTCCCTCATCCTGGTTGCTGTGGCCTCCTCAGGAGGTGAGGGTCAGAAAGCGCTGGGCTGGTGGGGGGTGGGGGGTGGGCAGGGGAGTGGTGGGATAAGGAAAGAAACTCACAAGCCCAATGCCCCAGAGGCAGAAGTGACAGCTGAATTCTAGGCCCTGGCTGCTACTCTAAGTGTGGTCCTAGGACCACCCACAGGAGCATCACCTGGGAGCTCGCTAAAAAGTATCTCAGCCCCTACCCTAGACCTGCAGAGTCAGAATGTGTTTTAATAAGATCCCCAGGTGATATCTATGCATATTAAAGTTGGGGACACAGTGGTCCAGGACACTTGGATGCTGCTCTGGGTGCTTGCCTCTTACTCACCTGGGGATCTGGTCCTCTAACCTCCTCAAGCATCTACGGATGCTACATTTTTGAGACCAAAGACACAGGATGGGCCTCCAATCCCAGTTGCTGCTACTGCTAAGTCGCTTCAGTCGTGTCCAACTCTTAGGGACTCCATGAAGGCAAAAATCCCTGCAGTGTAGTTATAGCCTTATTTTTCTAAGACAGAAAAAAAAAAAATCCTGTTTTCTCAGTGTGACTGGGATGATAGAATAAGAGAAGAGCTAAAAAGAATGTTGGGAGTCAAAAGGAGGTTGTAAATGCAAGACAATCCATTTTTTGAAAACTGTTGTTTAAATACAGCATAGGCCACTGATGACAAGTCCCGTTAGTCTAGAGTACATCTGTGCAGGGTTGGGAGCGTCGGGATGGGGCAGTGGCTGGGGGATGCGAGGGTGCAGGGGTCGATGCTAAGGCAAAGCAGCTCATTCTCCTGCAGAGAAGGTCCTTCTCCAGCCGACTGAAGACTGTGTTTTCACCACACTGGGCATCAACAGCCACCTGTTTGCTTGCACCCGAGACAGCTTTGAGGCCCTGGTAAGAACTCCTTCATAAGCCTTGGCTGGTAGCGGAGGCTGAGAGGGGCTGGGGCAGAAATTCACAAGCCCAGCCCCTGTGCCCCTGCCTGCCTCACCAGGTGCCCCTTCCTGAGGAGATCCAGGTCTCCCCTGGAGACACGGAGATCCATCGCGGGGAGCCTGAGGACGTGGCCAACCACCTTACCGCCTTCCACTGGGAGCTGTTCCGCTGTGTGCACGAGGTGGGGACTGAGGCTGCAGCTGGGTTGGGGGCCTGCAGAGAGGCAGCACTCTGGGCTGAAAATTCTGGTTAGGACGCTCCGCGTCCTTGCAGCATCCCTGGGGCAATGTGCCGCCAGAACCTCTCTAAGCCTTTGTCCCCGTATCTGGGGAAAAAAAGAGAGGACCATCCTCCGCCCCCCATCAGGGTGGTTCAGGATCCAAGTGGCGCTTATACAGAACCTGACCCACAGTTAGTATTTGTAAAATATTCACTATTAAAGAAAAGGCAGCGACAGTAAGGTCGATCAGATGGTTCAAGCGCCTAGCAGCGTGTAAGCTTTCTGTAGATGGTAGAGTATTATTGATGTTGGTTGTTTCCCCTCCCCCTCGTTGCATCCTGTCCTGTCCCCGCTTTTTCTATTTTCCACCCGTCCCGCCCGCGCCCTCCTGCCTGTCCTGGCTTCCTGCCTCCTACTGTCATCTCCCCGTCCCCCGCCTCCATCCCACGCCCTGGCGCCCCCTCCGCCGCCCCTGCTTCAGCTGGAGTTCGTGGACTACGTGTTCCACGGGGAGCGCGGCCGCCGGGAGACGGCCAACCTCGAGCTGCTGCTGCAGCGCTGCAGTGAGGTTACGCACTGGGTGGCCACCGAGGTGCTGCTCTGCGAGGCCCCGGGCAAGCGCGCGCAGCTGCTCAAGAAGTTCATCAAGATCGCGGCCATGTGAGTGCGGCCGGCCGCGGAGGGGGAAACCCTGGCCGCTCGCCCGCCCCTCACTGACCCCGCCTCCCCGCCCCTCACTGACCAGATGTGTATAAGAGACAGACTCAGAGGAGCCTGCAGGGCGTGAGGATTCCCTCATCCTGGTTGCTGTGGCCTCCTCAGGAGGTGAGGGTCAGAAAGCGCTGGGCTGGTGGGGGGTGGGGGGTGGGCAGGGGAGTGGTGGGATAAGGAAAGAAACTCACAAGCCCAATGCCCCAGAGGCAGAAGTGACAGCTGAATTCTAGGCCCTGGCTGCTACTCTAAGTGTGGTCCTAGGACCACCCACAGGAGCATCACCTGGGAGCTCGCTAAAAAGTATCTCAGCCCCTACCCTAGACCTGCAGAGTCAGAATGTGTTTTAATAAGATCCCCAGGTGATATCTATGCATATTAAAGTTGGGGACACAGTGGTCCAGGACACTTGGATGCTGCTCTGGGTGCTTGCCTCTTACTCACCTGGGGATCTGGTCCTCTAACCTCCTCAAGCATCTACGGATGCTACATTTTTGAGACCAAAGACACAGGATGGGCCTCCAATCCCAGTTGCTGCTACTGCTAAGTCGCTTCAGTCGTGTCCAACTCTTAGGGACTCCATGAAGGCAAAAATCCCTGCAGTGTAGTTATAGCCTTATTTTTCTAAGACAGAAAAAAAAAAAATCCTGTTTTCTCAGTGTGACTGGGATGATAGAATAAGAGAAGAGCTAAAAAGAATGTTGGGAGTCAAAAGGAGGTTGTAAATGCAAGACAATCCATTTTTTGAAAACTGTTGTTTAAATACAGCATAGGCCACTGATGACAAGTCCCGTTAGTCTAGAGTACATCTGTGCAGGGTTGGGAGCGTCGGGATGGGGCAGTGGCTGGGGGATGCGAGGGTGCAGGGGTCGATGCTAAGGCAAAGCAGCTCATTCTCCTGCAGAGAAGGTCCTTCTCCAGCCGACTGAAGACTGTGTTTTCACCACACTGGGCATCAACAGCCACCTGTTTGCTTGCACCCGAGACAGCTTTGAGGCCCTGGTAAGAACTCCTTCATAAGCCTTGGCTGGTAGCGGAGGCTGAGAGGGGCTGGGGCAGAAATTCACAAGCCCAGCCCCTGTGCCCCTGCCTGCCTCACCAGGTGCCCCTTCCTGAGGAGATCCAGGTCTCCCCTGGAGACACGGAGATCCATCGCGGGGAGCCTGAGGACGTGGCCAACCACCTTACCGCCTTCCACTGGGAGCTGTTCCGCTGTGTGCACGAGGTGGGGACTGAGGCTGCAGCTGGGTTGGGGGCCTGCAGAGAGGCAGCACTCTGGGCTGAAAATTCTGGTTAGGACGCTCCGCGTCCTTGCAGCATCCCTGGGGCAATGTGCCGCCAGAACCTCTCTAAGCCTTTGTCCCCGTATCTGGGCAAAAAAAAGAGAGGACCATCCTCCGCCCCCCATCAGGGTGGTTCAGGATCCAAGTGGCGCTTATACAGAACCTGACCCACAGTTAGTATTTGTAAAATATTCACTATTAAAGAAAAGGCAGCGACAGTAAGGTCGATCAGATGGTTCAAGCGCCTGGCAGCGTGTAAGCTTTCTGTAGATGGTAGAGTATTATTGATGTTGGTTGTTTCCCCTCCCCCTCGTTGCATCCTGTCCTGTCCCCGCTTTTTCTATTTTCCACCCGTCCCGCCCGCGCCCTCCTGCCTGTCCTGGCTTCCTGCCTCCTACTGTCATCTCCCCGTCCCCCGCCTCCATCCCACGCCCTGGCGCCCCCTCCGCCGCCCCTGCTTCAGCTGGAGTTCGTGGACTACGTGTTCCACGGGGAGCGCGGCCGCCGGGAGACGGCCAACCTCGAGCTGCTGCTGCAGCGCTGCAGTGAGGTTACGCACTGGGTGGCCACCGAGGTGCTGCTCTGCGAGGCCCCGGGCAAGCGCGCGCAGCTGCTCAAGAAGTTCATCAAGATCGCGGCCATGTGAGTGCGGCCGGCCGCGGAGGGGGAAACCCTGGCCCCTCGCCCGCCCCTCACTGACCCCGCCTCCCCGCCCCTCACTGACCCCGCCTCCCCGCCCCTCA